>JAENPR010000628.1:0-374413 GCA_018135685.1 Themeda triandra | reverse complement strand
TTTCGTGGAATTTCTCCGCGTTGAACTCTTTGCGCGCAGTTGAGCTGGAGAAGCCGTGCTATTGCAATCTCAAGGTGGTGAACAACAGCGAGCACCATGTCGCATTCAAGGTCCATAGCTTTTCCCTATTCGGTGATGTTCACCTCAGAATTTCCGCGTTTGCTTGCTGAAAAGCGAACCAGGTTTGGTGTTTGAGGAGATGAAAACTAAACTAGGTCTGCTCAAATTTGCCCAATTTATTTTCAGGTCAAAACAACATCACCGAGAAGTATTTTGTCCGGCCGAACGCGAGCATTGTCCAGCCATGGGATTCTTGCACAATAACGAGTAAACACCTGCTTCTCCATGGCTATGTTTAGGATCCTCCGTTTGGATTTCGATGTGTAAGTGTTTGTGTCTCCGTGCCTTCCTATTTGGGGGTACAGTTACGCTTCAGGCACAGAAAAAGTACCCACCAGATATGCAATGCAAGGATAAATTCTTGATTCAGAGCACGAAGGTGGCTGCCAGTACCGACATGGATGAGATCCCCCCTGATACGGTGAGCAAGAAATGCAGAACATATTTGTAAGGTTTAGCGTCACATTATCACTATAGTGAAATGATATCCACAGCCATATGCTATATGATTACATATGCGCAGTTCAACAAGGAAACTGATAAGGTAATCGAGGAAATGAAGCTCAAGGTTGTTTACACATTACCTAGTGGAGGTGCTTCAGATGACTCTAGTGTGTCATCTTTAGGAAGCCGGAGCTTCAAAGGTGCATCTGACGATCTGACGGTGAGATTGTGGCACTTCTGTTGTGATATGTATGCAGCTTGTGATTCACTCATAAATTTCCAGTTCAAACTCTTACTGTTGATTGTTTGTTTGGCTGTACTTTTCAGATGCTGAAGAATGCAAGCATCGAAGAGGTAATTCACTTTATCCCAACAATTCTTAACTTTCACTTTGTTATACTTGATCGAAAATACATGGTGTTTAAGATTTTCCTCGGATGATTTTGTAGAACCAATAGTTCTGCTAACTTGAATATGATATGCTTTAAGCCTTTTTATCATGATTCTGTAGTGTTGCCTTTTATCATGATTCTGTAGTGTTCCATTGATTGTGCAGTGAGAGAACTGGTACTCCTTTCGTCTTAGATTCTTAAGATATTGGGATAATGCCATGGTCACATTAATATATGAAATTTGGGAAGTGCAAATCTAAGAAATAAGATGTTGACGTGACATGATTTGACAGTTGAAAGACCATAAAGTTGATTATGGGGAAAGGTACTTATAATTGGGATGTCATAATTGAGGAGGGATAAATGCCCAGAAGCCCATGAGCATGTTGCCTCAGCACTTGCTAACTATGCACTGGGACAGATTTGATTTTCTCTCTTCCTATAGTCCATTTCAACCATAGTAGCTCCCTTTAACCTGATCGATACGTTCCAAGTTTCTAACTGAAAATTCAGAGAAAGTCTTGGGTTATCCAAAGATATTGTTTCTTGCAACATTTGTGCATTACTGGTCAAGATTGTATGAATGAGTAAACATCCTTTAGGACAACTTGGTCCTTTTTTCTCAGTAAGTTGTCCCCTTCTATTTTACTCAGATCCAGACAATTCAGCGGTTGAAGGAAGAAAGAGATAACATGCTTCAGCAAAATCAGCAAATGCAACGTGAATTGGTACAGTATATCAAACTTCTTTCGCTTCATTTTGTTCCCATATTTTACTTGATCATATTGACATTTTGTGGCTCGTCTTTTCTATGAACAATTGGATATTGGCCTAATAAGAACTGCAACATGAGTGACAGTGAAGTAGTCAACGACAAAGTTTTTGTGGCCATAGCTAAAGGAAATCAAAGTAGTTAGCCCGGCTGTAGTTATTTGAGCAAACTTGATGATGTGTGTGAAAAGGTTCATCGTCTACAACCATTGTTGAATCCCTTTGCATTTTAGGTTAGCTTTTAGGAAAAAAACACGCCTTTTTTCTTTTTGTTGAATTTTGTAGATATCATAAGAAAGGCTGCTGTTTCAGGATGTGCTTAGGAGGCGTAGGAGCCGCAAAGGCGAAGCAGGTTTCTCCTTGACGTTTGCTGCGTTTGCTGGGCTAATAGGTGTTCTGGTGGGGCTCCTGATGAGCCTCATCTTCTCTTCCCCACCGGTTGATGCATAAGATGCAAGAAAAGTTTGCAGGATATGCCTATGGAAGCATTGTTCAGACCGACATCGGGAAAAAGCTTGCTCAGGAAAAGAAGATGAAATTTCTGTCCTAGTCTCTATTTTTATTCTTTTGTTGTTTGCATTATAGTTATATGACACGATAACGGGTTGCAGATCTTTCCACCCGTGCTTGGTTCATCTCCATTTGTATTTGCCCCTCGTTTTCTTATTCTTTCCGTATTTAGTATATTATCAGGATGGAATCTGTATTCATTCAACGACTGGTAGTGAGGAACTGATATAGGAGTATCAAGAAAGAGCGTTGATGTCTATTGTATTAGCTCCTTTGGAACAAAGGAAAAATAGAAGAATTCTAGAGGATTGAAATTCTATTACTTGCGTAGTCCTTTGGAAGAAGGATCGAGTTTCTACAAATCCTATAAAATTGCTATGTAATAAGAGTCTCTTTAGAACACAGGAAGCAGGTATAGAATGATGTAATATCTTGAATTCTATGGATCGACAGAACACAGGAAATTATAAGATTGAACCAAATATAGGAATTCAATGAGAGAGAGTGTGTCAAAGGAAATTTTCACGAGGTTTAACCTCTTGGTACAGTTCCTCTAAAATGCCAACGGAGCATGTCATTTCATAAGAATTTCATAACGTCTGTAGGAATCTAATCCTTTCTTTCAAAGGGGACCATATATATATGATTTTAATTTTCTAGAATCTCTCCATTTTCGTTTGCTCTAGCGGGGATTAATAGCTTATTTAATAAATTTTCTAGAATCTCTCCAGTTTTCCTTTGTTCTAGAGAGGGCTTAACAGCTTATTTAATAGGAATTTTGGAGAAACTCCACCGAGAGGTTGAACCTCATAGAAAAAATGTGTCCGAGGGAGACGCTAGAAGAGTAGAAGATGGATCGGGGAGTTCGGTTCCGTTTCCCAATACAATTCAACGTGCTACTGCCTCTTTTGGAGGCCCATGGCCCATAGAGTTGGCGGCCCAACATACATGTGTCCCCCAGCATCTGCACGTTCGACTTGGAAGCTTGGACTGCCTGTATGCTCATGCTCACGAGCAGCTTCAGGGCTTGGAGATCGCTGCACGCTGACGCTGTTGCATCTGCACGCTGACGCTGTTGCATTCGTGGATCCCAACTCTCCACCGATCCAGGCATCCTGCAGTATCTCCACTCCACCAGCTCCAGGCTCCAGGGTGGCCTGGGAAGTAGTAGTACAGAGTAAGTACAGACTACCAGCAGCAGAATAGTGAAACCAGAAGAGCCTAGTCACCACCACCGTCCACCACGCATGTCCCTGCGAAATTGCGATATGATAATTGGCACTGGTTACCTGATCGATAAGCACGAACTGATACGTCGGTGACAGTTGCACGGAGAAAGGCTTCCCATGCCTTGGAGAACAGTGATTGGTGCCGTGGCGTAGTGCGCTGCACTTGCACGCGCACACGTAATACTGCGGCCACGCCTAGGCATGTGCGCTCGCTGCCAACAGATGCTGTGCCCTTGATGACTCAGCCGGGATCAATAATTTAGGCGGATTCGTCATGGATTTGTGGCGAGAATCTTTCGGAACACACGTTGCGGAGCGCTCCGCTCATTCAGGCACTCTATAAATATCGAGATCTATGTGGTCAACATCGATCTGTGACCTCATCGACCTACTGTAGGTCTACGAATTAAGAATAATATACTACCATGCATCATGCATGCTTGTTTCAGTTACTATTAATCTTATTAATTCTTGCCTGACGTTTCGTCACAAAATGGAGTCTTGTTCTTTTTTTTTTTTTTGAGAACTATGGAGTCTTGTTCTTGTTTGCCTCTCTACTCTTAACGATGTTAGTTCAATTCTATTGGCGCACAACTCATCAAGCCTATAGTATACTACAAATGACAAGCTCTGTGACATGCTGCACACCGATTCGTACGCCCCCCGCTAAAATACATTGGAGTTGTAACCACAAGGTAGCGACAGTTTCGCTGAAAACAGCGACGCAGATAGGATCGGTTCCTTCGTTGTTTTTGGCTCTCAAAGTCTCAACCCCATGTATCAACACGTGAGGTTCACGTGCAAAACAAATCAACGCCAACTAGGTAGTAGATTATTAGAGGGGAGAATTACCAGGAAATGATTCACATTTTGGTGCCAATTCTTGCGCATGAAGTGATAAAATCACTACCGCTACTTTTTTTTTAAGCAAAATCACTACCGCTACTTTTGTTTGACGGGAATGAGGTTCCATATGCTCAGCTACGTACGGATTTAATTTGTCTTTGAAAAAGGAGATGCGGCGCCTATGCAACTACTGTTTCTTAATCCGGATCGACGACGACACTGCGACTTTACAGCATGACCGTCTTTTCTATTTAAAATTTTCAGCGTGCAAATCAGTTTGATGCTTGTTTGGGCGCCAATAATTAGCACGACGCCTTTGTTCGCTTAGCTAGGTTGGTATAACAACTCGATCGTCGTCTGAGCGTGAGAGGACAATATCATCATTAATTTGGCTTGCCTTTGGCTTTGCCCCTCTAAGGAAAAGTCATTAGTGACTTCTTTCTGAAGGTTAAGCTTTAAAGCATGATCACAGAGTACGCACAGTAGCGTGGGCGATCCTGTATGCTCAAATGCTCCATGCTTGAAAAGAAGCGCCAATGCACACCGCCGCCGCGCCGAGTACAATTAGAGATCAGCACGGTAAAGTTGTCATCATCCTACTCAATCCTGAAAATGATGAACCCGTAGGATCTAATCATGCCGACGCGACGTGCCCCTTAATGACGCTCACTTTTGCGCCAACCATGCAGTCAACAAACGCAGCTGTGAGCCCAGGACCATTAGGCACCGTACCGTCACCTACACAAATCCTCCGTTCCTGTGACCTTGCTGCTTACCCGAATTCCTTACCATCCCGTGCTCTGTTCTGCGGAGATCCAAATTAACCAATGCACTCGAAATTCAGACAAGAATAACATGCCACACGCAAAAAGGATTTAGAATGAAGATTCAAAGTTCAGTAGCCACAACAAATTCCTCGTCAATTTGTCATGTCGGGCTACAGTTCTCCGATCCAAACATGCCGTTCCAACGGCAAGATGCCCATACTCGAAGCACGGGGCCCTCCGACTCCGATCCGAAGTGGTGACCACCTTGCCTGCCAGCTCCCGTGCACCAGGGACTCCGATGATTATCGGAGATGTACGCGCGCATCACATCACGATCCCGCTCGTCACGTCCCATCGGCGCGCGCGTCCCCGCCCGGCACCGGCCCGACACGCCGGCCGGTGGCGGCGACCTCACACAAAGGCTGCGTCGTCCCCGCGCGCGCGCCCTCGCTCTGACGTCTCGCCCGAGGCGTAGCGTACCGCCGCGCCGCGACACCGACCATCCGATCGCGCGGCCCCGCATGTGCCCCGCGCCCCAGCGCCCGCCCGATCCATCGTTGTCCGCCTCCCGCGACGGGAGCGCCCGCCGTGGAAAAAGCGGAGGCAGCCGGAGCCCACGGCGGCGGTGTCGTGTCGGCCCGTCATTCGGTGGTGATCCCCCCACGCACCAGCCAGCGTCCTGCGGCGAGCGCTGGCGAGACGCCGTTTCCCGGCTCGGGTACGGCAGCCTAACCGTCGCGGGATTACGACGGCTCACCGTCTGTCCGTCTCCTCTCTCAACATCATCGGTCCGTTTGCTCTGACTTCTGATGAGTTGTAGATTTATAACGATACCGGGCAGAGTGAGTCGCAGAAGATTCAGTCAACGAAAAACTCCACTCCATTCATGGCTGTACGAAAAACTCCACTCAATTCATGGCTGGCTTAGTGGCGCATCGATTTGAACGGCGCTGGTTTGTTCTGACCACTGCTGGGCGTGCACTGCAGTTCTTAGTTTACTACTCTTAACATTCTTCAATTTGTTTTCGGCACGATTTATTTATTAGCCGCCGGATCGCTGCTCGCATGTATGAAAAAGGTGCCGATGAACATGTACCGCTACTTTATAAGGACGACATGGGCGCTTAAGCAGAGTCTCAACCGACACACGCCATATGATTAGCGTGACGACGAATTCGCTGCCTTTTGAAGAAGAAGGAAAACAAGGGTGGGTGGGATTAGGTCAGTGGTGGACGACAGCGTAGGATTAGAACGCACCTATTCTCTGTTCGGTCCAGGTCCACTGAGACCACTGAGACCGGGTGTTGAACTGGTAATCGCCAGTCGCCACCTGTCACCGGACCAAACGAAACCGCCGCGCTCGCTGGCGATAGCTGCGTCAGAAGAAGATGACAGCTCAAGCAATCCGATAGCACAGTACAGTCTGCTTCCCTTCATCGTTGAAGAAGCTCTCGATCGGGTGGTTCAACAGAAACAGATTACCCACCAACAACGGACTCTGCTCGATATTGGGTAAGACAATGCGTGCGTGTGCTGAAATAAAATAAAATTGAGCCGCCCTCAGCCTCCAGAAAAGAAATTGATGGCTGGAGGCTGGAGCTTGGAGGCATTTTTATTTTTACCAATAGCTGTACCCCCAAGACTTGTGCAAATTTATAATTTTAGAATGAAGCAAAAGTAGTTATATGTGTCTAGTCCAAAGTAATAACATACTTATTGACCCGATTCTTTTTAATATACTCACAGTTCCAGCTTTACATTTCTTGGAGCTATATATGTCAAACCCCTAATATAATGCCTCCCTTGATGACCTACATTAACATGAAAACACGCTGATCTACTCCTACAAAAACTTAGATTAGCTACTCCACCTTCAAAAAAAAGACGCAATTTCGTTATGTTATGTGTCAACCCATCTTAACTTTGACCAAGCATACAAAAAAAACATACTAATATTTATACACCAAATGAACATATACATAAATTTATCATATAAATTTAATGATTTGGTTTAAGTCAAACATGCTTTATCAAATAAATTTAAGATGATTTGATGTTTGTTTAGGTCAAACACTCAATTACAGTTTTTCTCTACTACAAGTTTGGAGGCAGTACTGGCAAAACGAAAAGGAATATATGCCCCAAATCAAACGAAGCAAATGAGATTTTGGGGAGGAGGGTCATCGCTTAAATAATAAATCGATAAGTAAATATATAAATAATAAATGAAGAGAAAAGAAAAGCGAATCGAGCAAGCAAAGGCGAAGAGGGACAGCATTCCCTTCCCTATTGATTTATCCACAGCATCAGCAGCGGCGGCAGCAAGCACTGCACCAGCACACACCATCGTCCGGCCTCCAGCGCAGCACTTGCGCCGCCCAACCAGAACGACGAAGCGCAAGCCAGCCAACTAACCAACGGACGGAACAGGCGAGGCACGGCCGCCGCGAAGCCGCCCTGCCCTACCCGCTCTGCTGTTCCTGTCCTGCCTTCTCGGGATCTGCCCGCCTCGTCTGATCTCGCCCGCCGCTGGAGCTCCGGCTGCTCGCCGCCATGAACCACCCCAGCGCGTAGAGGCCGCCGGGAGGGAGCGAGGGAGGGATTGGGGAACGAAGCTAAGCTAAGTGAGGGAGGCCAGAGCAGAGCAGGGTCGCCGTTACGCCGGCGAGCGAGATGGACGGGAGCGCCGGCTCCTTCGTCGCCGTGCGCCGGCTCGGCGGCTCCGACCGCGCCGCCGCCTTCCACCACTCCTCTGCTTCGGGTACCTCGCCTCGCCTCCGATTTGGCTGTTTCCTTTCCTCGTTTGTTTTGCTCGTGTATATATATATATGGCGACTGCTGTTGCTCCCGCCTCCCGCCACGGGATGATGCTTATGATGGTCTGTGCTGCTGCAGCGGAGGTCGTGACGGGGTCGACGGCGTGGATCGGGAAGGGGCTCTCATGCGTCTGCGCGCAGAGGAGGGACAGTGACGCGCGCCTCTCCTTCGATTTGACGCCCGTGCAGGTGGGATTTCGTCTGTTTCGTTACGATCTGATTCCCAGCATGCTCTTGCGGTTCTGAAGCGGCGCCAGATTCTCGACGCTGTCGATGAAGTTTGAAATATATCTCGCTGTTTAGCCTCCCCTGAATTCATCCTGAACTACGGAGCCTCCTCTGAATCTCGCATTGCTTCTGCATCACCTGCGTCAGAATTGCTCCATTTCAGTGCCTTTTTTTTTTGAGCAAAACTTCAGTGCCTTTTTAACTGAAGTAATTTTTTTATTAATTTGATGAATTACCCTGTCAACGAAATTTGAAATATCTCAATTCGTCATGAACTTCAGATCCTCCTCCGAATCTCGCATTGCTTCTGCACCACCTGCGTAAATATTGCTCTGGCTCTTCAAATTCACTTCAGTGCCTTTTTAACTGAAGTAATTTGTTTATTAATTTGATTAATTACCCTGTCAACGAAATTTGAAATATCTCACTGTTTAGCCCCCGAATTTATCCTGAACTTCGGACCCTCCTCTTAATCTCGCATTGCTTCTGCACCATCTGCGTAAAAATTGCTCTGAATCTGTTAATTCACTTCAGTGCCTTTTTAACTGAAGTAATTTGTTTATTAATTTGATGAATTTGGGTTTAACTGTACACTGCAGGATAGTGATTTTATGCACAGTTAACACATTCTCTTCATTGTGTTTCAGGAAGAATGCCTACTGAGGTTACAGAACCGGATAGAAGTTCAGTATGATAGTGCAAACAGAGAGCATCAGGTGCTTCTTAGGTTCCTATTGACACTAAACTGACCTTATGAGGTTCATACCATGTTACTTGTGAAATTCCATGTTCTATTATGAACTGGGTGTGTGCTATTTTCCAACAATTTTCTAATTAAAACATACCGCACAAAAGGATGGCCTCATATATGGGATATTCAATTGAGTGACATAAAAATTTGACATGACTAGAAAACTGAAACATCTAAGCAGGCCTGTAGATCTGAGCAAACGATATGAAGTACTTGCTGTTACTTTCGCACAACATAGATGATTTTTTTTGCAAGGACTTCTGTTGTTATGTTGCTGCTGCTCCTCCTTATGAGTTAACACTTAAAACCTAACCTGCTCGAGTTACAATTATACATCTCAATCCTGATTGTCCTTTTCATATTCTGGTTTTGCTCATCTGCCGTATCAGATGACATTTGAGAAAGCATAGCTAGTTACTTAACCTGTTATCTCATTTTTCTTTCTCTTAGGAAGCGCTACAGGCCCTTTGGTGTGCTTCTTTTCCTGGCACCGAGCTTCGGGGACTAATATCAGAACAATGGAAAGAGATGGGTTGGCAAGGGAAAGACCCATCAACAGATTTTAGGTACGACATTTTCTCCTTTGTTCCAGCTGCTTTCTGTTACCTGTTTTCTTAGTAGTAACCTTAGTTAACCTAGAAAGTAGAGATGGGTGATCCTTTGTTGTGTTGGCATTACAGAGGTGGAGGCTTCATCTCATTGGAGAATCTATTGTACTTTGCTAGGAACTATCCAGTGAGTGCAAATCCTTATTTTTAGCAATATACTTTGCCTTTGTCACATGCTTTTCTGTAATGATTTATGTGACCTTAATGACTTGAGGCTCTGATGTACTCAAGCCTTCAGCACTTCTGTTTGGAACATAGCATAGATGACCTACTTGCTGAACATAGTCATTTGCAGAGTTAATAATTAGATGTGGCATATGTTGCTATGTTCTGGCTATAAATGTCAAATATTTCCTTGTTAAGCCCTGCAAAAATGGAAAAGAAAAAAAGATCCACAGTACATGCTGTAGGCTAAGACCGAAAAAGTGCACATCTAACAGAATACAGAATAGGGTGCTGGAACAATCTGGTTACACACGCGATTTATTTAACATTGAAATATTCATGATGATTTGACATTGTGATACTTTACTCAGTTACTTATTCATAGCTGCAACAAATCACTAACCAACTTTTCTGTGCAGAAATCTTTCCAGGAACTTCTTCGCAAGCAGAATGGTGACCGCGCAATCTGGGAGTATCCATTTGCTGTAGCTGGTGTAAATATAACCTTCATGCTCATTCAGATGCTTGATCTCCAAGCAGGTTTGTCAAGCAATAGTTCCTAAAATTTTAAGCAATATCAGAAGAAGTTTTTAACTATTAGTTCACTTTAAATTGACCCTAACCTCGATGTTCTGTGCAGTTAAACCAAGGTCATTGTTCGGAGCAGTTTTCCTAAAGCTTCTTTCTGGTAAAGTCTTTATTTCAGTAGTCTATTCCAAACAGGCATCATAAGTTACTAGAGCTGTTTATCACTAGTTTCTTTTGTGCCAACTATTCCTTGTACCATAAAGTTGTTTGGCCTTAGGATGTTTTCTTGTGTGCTGATGACTATGATTGAAGGAACAGTGTTTCATCAGTATGCACAATTTAAATAAGTTCTGTGTGTTTATAATACCAGAATGGATCTGTTGACAGTTCCAGTTTACTAAATTCACTCCATTGTTTTAAGGCCACATAATTTAGCAATGCCATCTTTTAGTTTTACACTTGGACTTCTCAGAGGTAGAAAACACTCAAATGTGAGCTAACTGAAGGAATTTTATTACTTACAAATGTTAATTCAATGTTTCGACTTCTGTTGTTCAGAAAATGATCGAGCTTTTGACATTCTCTACTGCATAACCTTCAAGCTGATGGATCAGCAATGGCTTGACATGCATGCTACTTACATGGACTTCAATGTATGTTCTTTTTTCTCTAAATCTAAAAATTTTCCCAATGGCAACTTCTCCTTTCTTGACCTTATTTATAAAATATCCATAGACAATCCACATTGTGTCTAATGAACTCTTGCTCACCTGACTGTACTTTTAAAACTGCAGACGGTCATGAAATCTACACGCGTCAGCTAGAAAGGGAACTGTTGAATGAAGATATTCAGAGGATTGAGGACATGCCATCATACAGGCTTCTGGGCCGGTAGCTAGAAGAAACTGAAATCTTAACATGGCTACATGTTGCAAGGCTTGAGATGCTAAT
This sequence comes from Themeda triandra, assembly GCA_018135685.1. NCBI lineage: Eukaryota > Viridiplantae > Streptophyta > Magnoliopsida > Poales > Poaceae > Themeda > Themeda triandra. The sequence continues at coordinate 363,287 of JAENPR010000628.1, read as the reverse complement.
GGATTGCAACTTGTGTCCACAGACGGTGATGATCCTGAAATGTAGATGAATATGTATCCTTGTGTGTTAGGTACATGTGGTTCTCTGGTAACCTGATCTCTGAAATTTACAAGGTAGGGTTTTTCCTGGTGATAGAATGCCAAGTAGGGTAACTGAAGTGTCTGATCAGCTGCCATGGCAAAAGTTTGTAGGGTGTGTTATTACAATCTGGTCGTTGTCCATCATACCACGAAAGGAAGTGTTGCTAGGGTTGTCGTTGTAAACAGGAGGATTTGGGAAAGATGATCTGAGTTGTCTCCCATTTGAATGAAGATAAGAGGCTAGTTCTCTAAGTCATTGGTTTTTCCAAGATCTGTTTGCCCTGTTCGTGCCAAAACCTGCCCTGTACTCCAGTTTGCAATTTTCTTGCCATCCCACTGTTTTAGATCATTAGATGGATGCATGCAGTTTTCTGCAATTATTTGTCGTTCATGGCTAATGCTGCATCATCATATCATATATAGCTTCAGTACTTTGTAAGCTGTTCTTCAACTGTGAGGCAAAATGTGTGAACACTTTAGGGTGATCATGTTAATTTTCTGACTGGACAATCCGCATCCGCAGCTGCCTGCCCAGTGTGAGCGTGGTGACCAAGGACCGGCAGAATGGCAGGTGCGCTCCGTGTAGGAGCAGCGATGCGATTGGTAAGCGGGCATTGGGGCGCGCCATGAGCTGCTGCCGCTTGCCTGATGCGTCCTCCAATTCCGTGTTCTTGTTCCTGCTCTGGCCGTCTGGGGAGCTGGTGGGGTGCCTGCCTGCCTGGGCCCTGGGCCGAGAGGCAAATAAAGCTGCTAGGCTTGCGTTTAGAGATGCCCAAGATTCCAACAAGGCCAATAGGATTTCGTCCCGGGCCGGCGTCAAAGCGAACAATCTCATGCATGGCATTGGCATGTGCTGGCTGGACTTTGTCGGTGATCATTCGGTTACGCAAGCATCAGTCCTCTGATGGACAATCGACGATCATATTGTGCATATCGCTGCATGAGGGCATGTGTTCAGCTGATACGCTCGGGTGGCAGTGAGCCAGTGACGAACATGAACCGTTGATATGCTTCCATTCTTGTTTCCTTCTCCAAGGACCAAGGGGTATATTGCTTGCTTGGAAGTAGCCAATGCAAGGCAACTCATTCTCTATTTTTTAGACCAAAGACCATTTGACCCCGCTTTATAGAAAGCAAAGGTTTTGCTGGTGTTGCCAGCTATTACAATGTTCAAGCGCATGAAAAGTAGACAAAAAAGTACCCCTCTTATTATGTGAGCAACTCGGGCTCGTTGTGCTATATCCAGCACGACACTCATGACCAAAAGTAAAGAACTACTAAGGACACTCGGGTTGAGAAAGAAGAGTAGAACAGCGCACTGCCTCGCTTCCCCAAAGTAGAGTTTCAGACAGTCAGTATTGGCCTCTTGATCCCAAAAGCCTCGCAATCCTGTCCATCGTCTTCTCGAACAATTTCTTTCCCGTCCCTGAGCAAAAGACTCCATTTCGCATGAAAACCAAAGATCGATGTATCACGAGATCAGGACCGGTAACCACTCTATTTTGAAAAACAAACTCATTTCGAACAAGCCATAAACTCTAGCAGATGCAACCTATGACATAAACCATCAATGGTTTAGGCTCACTATTTCTACCACAGCTGAAAGAGAGAAATTGGTTCAAACTAGTTGGGGTGAGGGACCAGTTTAGGGCATCTCTAAACGTCCACTAGCAGTAATTAGCTAAGAAACACTCAAAAAATATGTGATGTGTCGTCTCCAGCCTGCCACACATTTTACAAAACTCCTCTCCTGGCCAGTTTCTTGCCTTCAGCTGTTCTGCGGATGGTAGACAATCAGTGTAAATCGACCATAGGAAAAATCAGATTTTCAGAGGTATCTTTGCTTTCCATATGCTCATGACCTCTCTGTTAACCATACCTGTACTAGTTAGCTCTCTATATAGTGAAACAGTGGTGAATTCTCTCTTTTTTGTCTAGAGCCCATTCAACAGTGCCGGTTTCTCATTCTCTATTTTTTTAGGGCTAGTAGTTGCTTCCATAGGTTCCGACAAATGAACACTTCCAAATCTCCTGATTAGACTCCCATATATGGATATTATCCTCACGAGATAAGAAGGAAATTCCACGACCCAACAATGACACTACTCAAGCTAGTAGTAGTACTTTGATCTGTTCTAAGTAGAGTCCTAGATCGTGTCTCATGATCGATCTTGTTGGTGGGCGCGCGTGTCGTCATATATGTTGTGATCTCATGGCGTATTTGACGTGCGTGCAGGTGCAGTCACTGAGATCAGATGAGATCTGTCCGTGTCGTCGTTTCGTCCCTGCTGCCGAGTGCCGACGACGATCGATGACATGAAAGAAGGCGGGCGGGTCATCATGATGACGAGGAAGCAACTGATAGATCGCCCTGCCTTTCCCTATCCCATCTGTTGATACACCGTTTGCCAAACTTGGTTGTGTGTGGTGTGTGCCTCTCTACTCATACTCTCCCACGTATGATCGAGTACGTCAAAAAGATCAGGTCCGTATCACCCAATTATATGATCTTCCAACAGAAATAACGGATAGTTTCGCCAGAGATCCCTACATACAGTCCTACACATCATTCAGTAATTAATCCTGCACAACGAGCTAGCTAGTGCGCATGAGTAGTGCTCGCAATGGTACACGCATCCAAGTTTGTCCGCCAGAGGAAGCCACACGCAGGAGACACGAACGAGAGGCCTGGTCCGGACCAGCAGCCGCATGCATCGCGCGCACGCGGTCGGCCGGCGGGGATGCTCTGCCATGCATGCTAGCAGGACACGCACAATAGCGGCAGGACGCCATGCAAGGGCATTATACCGCCGCGAGACCCGCTTGATTTGGCAATCCGACGGAACGAGACGAAGCGAAGCGGCCGGGGGCGGTGGTCTGGTGGCAGAGGAGTGCGGCGAGGCGGCGGCCGTTGGCGATACAACGTACGTGCCGGCCGGGACCGCGCGCTGTGTGGGGATGGATAGATATATAGGCGGCACGCCGCAGCTGCAGCTGCAGGTCGGCGGATGCATGGAACGCGCGCGCGGTGGCCGGTTGGCGCTTCTTGCTCTTTGTTTTTTTTTTTTTCGATCGTGCGCGCTCGCTCTCGGTGGATCTGTCGACGAAATGATGCGGTTCCTGAGGAAACCCATATGGGGCGCCGAAAGCCTGGCAGCTGGCTTGCCAATGGCGAGCACGTCAGCTGTGCGTCCACCGATTTTCTACTGCGCTTTTATTTTTTCTAAAGGACGGTAAAAGTTTTGTCCTAACTTTTATTAGACGGGGTAAAAACAAAAAAGAGAAATTAGTACAACACCGCTACTCTACTAATTAAGCGCTTCAGCCGGGTCCAAAGAAACACTAAAACAAGATAAAAAAAAACCTACAAAACCACACCCATTACAAACAAAAATTGACTCCAGCGCAACCCACTAATGTCACTCTCCCAGGGGGAACTGAAAATGAAAACCAAAAGGTCTAACTCGTGGATGTTATAGGAAGCGTTGGCATGTTATATTGGTTGATATCATCCTTGCACCGTTGGACGGTTTTTCTATTACGCTCCTTTCAAATATGCCACCAAAAATATATAATAGTTCCATCAAATCTTTTCTTTTTTGTTTTACACTTTCTCCAGTACTTGTAGCTAGACAGAGCCGGCTTGGTTTTATATTCCAAACTGAGATTCAATGAATCCAAACTGTGATTTTATTTTATTTTAAAAGAAATTCAATGAATCCACGTTCCACTTTATTGGTCTTCTTATTATCTTATATGTGTGTATGCATGTATGAAATTATTAGGAGATTTCTTCGCGCGTTGCTGCGGGTATGCAAGAAAAAATATGAATGTATTTGATTACTTGCTAACTTCATTATAAACGTGAAATTAATAAAGGAGTTGGATAGATATGAGTTTAATGCTGGATGGAGTTATGCATGCACTTAGTGACTTGGTGGGTCCCGCGTGATAGCGTGGCTTCACGAAATCACAGAGAAATATGTTAGTGGGGTTTTTTTAAAATAATTGTTATACATTTGCGGGCTTCTTTGTTGTCTATGGCCACCTGGCTACGTTACAAATCCTGAGGCATTAAGTACATATAAACATTTATTAGTTACGAACTATCTATCTCCCACATCAAATCACTTGCAAAGATTATGATCAAAGTATGTTGACACTTGACAGTGCAACTCGCCTTACCTTCTTGTCACCATCAGGGTCTATCTCCTTGTGTACTTGGATGGTTATTAGTATAATCTCACCATTTTCTCATTCCCCTGCTATTACTTATCCCAACCTCATACCACACTTCAAATATCTTCTTAAAAATGGATAAAAATAAAGATTGGCGCCTTGATAAATAATCTAATAAAAAGAAACCATGCTCAAACTTTTATTTACCGAAAGAAACGTCAGCTTAAAAGTTCACTAAATGTATCACGAGGAGCAAAAGAAAATATGTCAAAGAATAAATTGACAGGACAAATTCAAATGTCTTATATATTTTCCCTATCTGCATGCATTAGCTGGTTGAGTCTTCGGACAAGGCAGCAAAACAGAAAATTATTAGATAATACAGTGAAAAAAATCATCAAGTTTTTTCATTAGAAAATACAGTTGATCAGCATTTCCAAGAAAGTATGAGAAACAAGATGACAGTTATAGGTTCAATATTTTCATGTAGAGTTTTACCCTTCAATTCTTGAATACCAAACATAGAATATTTTTCTGTAGAGTCTTACCCATCAATACTTGAGTACCAAACACCTTAATAAAATTGTTTTTTTGCTACTGAAAAACAACAATTCGTAATTATGAGATTGGAGCACTAAAACCCATTTGTTAATGGGAATATGGTGTTTACCCTTATTCTAGAGGCTAATGGTGATTTTGCCCCTCTTTTTCTAACTTTGTGATTTTACCCTTACTATTTTCAAACGAAGCTCCCGTCTACCCTTCCTTTTTAACACCGTCTAAAATTGTTGAATTAAATGACAAAAAAAAAAAAAAAAAAAAAAAAGGGACACACGTGAAAGACAACAATGCCCCTCCGTCCGTCTCCTTTCTCCCCGAAAGCCTCGAAGCCTTCCGTCCCGAAACAAATCACGCCTCACGGTCGCGGTCACGCGGTGATTTAGGGTTTGATGGTGCCTGGCGGTGAACTCTTCCAGGCGGCGGCGCGGCTCCTGGGGCTCGTCTCCTCCTCCCTCCGCCCTGCTCCTCCCTCCCTCCCCTCGCTCCCCGGCTCGGGCGGCTGCGGCGGCGCGGCATGGGACCCTCGCCCGCCCAGGTGCCTCGGCGGCGGGCGACAACGCTAGGGTCGGGCAAGCGGCTACGGCGGGCGTGGGTCGCGGAGTCGCGCAAAACCGCATGAGGCGGCCGTGGCGCGACGGACAGGTTGAGCTCGCGTCGGGCGCAACCGGTTGCGGCGTGCGGCTCGTCTCGTCTGCAGGCGCTTCCCTGCTGAAGTGCTGAACTCCAGTTCGTGTTATTATACGGTTGTATATTAGTTATTACACATATCTGTTCTCTAGATCTGATTAATTTAACTAGGATTGATTTCTAAGTATGGCTAAAGTAGATACTCTTACGCTGCATTTCTTAACTGCTGGTAACCTGCCTTCCCCTTCCTCACCATGTATTTTCTATGGATACCCGTGCTTGTACAGTCCGATTCATTATTTCTAATCGGTTTATTTATTTTAGCTATCTAAAACAATTGTACAATTTTACCGTTCCAAAACTGATTCAGCTGAATTGTGATTAAAGTTTCTAAAAAACATATATATACATATACAAAATGTCATCTAAAATAGGGGTAAAAGCACAAATGTCACACTAAAACAAGGGTAAAAATGCATGGGCAAAATTGTCTTTTTTAACACCGTGAGAAGGACTTAACGGAACAAGGGTAGACTCTCCATTCGTTTTGAAATAGCAGGGGTAAAGTCACAAAGTTAAAAAAATAAGGGTAAAATCACCATTTCACTTAAAAGCAAGGGTACAAACACCAAAGCCCCTTTGTTAATCCATAAAATTTGTTAAACTTTATTATGTATTCTAATAAAAACCAACGGGAAAAGTGAGGTATATTATCCACATAACGAGTATGATGAAGAACCGCAACAATTGTCCTCCCATTTTCCTTGTCCCTTATGGTAATCCTTGATGCTACACCTTTTGTCATCTCAATCTGATCCACTTGTAGCATCACATGAAGAGCAGCAGGGGAAGCTTGAAATGGTGGAAAAAATAGAAATACAAGAATATGCTGGTTTTAGAGGATGAGTTGACACAACAACGAATGACGATAAAATTCTAATTTCTCTCCCACTCCTCCCTTCTCTTGTTTTCCACTTGTGCGTGACAGAGGCAGTGGCTCAAGGGATAAAGGAAATTAGGTTATTTTGTGGTAAAAAGGTGGGGAAAGATATAAAAAGAACTAACATCGGCTACTGTTAGGCGCCGCTATAGTAAGGCAAATACTGTTCATATGATTTTTTTTCCTCCCTTCAATATTCCAAGGACTCTGAAAAATGTGTATGAGTAATCAAACAAAACGTGTTTGACAAGCTCTATGCATTTATGGTCTCTAATTGTCCATTTAAGACCGGATAAAAAAGTCATTTTTGCCCCTTACTCTCTTGGTCCAAATTATAAGTCGCTTTGACTTTTTTTGGTATATCTATTTTTCTATGTATCTACACATAGTAAAATATATGAACCAAAAAAAAAATCAAAATGAGTCATAATTTGGAATGAATGAGTACTAAAACTCAAATGGAATATTCTACCACTTTACGCTTCCCAAATATATAACACGTATTCTGATTGTTACACTTGCAAACCCACAAAACTTGGGGGAAAACGTAGGAATAATTTCCATCATCTATGGCTACGGCGGTATGGCCTATATGGGTATGGGCAAACATTATGCACGAACATAAAGAGCTAACGCGGGTGAATTAGCCATACCCTGTTGCTGCGCTGCATGCCTTCAGCTTGCTGCCCCAACCTAGATCTGGCAAATAGTAATGCCGATATGCTAGATATGCTAGCAGGCCTAGCTAGCTACCTGAAGAACGCCACGTAAGCTAACTGTTTTCTTTTCATCCGGATATATAGGGATCCGGATATATAGGGATAGGTTTGTTTTGCAATGATCGGCACCGAAAGCAACAAGCTAGTAGCTACGGTCGAGGACGGGCAAAAAGGCGAGAGAAAACAAGGAGAAAAAGGATCAGGGGGCTAGCTATGTGTTGTGTGCAGTGCACACAGACGACACACATGCATGTACAGAGACATGCAGCAGTACGCGCGCCATCATTCGTACGTGCGTATTTCCCGTTTGGTTTTCTCCTTGTCACCTTGCGTTTTCCGCCCCTTCTCCATGCACGCATGCATGCTAATCATCTCCATGGCTGTCCCGACGTGCGCAGTGGTAAGCTACGACACCGCCGCCACTTTAGGGTTTCTATTCTTTTCTTGCATGCCGCTGCCGCCGCTGCTTGCCGGCCGGCCCTGGGCAGTACGCCGCAGAATATACGTACGTACGCACTGTACCCTGTTCACGGTTATCAGCTCCTTTTGCTGCGCCTTTTGCTGCGCAGTTTCTAGCTCGATCGGCCACGCCATCGTGTGATGCGAGTTTCAAGGACACGCTGCTAGCTGCGCTATAGCTCTCACATGTGCATGACATCATTTCAATTCATGAGATTGTTAGTATGCGGTTACTGATGATTTAATACTTATTTGCATGACAAGTGCAGTGCGTGCATTTAGCATTTGAAAGTTTAAACGTGAACTGGGAATACAGTATCACTGACGGACCAGCCCATGCGCCCATGCCCCAGATGGGGACCTGAAGAAGAGGCTTTTGCAGCAGCTCGCAATGATAGGAATTCGTCCCTGCCTCCTGCAAACCGTGACTCAATCTGGAAACATCAATGTGCGTGCCTGCAGCAGCTGCCACAGCCAGCAGCAATGTGTTTGATTTGCCAACATCTTTTGCTGCCCCACTTCCGCGCTACATAATTTATCTGCTTCGCTTTTTAAAACCTTTTTCAGCGTTTTCAAGGAAGTGCTAGTTGACCACAACTACGATGCATTATTTACTCAGCCCTAAAATTAAAATCAGCACTATGAATTTGTGCTCCAACGATATTGGTAGGGCTTTTTATTTTTTCATTTCGTTCATCTTATTGCATTGTTATCGAGTTTTAGAGTGCAATGCATCGACCAGAGTTTCGGCAATAACTAGCAGGGTATTGTGGTAGCAGGGACAAATTAAATTTAACTGAGAACATCATCACTCATCATAAAGGCCAACTTCACTAAAACATTTATTTCTAAGTCTTGACAAATGCTTCATTGTTAAATAATGGATTTACAAAAAAAAAAAACGATGTGGCAGCATCATATCCACACAAGATATTTCCTCCGTTCCAAATTATAAAATGTTTTAGCTTTTCTAGACTCTAGTTACTCTAGAAATAAGGAAAGAAGTAGGCAATCATACATGGGTGAGGAACCAAGGATAATATGTGGACCAACCTTTGTAGATGATGTTGTTGGGGGGGGGGGGGGGGTGGTTAAAATGGAACAAAAGCAGAGTTGACTGTCTCCAACATACACATCGACTCGTGGGACATAGATGAAATGCTTTTATTCGAGTGGCGCTGACGAGAGCAAGGGAGTGGTTGGAGGCGACGCACTATCGGAAACTCGGTCTCTGCCGAGAGTCTACAGCTTTGCCGAGGGCCCAATCTCGGGCACTTGGCAAAGAAATCTTTGCCGAGAACCGGCCGTCTAGAAAAAAAAAAATGTATGCCTATTAGTGCGAAGCGTGCAACTCATCTACAAACTGCAATTTTGACTTTGATATCGAGCGTCCAAATGATTGTACTCGGTTCGCCCTACTCTTCCCTTCTCTTCCGCGGTTCGCTTATGGCCAACACTGGAGCTACTCTAAATGGGTTAGGGTTGAGGCTACTGCATGTATTGCATTGAACCATGGAAAATATGGTGCTATATGCCTATATATGGAAATAAAGATTAGAGGAATACTGTAGTGCTGTTGTTAGCGACGAAGTAATGTGGGTGGCTAGATATTTTCCCTGCAAAATTAAGCAATAGAGCGAAATGGATGGCCATTTTCTCGAGGGTAGGTGGAAAAGCTAGCAAAACCTGCCCTGATCCAGAGGCACACAGCCAGCCTACTCTGAACACGTACCCAAGACGGTAATGATTCAAAGGAGACAGGAGAGGAGAGGCCGGATTGCAATGGTGTGTGCGCGCTACAGAGATACTGAAAACGAGTGAACGGGCCGGCAGTGCTTGCTCTTTTTGTGAAGAGAGAGCATCCCTAGCTAAAAGGACATGTAGACCGATCGGTCGATTGGGCAATCGATCGCAGGGGGACAAAAGGTACAATCAGTGCTATATCCCTGTACGCCGAACAATCGCTGCAATAATATGTGCCCCGCCTGATGAAAAGCCTTTAGTTTGCTCCGGTTGAAGCGCCACTGAAGACGCCATTAGCTTGGAGAAAAAGTTGATCAATGGAGGTAGAAAAGCATATCCTGATGATCATCATCAATAGTTATTTTCCCCGTACTCTTTTAACAGAAACGAAACGTGATGATCGAGTTGTACGTACTATGCAGTTAGTTTCCCTTTATTAATTACATCAACGCGAGGATCTATGATGATAGATGAGCAGATAGAAATTTAAAAAAGGGCAGATCTCTGACAGCATATGAAAGGTGCTGATGAATTAGCACGCACTAGCTGGGCAAGCCGGGACAGGCCAACAGATAGTACTGAAGGAAGTACTGTACACACACAGCACAATTTGAGCTAGAGGCCCTTTAAAGGGCTTGCCTAGGCTAGCTGCTTGCATTGCTCTGGTACCCATAGTCACCACTAACCCCAAAGCATCATCGTCATCGTCAACCTTATCGTGCACAGTTATTGACACCAAAAGTAGAGAGATCCATTCCGATTCATCCAACCAAGAGGCAAGAACCACACTTTGATCATCAATCGAGTGCTAGCGCATATGCAGGCATATATGGAGGGAGGCCAGTTGAGTGCTTGCCTTCCTGGCTTCCTTGTGCCGGATCACTACGCCGCCGCATGCTTCCCTCTTCCTCTCCCGCTACAACTTCCTAGTAGCCAACCAAACAACAAGCTTTTCCAGATGCCGTTTGTAGTTGACCAGGAAGAGACCGAGAACCACGGCGGCATGCTCTCCTCCGACCATTGTGGTGGACTATACTACCCGCTGCCGGCGCTGCCCTTCGGCAGCTGCTCCGCCGCCGCCGCCGCAACAGCGTGCGGTGGCAAACCTACTACCGGTTTCATGCCCAGTGCTATTGGCGCTGAGGAGGTGAGGTGATCTAGCTTAGCTTGAAGGTTTTCTGTCGGCCTCCTTTCTTGCTTGTTTCTCTCTTTTGTTTGAGGAAATTTCTTTCTTGTTTCTTATGCGAGGTTTCGTTCTTCCGCAGGTCTGCACCTCGGTAACTACTACAAAATTAGGTTGCAACGATAGTAATAGCACATGGTATGCTCTCTCTCTGTAATGTTTCTTGAATAAACTTTTGGGTATAGTTAATTAGGGTTTGATGGTGTGTGTGAAGCTAAGTGTGGCGTGTGATTGTGTAGGTGGAAGGGCTCAGCAGCTACGATGGCGGAGAGAGGAAGATGAAGGTGAGGAGGAAGATGAGGGAACCGAGGTTTTGCTTCCAGACCAGAAGCGACGTGGATGTACTGGATGATGGCTACAAGTGGAGGAAGTACGGCCAGAAGGTTGTCAAGAACAGCCTCCATCCAAGGTGTAATATATCTCTGCAATCCACATCATATTCCATGAATTAATTTGTGTAGAGGTTGTTATCCATGACTAGCTCTACTAATTGTACACACTCCTTGCATGCGGCATGCCATAATTTTATTTTTGTTGGTTATGAATATGTGGAAGCTAGCAGGTTAACAAGTAATCCTTAGATGATTAATTTTAATTTTATGTGTTAAGGATCTAATAACAAGTATCTATTAACAAGTATGTTTTCTTCACTACAAATGCATGCTAGAATTCGAGTTACATTACATCTACTATATATATATATATATAAGATCAATTAATATAATGATCTCCTTTAATTAACACGGTTACAAACACATTTATGCTATTAACAACTACTAGTCCTTAAAATTTAATTCTTGTTATTCTGTCTTCCGGTTTTCGTTCTCGATCCCCTATGGCCCTATAGAATTAATTCAAGTGATATTAGACTTCTTAATTGAGCATGTAGCGGATTGTACAATGAGTGAAATTATTGCAAGGTAGTACCATAATTTGAAGAAGAAAAATCAAAGAGCGGGGAAGGAAAAAGATGTGCCAGTGCGTATTAATGCCTGATCGAGTTAGTTCTGAACCGTACGTATAGGTGGGATAGACACTTAGATAGTGGATCAGAAGTTCAGTAATTCAGATCATAGTGTCCCATATATGCCTGTTCAACCGTAGGCTACAGCAAACAGAACGAATGAAGTGTGTGCATGCAGACACAGACAGGTGTATCAGAACTGTCCCGCAGTCTCTAAGATCCTAGCTTGTGTTTCTTAAAAAGATCAGATGCACAAACATATAGGTAGCTAGCTAAAGCTAACCCTAGCTAAGAGATCTATATATGCACCATGATGATACTGGTCACTTGATGCTTTGACCAGCAATATCCAATCGATCTTTTGAAACTTGACACTGTTTGTCGTTTTCAAAGTATTCATTTTGCAAGCATACAAATCATTTATATATAGATTCATCTTTGAAAAATCGTTTTGTTATCTCTTAGGGCCTGTTTGGATGCCCGGAATTCTTGGAATTGAATTCGTAGTATAAATTATAGTTGTGGAAGAAGAATCCATAAAACCCATTAAACAAAGTCCACCTTACTTAAGTTGGGAAGAAGAAATCCATGGAATCCATTTCCCACCTCTCCCACTCTATAAATTTGAGATAGGCTTACATGTGAATTTTAAAAAGTTGTGGAATCTAAAATTCTTCTTCTATAGTTATAGTTTGTACTATAAATTCAATTAAGGAAGTCTAGGGATCCAAACAGACCCTTACATTTTTTTTAGATTATAAAGCTTCCTTTTGCTTGAGATTACAAGACATCATATAATAATTTGTTCAAGTAGACAAAGTAGTGGCCAAAGTTGTAACACCCCTACGGAGAACGGATTAATAGGATACTCATATCAACAAGTTGCAACTTCTTTTCCAAGCTCATCTCTAAAGAACTCCAAGGTTAAGCGTGCTTGGCTGCGACAATTTAGGGATGGGTGACCGGCCGGAAGTCTTTCCCGGGTGCGCATGAGTGAGGACAAAGTGCGCGAGAAAAAGACAGTGTTGGTCTGTGAGGGCTGAGCGTCATATCACTAGTTAAGCGGCCAGATGTAAGCGGGCCCGGCCTCGGAGGGCGGGACGTTACGGATGGTATCGAGGCCGACCCTTGCGGTTTCACGGGCGCGTGTGTCGATTGCGCGAGCATGGTGCGCATGGGCGGTGTGGATCCGGAGTGGTCACACGGCATGGCTCATGCGCTAGCACCGTACATACGGGCGTGGCCAAAGGGGGCGGTCCCGTCAGGGTTGGCCGACGAGGGCGTCGGTCTTAAGGGGTGAGAATGTAACACTCGGCCCAGAGGCTTAACGGGATTAATAGGATACTCATATCAACAAGTTGCAACTTCTTTCCGGAAGCTCATCTCTAAAGAACTCGAGTTAAGCGTCTTGGCTTACAGAATTTAGGGATGGGTGACCGACCGAAAGTCTTTCCCGGTGCGCATGAGTGAGGACAAAGTGCGCGAGAAAAGACGGTGTTAATCATGAGGCTAGCCTATATCCTAGTTAAGCGGCCAGATGTAAGCGGGCCCGGCCTCGGAGGGGCGGGACGTTACAAAAGTGTCACTTCAAAGGGTGACAACATGAACCATTTTTACTAGAGTTAGTATTAGTTAGACCCCATGTCACAAAGTACCTAGTACACACTTCTCTTATGCAAAGAGACATCGGGTCTGTTTACATGGGACTAGGACCAATTGTTAGCCGCATCTAAAAATTAGCAAAGCTAACTAAATTGATATATCCTTGGCTAATAGGTGCGTACATCCTTAGCAATGTACTATTAGCTCTCTTGTTAATTAGATGGCTAGCCCTAGCTAAAGGGCTGACAACTAGAGACATCCCTAATAATAATAATGTTCATACATGACAATAACATACTTCACGTGCAAACTACTACTATATGGCCATCCACATTTCAAGGTATAGGAGAGTATGTATGTATATATGAGTATTCCTAAACTGATTCCCTCGGCTCCAAATTATAAGATGTTTATATACACAATTTTTACCATGTACTTAATAGGTAGAGACATATTAGATGTGAAAACATATATAAACATGCTGAAATATATGTATATGGACCCATGCCTGAGAGGGAGCTTACTGGTGAATTTTCGCTTGGCATGTGCACATAATGCAGGAGCTATTTCCGGTGCACTCACAGCAACTGCCGCGTGAAGAAGCGGGTGGAGCGGCTGTCGACGGACTGCCGCATGGTGATGACCACGTACGAGGGCCGCCACACGCACTCCCCCTGCAGCGACGACGCTTCCTCCGCCGACCACACCGACTGCTTCACCTCCTTCTGATCAATATTGATATGCTGCCGGCGAATTTCGCAGTCAAGTTCTGAACTGAAGCAGCGCAATATATGTTGATGGATCTCGATCGTCTTCAGTTTTGCCGGATGGATGGCTGACAGAACGTGATAGATGAACCCGTGTCATGCATGTAATGTGTACTAGTCATGTATCATCCGCTACATATACCGTGCAAATGATGATCCATCCGTCGGTGTATGCGGTCATGTAGTATTATATCGAATAAAGCTACACTTTTTTTTTCACTTAATTAGCACGTTTGATTCCTGTGTATGCTAGTATGTATACACCTGCTCCAGTGTTTCTTTTTTTTCTAAAAAAAACAAAAGGTTCCTGCTACAATGCAGTGGTTCTTAATAACCACGCTGATGAAAGTGCAGAAAGAAAACAAGCACGCAGTCCGGCATGCATGACAGAAATGTACTATGTATATGACCACCACTCCGCCGGTAGTGTCCGGTTGCATTGGCCAATACTGCCTGCTGCTAAGTAAAGTTGGAGACGTACTGCCTGCCTTGCTAATGATTGTGGAACAGGCGCACCGGCGGCACCCCTGTTGCACTGACGAGCACCGAAAACGAACACGGGCTCCCAAACAAGGCACCATTAAGAGATGCATGGCTGCTGATGGCTTTGTAGGGCAGAGTCATGATATATAAGGTGCAAGTGCAACCTGACTTTCTCCTGGAGTCCTGGTCAGGTCCCCAGATATGGTCGCCTCGCCGGAATCATTGCGAAATCGAGCGTGTGGGAGGATCGATGCTAGCGGCATGGATAGGCATACACCATCATCCATCCATGCCGGCGCATCGTATGCATGTGTAGTGCAGCAGCATCTTTTGCAACGTCTCAAAAAACAAAATCTCATCAAGGTTAAGAAATGAGCCTGACGGAACTCAATTTTGAAGCTCTGAATTGAAAACGCATGCTAAGCAAGCAGGCCCACGAGATAATGGCCAAATGCAAGCGACCTGCGCTAGCTGCGCTCGATCACCATGGCCGGCCGACCGACCTGGGTGCCCCCCTGCTGCGCTCCAATCTGTCTCAAAGTTGTAACCAGGTCAACTTCGCATGGATGGACTGGTACTGGATCTTGCTCATGCCAACTGCCAAGCACCACCACACGCACCAGCGCAAAACCCCACAGTTCGTGACGATCCCACGCCGCCGACCCGGCTCCTCTGCTTGCACTATTCGCTCTGTTCGGTTCAGCTTATCAGCCCGGCTCTCGTCAACCAATTTCTCACAATAAAACAA
Organism: Themeda triandra; assembly: GCA_018135685.1. Taxonomy (NCBI): domain Eukaryota; kingdom Viridiplantae; phylum Streptophyta; class Magnoliopsida; order Poales; family Poaceae; genus Themeda; species Themeda triandra. The sequence goes on along the minus strand of JAENPR010000628.1, from coordinate 348,232 downwards.
CATTTACCAGTTTATCAGTCGTAGAAACCATCAGCCGAATTGCCGCCCTGCAGTCGCCTGTCGCGTCGCGTTGACGGAAGTACGGGCCACCAAACGCGGGAACTCCACGGCGTGCGCGACCCCGGTGTTGTGTTGGCCGCACCGGAGCAAGAAGCTCGTAGAGCTCGCGCAGCAGGCCGGCATGGAGATGTGCCATGGGCAGTTCGTGGGCTCGTGGATTCGCGCTGAGCCCCACGTTTTGGGCCCCCGAAACTTCAGCTCAAATGAAACAGAAGGATCAGCCCATGCCCGGTACAAGGCTTGGATCTGCAGCAAAACGCGACAGCTTCCACCGAACAATTGGGCTCGACTGGAGGAAATAAATGGGCACGGCAGGGTGATGGATTAATTAATTATTAAGCAGAGTTCCTTTTAGTACCACATTGTCTGCTTAAATGAAAACAGACCGAATAATAAACAATTACCGCGATCCTTGAGTCACCATGCGGGAAGCGTGGAGAGCAATCACACAATTGTTTAAGCAAATTGATTCATTGATGATAGGCTTGGAGGCGTTAACACACTACATGTGTGTATAGCTTTTTCTTTTGTCTACAATCACATATACACAAAAATAAAACCAAATATATTATAAAAATTGCAAATAGAGTGCATTCAGGTTTTTGCTGCTATCTACGATTCACATACACAAATAAAAACAAATATGTTATACAAATTGCAAATGCGAGTACATACAGGTTTGTTGCGCGTGGGCTGGTCTCGGATAGGCCCGTGGGGGCTGGATTTTCTGCTGGTCTACTGCGTGCCTGCGGCCCGGAGATCTTCTACTTTTGACTGGGCCACATTTGGGCCGCACGGGAACCGAGTCCACCCAAAGGTATCTTTCCTCTCACGTTCTTCAGAATCCGTGTGTTTAATGGAATGTTGTTGACTCCGTGCAAATATCTAACTTCAGTTCAGATCCACCCCAGATTTTTCTTCAGAATGTCGCCTGCAAAACAATCTTCGAAACTCGCATGCTAATCCGTCCTTATGGACGGACTATCCATCTACCTGGGGTCTATTTTATGAGAACGGCAGGTGAAGCGTTTGTTAGAGAAATTGACAGGGACCGCGCGCTGCCTCTCGTCTCCTTCGCTATGCGATCTCTGTCGAACGAAAGCAGCTAATTTGTCAGCACCGTACTGTGTGTATTACAGAGGAAAACGTGGGGGGCGCGAGAGGGACGACTACAAAGGTGGTTGCAATGACAAATCTCAATCTATATCAACCCTCGTTGATTGCATGCTTACATCGAACAAAGAGCTAGCGCTGCAGTAGTTACAGTAACGACAGATATCGTTCACCAGCCAGATCAGGGTAGCACAAGAACCAACCATAATCAAATGTTGGATATGCGTCTCATGATCCAACAACCAACATTTATTCTTTGAATATCATTATGTGCGTGCGCTCGACTCTATCAAACATGTACATATATATATATGAGTTTAAACATTGAATGTGATTGCAACATTATTATAGATTGATCCATGCTTCTATTACATTATTATAGAAAAATATCCCACGAGGCCACGATATAGAAAATGTGATGCACAAACAACTGGCCGGATCATATCATCAGAAAGGTAAAGGTTGCTCTTGCTTTCTTGTTGGAGCGGTGCACACGTTTGTTCTGAGAGAAAGACCTTCTGCACATGCTGAGTACATCCTGCATAAATCAGCACGGAAGGTTGCATGCTGCATCAAAAAGCAACTTGGGCTGCATTCTCTTCGGGTGTGTTTGGTTTTCGTCCCAAGTGAGCCTGGCTAGCCAAAACTGGCCTGGCTTGAGTTGGCCTGTGTCAATGTAGCCAAGGTCGGCTGTTTGGTTGACTGGCTAAATCTGGTCTGGCCTAGCTCGGATTGTGTTTAGTTGGATGGCTTGCATTGTGTAGAGTTACCTCTTCTCTAGAACTGGTGAACTCACCCTCTTTGAGGCATTTTGTCGAACACCTGACGGGCGTGTTCTGCACAGCGCAATCTTGAACGATTAGCGGCCACAGCACACAACGACGAGCACACGATCTACCAAAGCGCACTAAGACATCACAAATTCCAGTCACAAAAGAAGTCCAGGAGCTACTAGAACACCACACTAATACGAGCTTCTGGGACAACCTTGCGTGCGTAGCTAGTGAAGAAGCTCGCTGGTGAGGCTGTTCCGATCGAAGAACGCACAACACCGAGCAGTTACCAAACCTGACGGGGATGCCTCCGCCGAGCTGGTTCACCGATCAAGCACGGCGAGGTCCGCGATGCTCGCGAAGAACGACAGGATCACGCCGCCGAGGCTGTTGCCGGAGGGGTTGAGGTGCGTGAGCGCGCTGAGGCTGGCGACCGCGGGCAAGATGGTGCCGCGGCGAGAGCTCCGAGTATCGTGCGCTTGGGGCATTCGTCGAAGCATTCGAGCACGAGCCGGCAAAACGGATAAATTACCACGCGAACCCGACGCCCTCGAATAGCAGCATGACCGCGCCGTCGTCGGTGAGGATTCGGGGCCGCCGTCCGCGTTCGATGCTTGGAGAGGATCCGGGGCCGCGGGCGCGGGCGGAGCTCGGGCACGCCGCAGCTGGTCCGTGGAGTGGTCACACGGAGGACGGGAGGAGAGGGCGGCGGCAGGCGGCGCACCCCGCCAACGAATGGAGTTCTTCACTCCCACGCGCGTCGAGCATGAGGATTTAGGGCTTCATTCCCGTGCACGTGCGCATTGAGGCCAGCAAGGAGGAGGCCAGTGGCGGAGCGAACCGGCTCCGAGAAGGACACGCGGCCACAGCGGGGAGAAGGACGCGGCCATGGTGGACCGGCTTGGAGGACGCAGATGGCGGATTGGCACGGGGGCTTCACTCCTCGCCGGCCGCTTTTGGAGATGCCCTAGCCACTTGGATCTAGGCAAAGTGGAGCAGAGATGGAGGATGAGGAGCTGCAGCGACGAAGAACTAGTCGGTGGCGCCCGGCGGGGAGAAGGACGAGCACGGAGGTGAAGAAGCAGCAGCACGGGCGCGTAGTATGCGGGAGGTGACGCGAACAGACGATGAGGCTGGCCCCTGGCCTGGCTAAGCGGGCGTTCACGCCTGGCCTGGCTAAGGGGTACGGCTGGCCCAAGTTAGCCAGGCCACGCCCCCTGGCCAGCCAACCAAACAACTGAAAATGGGCTCCCACGAAGCCTGGCTGGGCTTAGCCCGCAAACCAAACACGCCCTTCTATTTTTCTCGATATAATGGCATTGTGTTCTATGTGCTGCACGCGGGACATCCGTGCTGAGCATGCTAAACAACAGTCATTTCTTAAAAAAATATTTTTTTTGCGATCACGCCCAACCCTGGACGCGTTTTCTTAAAAAAATTAAAAAAAATTTATTTGTAGCTACTAAACTAGTATGGAGGAAAAGTAAAATATGGACCTTATTATCGTGTATTATTCACAAATATAGTTTTATTTGACTAAGTAACCCTCCATCCGTAAAAGAATGCAACTTTATAGCTTGCATGCCGGCTAAAGTGATTCATATTTGACCAATTTTTTAATGAATAGTATTAACATTTGTTGCTCCAAATTAATTGATTATGAAAATACATTTATAAATAATCTAATGGTGTTTATTTGATATCATAAATATTAATACTTTTTTTATTTATAGTCAATCAAATTTATAAGATACTAAAACATGTTACTGTGCTAGAATTATATATTTTTCGGACGAAGGAAGTATTAATAACTACAAATTAGAAAGTTATATCGAGCCAAATCTAGTTAAGAAAAAGAAATAGTTTTCTATAGTAAAAACTAATGTGTATTTTTTAAATGAAAATTAATATGTATTAGCTACTAGCAAATGTGTTTGTATCATTATTAGCTTCGAGTTGTTCTAACTCATGAACACAAGTTATTATAAGTGTGATTCACATACAAGATACATACTAGGACGCAACGCATTAGAATCAGTCCATTCATCATTGCTAGATACGAGTCCTAACTCGTACGAATATAGGTTATGAGTCCAAGTTGCATAAGAGATACGAATAAAAACTCTTCACTATAGGAGTAGGTAGTTAGAAGAGACGGACGAATAAAATTAGTACGTGGAGACAAATTTTGATATAGATTAATATTATTAGATATAGATATATATGTAAATTATAGATAAGATTACTAGATAGGTTAATCTTTTAAACTCGGTGATTCGATGTCGTTGACTTAACCCAAGTGGGTAGTAGCCTAGTTTCTCGGTTCTCACCGAAGAAGGCGAAGACGCTAAACTAAAAAAAAAACTCCTAAATCGGCACGAAAGAAAATCAACGAAACCTGTTGTCCTCCGATCCGTTCTATAAGACGGGTTCTGATAAACTCTGTCCACCTGCTCTCCACCAGCCCCGGAGCTCGACACGTGCGCCACACCAGAGGCCAGGCCAGGGGGAGCCCGGCCCGGAGACCTCCTCCATGGCCGAGTGCGAGGAGCTGGCGGAGAGCGGCGGCGCCGAGGTCGAGGACATGCCCCGCGTCGTGGCCGCCCTCGCCGGCATCCTGGAGCGCGTCGCGGACCGCAACGACGCCGCCGCGGAGCTCTCGGCCGTGGCGCCGGCGTCGGCGTTCCGGGCCACGACCAAGCCGGGCATCTCGGTGCGCGCGTACATGGCGCGCATCGCGCGGTTCGCCGGGTGCAGCCCCGCGTGCTACGTCGTGGCCTACGTCTACCTCGACCGCCTCCTGCGCCGCCGCGGCCGCCGCCTCGCGATCGCGGTCGACTCCTACAGCGTGCACCGCCTCCTCATCACCGCCGTGCTCGCCGCCGTCAAGTTCATGGACGACATGTGAGTGCGATATACCTCTCTCTCTCTCTCTCCATGCCTGTGGTATCGCGATCAAACGAACCAACCAACTGTCTAGCTGAATTTGCGGCGTACATGTACATGATCGTCATCTCGATTAGGTATTTGTCGGTCTATAATTGGAACACATAGGTCGGGTGACTTGCTGCGGTTCACTCTGTTCTTGGTATGTTCATATGTTCTTGATTGGTTCTGATTTTTCCATGTGATGCGTAGAACTCCTGGATTTAAACACCGTGGTAGTGAATTGCTCGGGATAAAATCAATTTGACAACCTGAATTTCTCTTCTTTGATATTACTATAAGATTAACCACGGGCAAATTCAAATGTTTTGGATTCTTGTGCAAAGAGTTGCTGTACCAAAGTGCTCTATTATTACAACTAGACATAAGGCATCTTTTGCTGCTCCCCTGTTCTCCCAGCTCCCATGTTCAGAATTCTGCTAGCCGGCCAGGAATAGTTTCTGAGTGCCGTCCAAGTAACTCCAAGCATCATTCCCACTCCTGGGAGGCTAGGACTCTCCAGAATAGCGTCCCGTTTTTATGTAAATTGTCCGGTGAGTTACTTCTGATAAACGTAAGATTTTTTTACTTGTGATAACATTTTTATCACTCATCAAAGTGTCGGTGTTACAGTCTAGTAACATAAGAGAAGTGTTCAAAGCACTCATCAATTCAGAATTTCTGGCGGCAGTCATTGACACCGCAGACATACATTACTGTGCTAATGATGATCACAAGACGAGGAGTAGGCTAGGCTCTACCTTCAACAGCTCAAAGTGCTCAACTATGCAGTGAAACTAGGCCTTTTCATTGGCTAATCCAATCCAAGCCTTCAATTTTGTCGTCCTTTGCAAACAAAGGCATCATCGACCATGGGCGACAAAGCTATGCTTGTCCAGCGAAGCGACCCCGGCCGGTTGTTCCAGAGTTGCTTGGCGTCCATCCAACCACGCACACACATATCCACCGTGGACCCGAAGACATACATAAACAAGAATTTCCACCCTGCCCCCGTCACCTTTCTGCATTGCGGCTTGGAATTTAATTCGGCGCCAGTTGTAGGGGATTGGGACTGCCCAGCTTGCCAGCCAGCCATCTGCATCTGCTTGCTGCTGATGTTTGCCTCTTGCTCACTCACTTCCTCATCTCAGGGTCCCAAGACCAGGACCCAGGAGCATCCACCACCCTCTTCTTGCTTTCTGGTGATTATTAGTCTTTGCTTATTGGGCAACTTGCCATTGTTAAAAGGAGGTTCCGTTCGGTGCCTGTTCTGTTTGGTAAAACTTTGGTCCCGCTTTTGTTCGGTTGCATGATGATTATTGCTCTGACAGACACTTTTACTGTAAACTTTGCCGTCAATCATTGGCCAAACCCAATTATAAGACAAGCAGAAAGAGTACAAGGAATTTACTCCTTTGTAGCATGACAAATTGACACTGAAAGAGATCAGTCAAATTAAGCTGATGTGTATTTTTGCACGCACACGCAGATGCTACAACAACGCCTACTTCGCCAAGGTCGGGGGCATCAGCCTGGTGGAGATGAACTACCTGGAGGTGGACTTCCTGTTCGGCGTCGGCTTCGACCTCAACGTGTCGCCGGAGACGTTCGGCGACTACTGCGCCGTGCTGCAGTCCGAGCTGCTGTGCGCGGAGGTCGTGGAGGCTCCCCATCGCCGCCACTCAGGCTGCAGTACTGCTGCCTGTCCGAGGACGACGCCGGCGCCGGCGCCGGGTGCAGCGCCCAGCAGCAGCTCGCCGCATGAAACCCAACCCAAGCCGGCGGTGCACGGTGCGTACGTGTCGACGCGTGTACTGTACCAGTTAGCTACTGGTGGCTGTGTTCTTGGTGTGCACTCGATCTTCCTGCATTTTTGGTTGGTGTAGTGGCGTTGTAGCCGTGTAGGTGAATCAAAACATATAGTGTAGTCATCATGGTTGTACCAGCTGCAGTAGATTTGTATATATAGTGTCGGTGTCGATCTTGCTTGGTGACTTTCCTGAATCGTGTGCGTATACGTTGGTTCTGATAGCAAAGGTTAACTTTAACAAGCAACGAGGTGTGCTATGCTACGCAGCAGTGTCTCCATTGGATGCATCGATGCGCCAACCACTACGTAAAGGTGAGGCCTGGAGTGTTGTAGGCAACAACAGAGCGGTAGGGGGCTCACACGCACGAAAGATCCGGTCGTATGGCAATAATTACGTGCAAGCATCCAAATCTTTGGTACAGGGACACTGCACCACGATGAAAAAGTGTTGAGCATGGGGGTCGCATTTTCAGGTGAATGAGTGTAGAATTCCATTCTCGCTTAATGGAGTGTAAGTAGGTCTCCGATGCGAGTTTCACTTCACGGTTTCACGTGAAACTTAAGTATGAAACAATTCTCTTTCTCATTTTCATTCACGGTTTCACATCTTATTTTAGCGCTTATTTTTAACCACCGGTGTTTCTCTCTCTCTATTCCCCATCGGCCATCACCTCGCATGTCAATGACAACCACTCATCGGTGAAATTCATGCCGTGAAACGCCTCGCATGGGCGTTTGACCCGGTTTCACTGCATGTGAAATCGTGCCCACGTCGTTTCACCATGGTGAAACTCCCGCTCTTCCCTCTCCTCCTCGTTTCAATCAAAAGGTCTACCATTGACGCGATGTGTGCTATAATAAATGTGCGTGACACTCTGAAACTTGCACCGAGACCTACCTAAAAGAATCGATGCAATGAGTGTATTTGAAACAACGCAATGAATGAGTTAAAGAAAAAAAAAAAAAAAGGTACAATGAGCTGAGTTTCATCCGAATGAAACCTCCAAGAACTCTATTTCTAAGTTAAATGCAATGAGCGTATTTGAAACATGAAAATTGAAACTATGCTTTATACTAAGGTTGATCCAACCATGAATCATATCCTATACGCTGATGCGGCATATTTGGAAACAATAAATGAAACTATCAATTGATGAGATCGGTCTTGATGAGATCGGTCTAAACAATCACTCCTCCACGTATATACAACTATTGATGATGCATACATGAGTCAACTTTATTCAGTACACACTCAAACTTGCTAAGTAGCAGTGCCACCAATTCCTCAACGCCCTCCCAAGGCGGTGGAAACATGTTGTCTACCCTCTCATTTCCCCAAATCCGCTAATTCAACTCAACTGACAAATCAACGAGGATTTATACCACACCATGATAATGTAATACGAAAGACAGTACGGTTCAGCTTCACACACAAACACAAAAGAAACACTTACCTACTTTACACAGACACATCGATGCCACATTCAGCACAGGGCCACAGGCATCTAAGCAAAACCAACATAGATTGCCAACTGAGTAACAACCCACTCCAGTCAAAACGAAAATCTAGTAGAATATAGAGTCAGAGTATTCATTATGTACATAGTAATACAAGACAAGGATTGAGAATTGTGGTACCATACATTACCCAGAGCCAACAAGCCCCTATCGAAGAAAAGGATAACACCAAGGAATGAGAATAGGATGCCAAAACCCACGAGACCTATGCCAATGTCTTCACAGTGAAACATGGGGAATAAAGAAGAAACTATTAGTACTTCAAGTCTTCAACTTAAAGAGGCAAATAGATAAGATCAGTAATATGAACACGTAACAACTTTCTGTAACTGGAATGCAAATGCTATGGCATGTATATACTGGGCTACAGGTTCTATTTTACAGAGCATGTAGAGTTTTTGACTTAGCAGGCCCTTCTGTCTGCTATCATGTTGTTTTGAATTAAATTCAGCTTAGTTTGTGATTTTCAACAAATTCAATGTGAAAACAGAATATGTGGACCAAAGGTTCTGACAAAAATTGACACTATGCAATACAAACTATAAGATAGAAAATCAATGTAGAACGAGAGCTCTGGTATGAAAATGTAGACAGGTAAGGCTAATGCCTGCATGTTTGAGAAGTAAAGGAAAGGCTAATGGAAGTACATCGATTACTTGTACTAACAATCTTAATTGAAAATAAAACATTACTTTTGATTTCACTAATCTCGTAGGTAATGGCCCCAGCAGTTGAAGATAGCAACCACTAACTGAACCTGCAAAAGATACCAAATAATAGTTACTTAGAAAGCAACTTCAGTCAACAACTGAAGAAAGGAAAATCAAGCTCACAAGACTCCAGTTTTGCTAGCTTTCTAGACTCTTCAGGCAAAATCTCTCCAGAAAGCCAAAAGCTACTGGAAAATCAGGATACACCTAAGCACAAGTTGTTTTGGAGTACTGCATGGACAAACCTGGTTTGATAGATGCTGACTTTCAGTAGTTGGTAGCCCCAAGATAGGGCTGCTGCTGACCATAACCGCCTGACGAAGCGCCACCGCTCCGATACTGTTGCTGCTGGGGGCCAGGGGCCAGCAGTGGGCAAGAGCTAGCTAAGTGTCCAAGCTGATTGCATTTGAAACATGGTCCAAGGCCGGCGTTGCGAGGCTGCGAAGAGCCATAGGAGCTTGCTGTACTCGCAGCAGGCTGCTGCTTGTACATGCCTTCAGGGCAGTTCTGCACGTTTGCTTGCTGTGCGAACTGGTTCGTGGACTCCCTATACCTTGGACCGCTCATATTGGTGGTGTAGGCACTGTTGGAGGTTGGCACGCTTCGTCCAGCACCAGAGTTGCTGAAACCAGCATTATAGGCCATGGCACCTTGCGCATCTGAAGGTGAGCCAGTATCATCCTGCAATAGGCCATTGATTACCCCCAGAAGGTAATAACTCTCTTTTGCTGGATCCAGCTTCTCCGCTCTCATAATGCTGCACTTGACACGCTGCTCATCGTTATAGGTCTCCTCAAAGACTTTCAGCTTGAATAGAAACTGCTGCCAGCGAACCCCCTGTAAGATCTCAGCAAATCGTTCTGGGTCTTGATCACTTATGTTGTAGAGCTCGTAGGCGCTGTGGCCAACAATCTCGACACCAGCCTCGTGGAATGCAGTAGCATAGGTGATCCCAGTGTGGTCCTGGATCTGGCACTGCAGCAAGTATCTATACTCGCAATTTTGTAAGCTCTGGGCACATTTGTCACACTGCCATGTCCCATCACCATTATTTATTACCTTTTTGTTGCACACCCTACCATTCACCTCCACAGTGCAAGCAGGATAACAAAATTATCAGTGATCACATGTGAAATTGCGCCTTTAACAGTGATAAAATCTGGCTTCTCTGATCGCCCCAGATCTTCATCCTTGATCTGAGCCACTGTTTTACGGACATCAGTCCTGCCCATACTTATGACTGACAAAGAAACACAAGAAGCTGTCTTCCCTTCAGTTGCATACCATTGCCGCAGACTCTCAGCCTCAGCAAAGTCTGGGTCTATTTTTAACTGAGTTGAGACGGTTGAATTCACAGATCTACCATTGAATCCACTAATGCGAGCACCTTTCAAAGCTAGAACAGGATTTAAACCCGAATCGCACTGCCACTGCAGCTGCTGGCCTTCAGCATCACAGAACTTCCCCCATAAGGTAATTTCTACGCTTCGACCGGACATGTCTTTCAGTTGAAGAGTTCTTTTCTGGGCTTCTGAGCCATCCTTTCGGATTATTGTGGCAGAAGGGCCAACTGATGTAACAATTCCAATCAAGTCCACAAGAGCATTTTCCTCAATGCTCTCAATTTCGCTTATCTGCCGGAAATTGTACTGCTGCCTAGGGATGCTGCTATCATCATCAATGCACACTTCTATAGATGATCTGGAATCCAGAGTTATTTCATAATCGTGGTTCAAAGAGTTAAACTGTCTCTGTGCTGGTTTCAACGACCCTCTAGATATCAGGTACACCTTATCAACCTCAATGAGGTCAAAAAACTGATCAGCCTCTTTATTGAAGCATGTTACACGGATTTCACCACCCTGTCCATCAAGGAGATCAAAGTTGAAAACTTTTCCAGCACCTTTCTTGTTGCTGTACTGCCTGAGACCAGTCTTTGCAGTCACCCTAGCCTTGATTGTCCATGTATATTGGTAGGGGTTCAATTGAGCCACTGGGACGACAAGACGACTTGCATCATTCTTAGACACAGGAGCTCTATTCATATGCCCTCGAGGAGGTTGCTGATAAAAGGGCTGTGCAGGCTGGCCGTATGTATTCCCAGGAGCACCACTGCCACCAGCCATGGAAGGAACTGCAAACCTTTGGTTCTCATGAGAGTTCAGTGAAGGCTGCTGCAAGTTTGACTGCACCATGCCCACATTCATTGTACTATTATGTGCTGAAGTTGTACCATACGAGACACCAGATGTCACATTGGGAACAGATTCTACTGCACGATCAAATGGAGGGCTTACCGTACCCTGATAACCACCATAGGATCCACTGTATGGTACATTATTAGCATCTTGCACTGGCCTTGGAGCAGCAGATCCGTATGTTACATTATTAGCATCTTGAACTGGCCTTGGAGCAGCAGAATAACCACCATAGGATCCACCATATGGTACATTATTAGCATCTTGCACTGGCCTTGGAGCAGCAGAAGATCCGTATGGTACATTATTAGCATCTTGAACTGGCCTTGGAGCAGCAGAAGATCCCAGCATACCAGGGCCACTGGAATATGTGCTGGTATTAGCTTGAGCAGCATTGGACGTAATGTTGGTGCCCTGCTCATTAGGTTGGATTCTCACATCATAGGGTTTGGGGTTTCCAATTATAAGGCACTCACTTTGCAGAACATCAAGTCTGATAACAATTACGATCCTGAACAAAAGATAAAGGCATGGTCAACTCAACTGGTAAGAGGCAAGCCACAAAAAGGTGTCAAGAAACTAGCATTCAAATACGACATTTTTCTCTTAAGGAGATGCCTAGTCAGCTCTAACAGAAATAGGTATTTCCCAGAATTGACTCGAGTCATAGAACCAAAGTTGGGGAAACAATGATTCTTGAAACATTCATGAAGCAACATTAACCCACTTCAGATTTTAAAATCCAGCATACATATTAGTAGATTCACACTCTATTGATGTATGGTAATTCATTAGAAATAGAAACCTATAATGTGCATACGTTAGTAACCCCCACAATACTAAAACAAGGTCCAGACTCCATCATGTCTTAAAAGAACTACTTCTAAGACTCATTTGAATGGTCACAACAGAATGTGTTGCGACAGTTTCACTGATTCGACATTGATGCCAGAACAAGAGCTTTCATGCATATCTACTGGCACAAAACTACAGCACCCTTTCACTGCAGTAAGGATCATCATCAACAGTGTAGAAAGTTTATACAGAATAAGATAAACCCTGCATGTTAACCACAGCCTGTTTGACAGTTTCCTTTCAATTTGCTAGTGACAAAGGGAAAATAGCATCCATGTGCATTGTTGGACGGAAAGAAAAATCATATGCGCGAAAGGGCAACAAACTTGACAGAAACATGGGTATAATTGGCTGGAAGTTATTGGACTCCATTGCAGCGAACTTAACCTAGTCCGAGGCTATTCTAAAGATAGTGGGGGGGAAACAATCAGCAAGACTTCCCTGAGTCTGGACTGAAATACCCTAAACCCTAGTACCACATCGCCGAAATAACATTTTCTACCACCGCCGAATCCCAAACTATCCTTCTCCAAAGCGGTAGCCGCAAATCTTGTACGGAATCTTGCGGGAAGCAAACCAAGCCTCAACCTCTCCACACGCAACAAAATGAACGCAGACTCGAATCAGAGACGAAGCGAACTCCTCACCTGCGGTTCTGGACGGTGCTGCGGGTGAACTCCTGGAGGCGGACGATGGAGCCATCCCTGATGGCGCCGTCGCGGCAGAGCTGGTTGAGGCCGGTGGCGAGCATGGCCGGCATGGTGTGGACGCCGTCGGAGAGCGCCATCCGGAAGCGGTCCTGGCCGGAGGGGTTCCGCTGGTTGGTGACCGACCGCACGTCCACCACCTGCAGCACGGGCTGCGGCGCCCCGCTGCCGTCGGAGACCGCGGCCACCGCGCCCGGCGTCAGCTGCGCCGCCGCCATCGCACGCGCCCGGGACTAGCCCTGGTGAATCTTGCGGCGGAAGGGGGAGGAGAGGAGAGGAGGCGATTCGATTTGCGGGGGAGGGAGAGGGAGGGGACGGAAAGTTGCCCGCGAGATTTTGGGGAGGAGCGGCGGTTCTGCCGAGAGGGAAACTGAAGAGGAGGGAGGACAGGAAAAAAAAATGGACGCGAGAAGATGGAAATGGTTTGTGGGCTGGTACAGGCCCATGGATACTGTGGCTTCGGGGGTTTTTTTTTAGGGGAATCTGTGCCTTCCCTGGTGTGCCGAAGAAGCCCGGAGAGATGGCAACGGCTACACACGTGTGCACGGCAGGTCTGGTGTGCCCAGTCATGGGTGTGTCTCAAAACATCTCTCACAAAACTTTAAAACTTTTAAACTATTCTGACTATTCTAAGGTATCCCTTAATACAAATAATACTTGCACAGGATTACAACGGCACTGATCGTCATGCCAAATTGCCAATGTCTGGCTTTTCCCCGATCTGCTTCTTCATTATCTGCGTCCCAGTGGATATTGCCGAGCAGACATGTCGGCAGATGCAGTTGAACCAGTCGGTGGCTCGGTGCTCGTAGAGAGTTTTTTCTTTGATTGAATAATTTCGCTTCATTGGTTAAGAAGGATCATTACAATCCGGTTGTAGGCACTGCTTCAAGAAACAAGGAGCGCTAAGCCAAACAGAGCTTGCTTAGCGCAAAGATGAGCTGCAAAATTCGCTACTCTATTTGTGAGACTCTAAAACTAGGGAAGGCTGAGACTAACAAAGCAACTTCATCCATGATCACTCCAACTTCGGATCGATGCTTGTCTCTGTCACGCCAAAGAGAAACAAGTTGTGAATCCGTCTCCACGATGATGTGCTCCCTTGTCCCGGTCAGAATCAGCCGGACACCGGTGCTCGTAGAGAGCTACTGACGCATTTGTTACAGGCTGCGTATGTGCGGCACGCCGATGCCGCTACAAGCGATCCACCGTGATCAAATATTGGTCTTGTCTTATGCTGGGAGATTTCAGTTTATTTATCCACTAGCTGAATGAGGCCATTAACGGAAGGAATCAACAAAGAAAGGAAGGAAATCATGGAATAGGTAGATATATAGAGGAAAAGAAATAAAGGATAGCATGTCCTAGAGGATTGAAATGTTGATTTGTATTTCCTTTTTGCGACCGGTTTCATTTCGTGGACAAAAATTCGGAAGGTGCTGATCGTGGGCGCATGGAGCCGGGTCTCAGGAACGGGGCAAACCTGCGCGAAATTGCCGGGTTCCCTTCCTTCCATGCGGTTTCTGTTGCGAGTAATTCGCGTAAAGTAAAAATAGATAGACAGAGAATAGAATGAACCATCGGTTGCCTTTCATTGATCATTGGTGTTACATATATAGAGAAGAGGAGGTTCCGGGAGGGAGCTTCACCACCAAGAAACTTCACTGTCAAGTCACCACAATGCCCACGTTATGTGGTTGTGAGAAGTTCCCATGCATGCAATATGCAGGAGGGAACTCCTACTTGTGCGGTTGAGACTTGGTGGTTTAGGATGAGATCACCTAGTACAAGATATTTGTAACACTCCCCTTGATCGAATCCGTCCTTGAGATCAATGTATTGAATAATTTCTCTAAAAACCCCGTGGGAAAAATATAGAGAAATATGTGTGTATATGCCATTAAAACTCCTTAAGACCCAAAGGGAAAAAATAAGGATAAAATGGTATGGCATATGTTGATTATTGTCTCATTGTAAACTTATATGGGGAAAAACCTTGTGAGGAAAACCCATGACTAAGTTTAGAGAACAATAAATATGATCAGAGGATCATAGTTGTATTATGTCTTTGATATCTTCTCAAAAACCCCTGGGGGGAAACAAAAGATATGGCATAGGCTATGTCTTTGATATCCCAAACAAAAACCCCTGTGGGGAAAACAAGAGATATGACATATGAACTTGTATTGGTATTGCCTCATTAAAAACCTTCTATGAGAAACCTATGCAAGGAAAAACTTATAGAGGAAAAGAGTACAATATGATGTTTTGAACAGGTTACAGTTTCAAGGAGAGTCTCCCCCTGAACCTTGCAACTCTCAAAGTTATACCATGCCAATCTCAACAACATTTTGTGAAATGTGGAAATTGGTTGGACTTTGTGAATTTATAAATCTTGTGAAGTCATCACTCGATTCATCTTGCAAGGTGTTTATCATCTCACTTTCGTGGAATAAACCATTTGTAGAAGGCAATATAGTGATATTGCTCTTATGTAACCTGCTTACATCCAAGCAACACAAGTTGCATTATCTTTGAAGATAATGGCTAGTGATTCGATGGAATCAAATGTGACCATTCAATGAAGCCATACATGTTCATGTACTACTTTAGCATGAGAAGTGGAAGTAGCCATTAGAGTCAAGTTTTGATGACTCCCATGAGAACTTTACCACTATATAACATCAGTGTATGATCTGGCATTATGGGGATTAAATAGCCAGTACCTTGGTACTCCACATGATCATATCTTAATTTACATAATGATAAATCAAGATCCTTTGTGCCGTATAGGTATCTGTGGATATCCTTTTTTACTCCCAACACATGATGTTATGGGAGTTGCGCTTCTTCAAGCTATAGCAAGTATCTGCAAGTGCAATATCAGGCCTGTTGCGATATGCAAGATACATGAGCGCTTTGATGGCACTAAGGCTATCATCCCAAGAATGGATATTGATCCATGTTTAGGGATTGAATGACCATAATGTTGTACATTTTCCAATATTATTTGGATATTGGTATACAATATCAATTGAATATTGGAAGATCGATGTGTGTGCTTAAGCTATGGACTTAAGCATAATTTGGTTTTACCCAAATCTTTCATCTCAAACTCCGTCTTATATGATGACTACTGTTTTGATATGAGCCATAGGAGATGTATAAAATCCAATGGGATTTTACTATGGCCACACAAGTGAAATCATCAAGATGGGAGACATCCTTCTCAAGTGGCAGAACTCACCTAGTCAGTTGTACCACAATCAACTAGACTATTTCAAGTCATGAGTGACTTAATGTATGTTGCGATTTATATTTTGATTTAGAATATAAAGTCTATTAGAACTTATAATCCAAAACTATCCAAATCAAATTTGATCTACCAATTATCAATATAGGAACATAATTTCCACACATACCAATGGGTATGTTATGCTAGGTCTCTGCGTGAAACCATGTGCTACAAGCTTTCACTATTTCACCACCTTATGGATTTGTGAATCCATAATGCTTCCATAGGGAAGGCATTGTGAGGAGGAGTCATTACTGAGGTAAAGACTTCTCACTATTTGAGTGAAAGTGGTTCTCCTTAGTTGCCACCTTTGGTTGACCAATATGAGTGTTGGAACACTCTGCCTAGGACTTGTGGTTTGGATCCAGATAAGGTGTATGGCAATTTTTGAGGAGTATGCCGGCATTTTGTAGTCTTTTGTATGATTGATTCAATGGAACCAATTTTAGCATGTGGAAATGTATACCCTTTAAACTCGATGTTATTTCCCATAATAACAGAGTTAGGGAGTTCCAATGACCCAGCGCCTATAATTGTGCACAAGTTGTGCTGGGTTTTTGGATGTTAAACATCCATAGGCTTTGGATAGTAAATATCCATAGTGAATCAACTTAAGGTTGATATGCATGTACCGTCATGGAGAATTCTCTCCCCGATCCGAGAATGCTTGCAAGAAGTCATCTCCAAGTGGCCATACTTCTCCCCCTCTTATATATTAAGATTCGAGAGTTGAGTGGTTTTGTTAGGTACCTCCACTCTTTCCGGCACACCAAATGGGAATCGGATTTTATGACAAGTGAATGCATTTTGGCAGACTATTTGCAATGTGTTGCAAATATAAGATATTCTGAACTGTCGGTTCAGATTCTTTGGTACGTGGATATGAGGATCGAATATCAGTGATGATGACATTCTAATTTTGATTCCTGGCATTCTTTATGTGGTAAGTATCTCCCCCTAATGCCTGGAATCTTCCTCAAAGATTTATTCAAGATACGGGCATTGCATGAATCCCCATTTAGAGATCTATGGTATTACTGAATGACGAATAATGATACCTTATGTTGATCTCCATAATGTGCATTGATGTATGCTGCGGTGGTGATATCGATACGTGCAAAACATTATCGATTCGCAGATGGGAAATGTTTTGGCATGGGGCCAAATTTCCACGCACTAACCGCAACTGGGAGCCGTATGATTGCGGTTGAAGAACTTGGATGTATTATGCGTTGTGTAAATCCGCATGGCACCAACTAGGTGTTGGTAAATTGCAATTCTATTTTTGATCATCAATCAACAAGCTTGTTTCTCTCGATGAGAGATTCGCTTGAGCCATTATGTGTATGAACATAAGATACTTTGTAGTCCTTAGAAACCAAACAATTCCATATAAATGGATTGGATCCTGCGTCTAGGATCGCTTGCTCTAAAATTGAAGAATTTGAGCAATGAGTTTGGCAAATATGTGGTTCCTTATGAGTAAGGTACACATTTAGGACAACAATGTAGATGCATAAATATGCATTACATAGTATCTTTTTGGTCCATAAAATGGCAAATGAAGTCACATGTATGTTCTTGAATTTCTTCAAGAAATTTGGTGACTCACATTGATGTTATGACCAATAGAATTGGTAATAATTTTCTCATCATTCTAAATATAGAATAACCAAGGCAAATGTGCATAAATCTTGATGGAATCAAGAGAGAAAATTATTTTGTACGCAACATGTATGGGATTGATGTATGTGTAATACACCCCAGACGATATGGAAGAAGTTTGCACAATTATTTAGTTTTCATATATGTTGCACTAAGTTGAGTGAAGATTTTCATCATCGCTCCTTAGTATTGAGTTTCATGTGGAAACCATGCAACTAGATAATATGAAAACACCATGGACCATTTATAGAATCAGGATACATGAGGTATCCACGATTCATTGAATACCATGGAGAGAGCGCAACCTCTTATAATTGTGTTAGCGGTACGATTGTCCACTAAGCAAGATTCCTTTCCATCTAGTTGAATCCCAAAATTATTCTATATATAGTAAGGCAATATTCATGTTTGAATTTGCACTCATATAGAATATCTATACCATGTATGTGGTACATGATATTATTTCTTAATGGACAAGATACTACATGTGGTAGTATGACATTTGGCTAATAATATTTCCAATGGAAATGCAATGACTTTTGCAAGGCTTTGCTTGTTGATCCAAAGAACTCGCTTGCCTCCAACAAATTGGAGGTATAGTTGAGCCAAATATTAGATTTGGCATTTCTGTGTACATGGATGTACAATCACATTTTTATAAAAAAATATGAGATTTGTCACACTAATCACTTTTCTAGATGAAAAATGATATTTGTATGCATGGAATCCATTATGTTATAAATTGCCATAGATCAAAGATTCTTGATAAATGAATGAGTAAACAATCATTTATAGTTGGGCAATCTTACATCCTTTGTTGAAATCCCAATGAGGACTTGCAAAAGGTAGATGGGTCTCACTCCTTTGAATACACGGATTTATAGAAATCCAAGTGTTGGAGTTGCATGCAAATGAATGCATGTGTGGCAATATCCAGAATGAATTGAGCATTTTTGTTGGGGTTGAGCAATAATAGCAGAGATGCTATATGCCCCCAATGATATTATTGATATCACAATGCTTATGGTAGAAAAATAAATTCCATCAAATGCGAGGTTGGAAATATTCCGAATTGGAAATATTAGCCAAGTCCTACATGAGTTTATCATGTATGAATTTACTTTGATAGTAAATTGTATAGCAATAGAGGCAAAATTTTGGGGTCAAGGTGATACTTGATTATGGACTCTCCATTCTATAAAGAACAGGCGGCAAAGTCGCTCCTATGTTTTGGGATCCATTCCTGTGGGAATAGATGATGTAAAAATCTCGCCAAAACATAGTCTTTGTGATAGAAAAGAGTCCCCAAAATGATGTACTATATGTTGCTATTTATTTAAGTAAATGGTACTTAAATAGCTTCAGATTCAAGATGTGTCTTGAATTGGCATATGCAAATATTATGAAGTCAAGATGAGTCTCGAATCACATGTGGTGTTTACCTCATATTGGATAGGTGATGAAAAATCACTACTATCATTGTGTATGGTAGTCATTGTAACAGAACCGACCAATTAATATAAACATGATGTACTAATGATGTCGCCTAAGCAACCTAATTAGCACATGACGCTTATATCAACCCGGTAGTCCGTGAAACCACGAAGGATTTCAAACTTTCCACAATACAGCCCAGACCGAATTGAGTTCAACATAAAACCATTCATAGTAATACGTAAGTTCACAAGTAATTGATTACATCGGAGTTTATGAAATAGTTATTACAATGCCGAGTTAAAAACCAAACTGCGGAAGCAAAATAAAGTGTTGTTTTACAAACGCACACTTAGTTCAAAATAGTGCCTAGTCCTTCATCAAATCCGGCAAAAAGCATAGAGGTATGAGATATAAGAGATGACCTTGCCCAAGGTCTAATCCTCCCGTAGTGGGATACAGGTCCATCTTGTTGACACAAAGAAAGGTCTTATGATCTCGCAACAAGTGGGAATAAAACCCCGAGTACAAGAAGGTACTCACTAGACTTACCCGTCATAAACCAAAAATAAAGTGACACCAAGGAGTATGCAAGGCTTTATGAGTGGGGTAGCCGACTCATTTAAACTTGCGATAAAAGATGAGCTTATTAAATAATCATTTAGTGATAAAGGACTCTCTAGCTTATCATCTTTTAGGTTGGATCCCGACATCACTAGATTAGCACTGTACTATTCCAACTCCGTGGTATGAGCAAACAAAACTATCCTATCCTTCAAAGTTGAGCATACCAAGATCAACAACATAGAACCATAACCATCCTATTTTTCACAATGATTTGCGGCCGTCTTACGCTCGGTCAAGTGTTCACTTTGTCTAGGAACGATGGCGATTATAATCGATTGCAAACCAAATGGCGGGTATTCCTCACACAAACCACACGTCTCCCGTCGGAGTCGATTAGATCACCTTGGTCTATTCGGGTGGAGTCGCGGATTTCAAAGAAATACGATTACACCGGGGCATGCCCGGCTACCCGGAGTCTCTCCGCGCGACCGGCCACCGGCTTTAATACCGCGCTCGTGGGCAATACACTCAACTCTGCTGAAATTCCGGCCCAAACATCCTCAAGGCTTCGCGGTCGGATGATCGCATCCTTCCAAATTTATCTCGTGAGGCATTGTTCAACATGATCCGAGGACGTACAAAGCCATAGTCCCTTAAGTGACATCGCCGGAGTTTCCGTGGTCTAACACACCACAAACTCCGACCGGGTCGTGATTTAACAAGGCCACATGGTTATGTTCTCTAACCAACCTCCATAGTATCAACCAAAGGGTAGTAACCACCTACCTCGCGATGAGGGTCAATCACCCGTCTTTACCGATCTAATTAAGCGGTGCTAAGCATAAGCGCGATCCCGAACTTAATAGGGTAACGGTATTTAGGTGGATCAAGGTACTCATAATGCAGTAACGGTTCCAAGTCAACGCCTATTAACTTAATGCATCATAATAAATAAATGACTCAAGTAAAATATTTTGAAAACTGTAGGAGTAATGCTCCGGGGCTTGCCTTCCTAATACGATCAATGTTGAAGCTCCCAGCACTTGATCACTCCATGTCTGGTTCCTGGTCCTCGATCACCTCACGTGCCATGGTTCCCCTTGGTGACTCCTCCTTTGGATCATTGTCTCACATCACGTTCTGTTCTCCTAGCGATCCTGTATGATGTGGGTGCATGTATGAATACTAAGAATACACATGGTATGATCATGCGAATGCGTGCTTTTGCATATTCTTTCTACAAGGTAGTCAACATCATCCAAGAACGTGTACTATAAGCACATGTCATCTACTACGTTTTCTACTACAACAATGTAATCCTAGTATACTACTTAACCACCCATCATACCACTAATCACCTTGAACACCTGACAATAAGCCTAGCACACAACATCACTTATTCAAGCATCAATACTAGTCCTAACCATATAACTAACAGATCAATAAATAAATCGTAAATAAATAACCATAGACCCTATGGATATGAATGAAGACATTATGGAAAGCTTATGAAATTCTCCATCAAACATATGAAGACATCACAAACTGATTCCCAGGTTAACTACACCTAAAACACAGAGCATCAGGACTGATTCTGGCAAAACAGCCACTAAAACAGCCCTGATGACCATCTTGTCACACCCATAACTCCTAAACCATTCATGCAATGACCATGAAACTTTAACAGTAGTTAACTAAGATAATACTCCAACTTTCATCTATAGACAAGTTAACCAGAAACCCAACTTTTAAATAGATTAGCCTATCCTCAATGGGCTTAACCCCTAGTTTGAACATCCAAGGGTTGAACAGGAGCACCATGATTGGCTACTCCTAAAATCCTACAAAAATTACAGTAGACATAGCATGGCAGTACTAGTCTACCATCCAAAAATCACACCTTTTGGATGAACCTACTGACCTATGCATAATTCACAAGACAGCACAATTAATTGGACCTATAAATACTTTGTATTATGAAGCATGGCAAACTCATGTGTTAATCACATCAATGACTTCCTAAGGACATATAAACAGCCCACAACAGGAATTAAACCTTAATTTGATATAAGGACCCTATTTATGAATTTAATGTGAGCATAGCAATAATAGGCACATGAACTGCAACCCTATAAAATTACACTAAACAAGCATGTGATATCTTTATCATAGATAGAGCATCTCAATACAAGACCAACAAGACCAAAACCATATTTTTCTGAGCATGCTAGAATTAATTATGCATTTCCAAAGATAAATAGCAATTATACCAATTGATACAATTTAAATGAAACTATACAGAAAAGTTACTTAAACATGGCACCTCGTATTTTTCCCGATACTACACTTCACCATGATCACAACAAGACCAAGATCACTCAATTTGGACACTCCTAGCTTGAGATATGATTTTTCAAAACCTTTTATTCAAATCGCCAAGAATCATTTTTTCGAAAATCGACCACCTAAACTGCTACGCGTACCCGAGCTGCACCCACACGCGAATCTTTGCTAGATCCACCCGACTCGTGCACCCAGGCGGGTCCTCAGCTGACCCAAGCAGATGACGTCAGCCGGGCCCACCCGCCAGCGGCTCGGGAGCAGGGGAGGCTTCCCCGGCGGATCTCGCGGCGGCGAGGTCGCCGGCGACAAGAATAGCACCTACGTGCTCGGGGTGACAGCCGCGAGCCTAGCGATGTAGAAGATGTGGCCTTTAGTGCTCTAAATCGAGACCCATGACGAACGGCGGCGAGCGGCGGTGACGACGGCGAGTTGCGGAGCAAGGCACGGCGAACGCCGGTGGTATGCCTACGGGCTTCGTCGTGGAGGCGGAGCTAGCGCGCGTGCTACGGGGTGAAGATGGTGACGGAATGAGCTAATGGTGGTGCCGAAGGCTCGCCGGAGCAAAGCTCCCTGGCGGCGGAGAGAGAAAGCGGCCAAATTGGCCACTACCTTGGGACGAGTCGAAGCAAGGGTATGCGGCGGAGGTGGAGGAAGGCAAGGCGATGCGATGACGCACTTAGAGGGGAAAATGGCGGGGTGGCTTGGTGGCTAGCCGGAGCGGCTCATGGCGGCGGCCATGGCGAGCTCTTCCCGAGCGGAGGGAGAGGAATGGAGCGGGCGGGTGAGTGAGGACGGGCGAGCTTTTAAGGACGCGGGCGCGTCCACTTTGCCGAGGGGAGGGTCACGGGCGCGGCGGGGCGACTCGGCCTGGCGCGGCGTCCATGGCGGACTCGGCGCCCGGCGCGATGCGCGCGGCGCGCAGCGTCTCAGCGGGGCGAAGCAAGGAAGCGGGGAGACGATGCGACGCTGCTGGGGTGCTCGAGTGCATCGGCGTGCGACCGCTGCTCGTCTTGGCGTGCTTGGTGGGTTCGCTTGGCCGGGAGCGGCGTGCCGGCTCGGCCATGGCGGAGCGGCGGCTCAGGCGGAATGGCAGGCGCAATGGACGAGGGGGAGCAGGACGAGCGAGGCGGATGCATGGATGCGCAATGGGACAAGGCGGGCGGGGGCGGGGCTCGGGCGGCGCAGCGAGGCGATGCTGCGGCCTCGGCGTCGCCCGGCGAAGCGAGAGGGGAGAGGAGAGGGGATGATGACGGGTGGGGCCCGTGGTGGGTCCCACTGCTTTTGTCCCCACTTGAAAAGTTTGACCTTGAATAACTCCAAAAATAATGCGAATTTGGAAAAACTCAAAACATGAAAGTTTCTCCATTTGATGAGTAGAATACTTTTCATGTTGGAAGTTTTTGCTAATTCGGCCTAGATTTGAAAATACAAATTGGCTCAAATTTGAATTATAAAAATATTATTAAACATTATTTAGACACTGTTTTGGGCCATTTTGAAGGGCTAAAAAGCATTTTCATGACTCGGTGTCAAAACAAAGTTTTCTCAAAATAATTTTCTGCATAAACTTTGTTAAAGCTCCATTTTGAGAAAAGCAACCCAAATATAACTTCTAGCAACAACTTTGAAAACCCCATTTGCATTTTAATACAAGCACTCAACCAATTGCTACCACAAAATGCACATATGATGCTTATGAGATGATTATGCTCATGAGATGCAAGATTTGTTAAGCCTAAAAACTGGAGTTGTTACAGTCATTGCCAAGATATAGTCTCAATAATTATATATTAGCAAATTAACACATTGAAGGTGCAAACCATATTGGTGACCTTGTAGTAGGGGAGCATAATCTGCAAATATGTGTATGTGCAGTAGATGTCATCCCATTGCTTTGTGTTTATGCTAATAGTACGTGTTGATCACACTTTGAAGGTGGTCATATGACATCGACCTTATTGGGTGATTCAACTCGGAGGTAGTCACTATGTTTGCAAGAAAATGGTGTAGACCTCAAATTATGAGACAATTGGTCAATTGCTTTGAAAGTAACACTGAAATGGTGTAGACTTTGTGCAATTCATATTTAGATTGGAAAACACATGCGGATAGTCACTATGTGATGGACATAGTGTAGATCCCGCAATAGTATTGAGATACTAGCTTGTGTATGGCCAATCTAAAATGATGAATTATGGCAATCACCTGTAGGTGTAGACCTCTTTTGTTGTTCATATTTAAAATTGGGTACCCACATTGAGGATGAAATCCCATGGTAATACTGTGGTACACCATGTGTGTATGGCCAATTATAATGAACAAAAGTTGTCACCATGAAGGTGAAGGTGATTTGTTCTAAAATTAGATATTGGATACGCACATTGAGGATAATCACTATATGTGACATAGTGTAGATCCCGCATGTAGTACTGTGGTACTACCTTTGTCGTTGGCCAATATGTAAAATTTAGAACATTGTACACGAATGTGAGGCAATCACATATAATGTTTGCATGCAACGAATTAAGCAATTTAAACTTAAAAGATAAGTAAATAGGCTTAATTAAAGAAATGCAAAAGTAAATTTCATATAAAGTAAATTGCATAAAGTAAGGAGCAAGGTAGACTTGCATATGCAAAGCAAGGTATACTTGCATATGTAATATGGGATTTAATTTCTCATTTTGTGGAACGTAGGTAGTCACCATGAGGGTGTAGACCTTTGTTGATTTTAATTATTTCACGTCGAGATGTATTCCTTGTATGTTTATAGTTAAAATTGGGAGAGCACTTTGAGGAATAAATCCCACACTTGTATGAAGTACTACCTTGTGTTCACCAATTAAATTATAAAGCGAGGTGATATCGAGTGAAAAAAAAAGGTTCCAAATTGAGAGAGAGAGAAAAAATCGACCATAATAATAATAATTGCATAGACATCAAGGTAAACTTGAATATGTAATATGGTATTTTGTTTCTCATTTTGTGGAACATAGGTAGTCACCGTGAAGGTGTAGACCTTTATTTATTTCACGTCAAGATGTAGTCCTTGTATGTTTAAAATCTATACTATAATTGAAATCTTCTCAAGGTGTAAGAAGCCTGGTCCTTACACATCTCCATGAAATTACCCATCTGCCATCGGTTATGAAAAAAACGATTCGCCGCCGCCGCAAACTCACCCCTACAGTACCCCACGCCCCTCACCCTTCCCTCGCGCCGCCGTCGTCTCCTCCATGGCCGGTCCCCTCCTCACCACCGGCCTCCTCCAGATCGCGCCCGCTCCAAAGGGCCGGCCGCCTCCAAGAGTCGGCCGTCTCCTCCCGACCTCCCGTACGTGGCCAGAACAAGACGAAGCCTGGGGCTCAGGTCCAGCAATCTCGCGAGTCTCCTCCAGGATCAGGTTTATGGCGACGTGATCTTGTCTTCCTTTATTAGGGCTTAAAGTATTTTTCCACAGGTCGCGTACTACTGTTCAAAAATGAATTTTCCTCCGTAATCAGTCTTGAACGATTGAAAATCGTGCTTCGTGGTTCAGCCTTCGGTGAATTCTCTATTCAAATGAATTTTCCTACGTTCATCTAATCAAATGAATTTCTAGCTTATTTTTGATGAGCCACGGATAAAGGCCATTTGAGCGAGGCGGGAGCATGACGACCAGCGCCATTAGGCCCAGAGTCACGTGCATGTGTGCCCATCCGCCGCCGGGTCACGGCAAAGCGATAGGCATGAGGCGGCAGCGGATCCACGCACTACGCTGGATCCGGAGCGCCGCCACCTCCGCTTGCGGGGCGCCAAGATCGCACGGGGCACCAACTCGTGCCGATGGTCGAGATGAAACCGGTTCACTACTTTGTTTGTGCAGGTGGAAACAGCGAGATCGATCTGTTATCGGCCAGGAGTGCTTTCTATTTTCTTGGTTCCTAAACATGGTGATTCTCGTGTACCAAGTACCAACAAAGGTGATCCTTCGACATTCACGATTTCAAGTTACAAATTTCTTCGATAACATTTTCTTGGTGGAAATTGCAGCAAGCTGGAGTGATACGTAAGAGGAGTGCCTACAAATGCTTAAAATGATGTGGCTTCTTGATATACTATAACTGAGGCTCCCGATTTTCGCAGTTCGACAAAGAACTTTCAGTCAATGTAATCAAATAGTGATGTGCAAGGAATCAAAGAGGCAAACCATCAGCTTTGATGATGTCCTCAAGGTAGTTTCGAGATGTAGTTTTCAGAGTTTGTACAGCCTCTTAGGACTTGGTTGCAAGGTCAATGTCGTTGTCTTCATCCTGTTATCACCTTGTTAGATCCTCCATTGTGTTATCGATATAACCTATAGAATCATAAATTGATTTCTTAGTCTGAAAATTTTCTATTATAGTTGGACATAACCTTTTGCAATAATAGTACTGCCCATGTACTCCGTGATATGCTCTAAAGTGATTATATATGCTCAACCTTTTTTTGAATTGTGCATTTATGTATTAATCATGTATTACATTCCAAAAGCATTACCATTTATATGGTTGTTAAAACTTCAGTGCTTTGTGATGCAGAACAACTTGAATAGAGTATGCTTTTGGTTTCATATGGTTAGTTCTTGAATTGCATTTTTCCCCGTCATGTCATTTTTTTTTTTACATGTGTTCAAGAATGATCAAGAAATAAGAACAGGTCATTTGATGTTTTCTTCTTCCTGTGTTCTCTTTACCTGTCTGTGTGTTACCATATCAGACAACCTATGTATTTTAGGTCTAATAACATGTTCCGAATACCATAGACTAATTTATTGATGATGGTATTCAGGCAGCCAAAGAGATCAGGGATTCAAGATTAAGTATTCGCATACTGGCTATCCTGAAAAATATGATGTTACTTCGAATGAAAGAACCTGGTAATATACCTATAGGAAGGAGTGATTCATCTTTTCCTACCTGGTCGCTGGCGGACATTGTTGTTCATACCCTGCAGCGACTACCTGGTCGCTGGGGAAGATCTACCATCTTGGCAACCATTGTGTGGATATTTTTCTTTGCAGGCTTAGTTGATTGGTGTGTGGAGGTGGGATTGTCCCCTCCCCATGTATTCTTGCCGCTTTGTATTTGTTTTGTGTTTTTGTCTTTGTGGCTTTGCCGGTAATCCCGGATTACTTGCGAGCTCTTTGTATCCATGTTTCGGCCTTTCCTTGGCCCTTCCTCTTAATGAAATACGGGTAAAAGACCCGGTCGCGAAAAAATAATTTCATGGAACTTTTCTGCATTCCTAGCGTCTCATAGTTTCAGAATAGAAAGCCAATAGAAGAAGAAACAGGGACTGAAACCAACCTAGCAAGATTGTGCTTCTTGATTTGAATGTCTCGACTGTGTGGTAGTGAGTTGTTGTCCCAAAAATTTCAGTTATGTTTCTAATTGTTCATGCAATGGACAGATTGTGCTTCTTGATTTGAATGTCTCAACGGGGTAGGAGAGCATGGGAAGGGGATCTGGCAATTCAACTTTTTTGCCACCGTGCAAATGGGAAAGCGATGCCAGTGTTCAATACATACACTGGAACATGTTGCAGTTTTAATTAGATCTTCCCAAGGTAAAAACGTTTTAGTAAAAAACCAGGTTGAGTTCTAACTTTTGCAACAAAAGTACATATGTGTTTTGAACATGCATCACTTCAATTTTTAATATAGATCAATACAGAAATAAATATTGGTGGTTTTTATGTACGTCATTAAGATAAAGCCGTGGCGTTAGCACGGGCATTATACTAGTTAATTTGGGAGAGCACTTTGAGGAGTAAATCCCGCAATAGTATGTGTACTACCTTGTGTTCGCCAAATTAATTATAAAGTAAGGTGACATTGAGTGAAAAACGTTTCAAATGGGAGAAAAATTGGACCATAAATAAATTGCATAGGTAAATAAATACAAAAGTAAATTGCATAAAATAAATTGCATAGGAAGTAAATTGCATGAAATTAAACTTCCAGATTGGAATGTATGAATTTACTGTGGTAAACTCATATGAAGCAAGACATATTATGATACAATTTTTGATGACTGATGGTCTCAAAAATATTATTTACATGAGGTAAATATAGTGTATCATAGTATATTTACATTAGGTAAATATAGTACACTGTAGTTTTGTTAAAACCTGAGAGTTAAAACATAAATCTGGAATAAATGAACCTGAGAGTTAAAACATAAATCTGGAATAAATGAATAATCCATTTGGACTATTATTCAATTCACAGAAAGGTCGGAGGGGTTTGCACAAAATGCACAACCTTATCCATCTCCATCCCATGGACGGACGGACGGTTGCCTGGAGCCTCACGGCCCTGCCGTGCGTGCGTCGGGCATCGGCCGGGCTAGCCGCTACGGTGTCACCCAGCGAGTGCGGGGCCGCAGGTGATCCGGCCGCGGAGGCCGCTGCCGGGAAGCCGGCGGTGCAGGGCCTTCTGTTGCTGTGCTGGCCGCGGGCGTGGGTGCCGCGAGGGCCACGAGTGCCGGGTCAAGGACGCCGCACTGGGCTGTCCTCCACCCCCGAGCTCCGGGGCAGCGCGAGGGAGGCTGGCCACGCAGGTTGTCGCTGGCCACGGAGGCCCTGGCGCTAGCGCATCGCCGGCCGCCTGGGCGGTTGCTCGTGTGGTGTCGGCCGCCCCGAGGTCGCGCGTTGGAGGAGGTTGCGCGGTGGGCGCGAGAGGAGCCGCCGCGGGTGCGGGCGACCACGGGTCCGAAGCCACGACGAGGTCGCGAGCAGCAGCGGCGCAGAGGGCCACCGTCCGCCGGAGCCAGTGGTAGCCGGTTGCCAGCCGCGTGGGGCAGGGCAGGCCGTCGCGGTGGCGCGACTATGTCCGCAGCGTGAGGCCGCACGAAGGATTGCCGCATCCGCGGCATGAGGCGGGTGTCGCCGTCGTATCTGGCCGCAGAGGGCCATCTGTCGTCGCCGTCGAGCGCAACCGTCATAGAGTCGCAGCGAGGCGTTTTGGTTGGGGCCGCCGGCATGCTGACGCCTGGCTACCACCTTCCATCTCACGGCGCTTAGGCCGGTGAAGGACGTGGCCCTCATCCTCATCGGAGGAGAGGTAACCGCCGGTGAAGGGTGTGGCCCTCATCCTCGTCGGAGGAGAGGTAACCGAATGAAGGATGAGCCGATCCGCATTGTTACCTTTGGATTGCTCCGATTGCCTTCCTCTCGGGACTTTCTCACAGCGATCTAATTAACTGAGCTATGAATTGGAGAGCAAAGGTGCTGATAACGTGTTGCGAGTAATTCACGTAAAGTAAAAATAGATAGACAGAGAATAGAATGAACCATCGGTTGCCTTTCATTGATCATTAGTGTTACATATATATAGAGAAGAGGAGGTTCCGGGAGGGAGCTTCACCACCAAGGAACTTCACCGTCAAGTCACCACAATGCCCACGTTATGTGGTTGTGAGAAGTTCCCATGCATGCAACATGCAGGAGGGAACTCCTACTTGTGCGGTTTACAAGATATTTGTACCAGTTTCCATCCTATAAAACCGGACCAGGTACCAAACGGTTGTCTTACTTTTAGTTATACATTTTCTAGTTGTTATATATAATACCTTCGTTCTGAGTTAAAGAGTATTCTAGCCATTTTAAGACAAAATAAGAGAGAAGATAATAGATGTATATACCCCTCATTCACCTTTCTAATGTATTGAAATTTATTTCTATTTTTCATGATTAAAGGATGAACTATTAGTTCTTATACAAAATATGGCAAGTGCATGAGTTACCTTCATTGTAAAAAACAATTACATACTCTTATTTATTTAAGTAAATGTTATCTTTTTGTTTTCTAAATGCACTATATTTGAGAACACCTTTCAAAGTCTAGAATGTACTATGAGAGAACGAGAGATTTATTTATTTATTAAGTGTAATATAAAACCAGTTTTTTTCTTTGAACCTGAGTCTAAAACCAGTCTTTCAAACATGCCATAAATAGTTTTTCTTTCTTAATTGACTGAGCTCTTCTTGGGCCCATTTAAAGTTTTCGTCTGGCCCAGTTCGGCCCAACCTGCCCTGCCATCACCATCCAATTTGTGATCTCGCGGATAGAAAATTTTCACTCCCCTAATTGTATTAGGAAAAGGGTTCGTGTCGTGTTTCCCTCAAACAAAAGGAGAAAAAAAGGGAGGTTACTGTTCGCCGGAGTCACGCCGCCGGCGCAGTCGCACGGCCACGCCCGCGCTACCCGCCTGCTCCATCTCCAGACCTCCCCGCACTGCGCCACCATGCCCTGAAGTCCGAGCACGCCGACCGGCGACCGCCCATCGTCTTGGCCCCGCTGCGCAGGTACTCAACCGCCACCATCACCGCCTGCCGAACGGGCTCGGCATTGCCCGCTCGGCCGGCTTCCTTAGGTTTTGTCTCACTGTCAGCGCTTGCTTGCAGGTACCGTGGGCCGCTTGTTTGGTCTGACCGCGCGAGGCGTCGATGGGGGGCGGGGCACCGGTTTCGCCGGTTTCGCCCGGCGCGCGGCGGCACAAGGTGCTCGCGCCGTGGCGGTTCCAGAGCGGCTTCGTGCGGCGGGAGACGAGCGCCGGCGTCGTTTCCGGTGGGAAGCCCGGCGGCGGCTTGGAGACGCACCAGATGAGTTGCCAGACGGCGACGAGTGACGTGCCCCCCGTCTCCCTGAACGACGGGGGCGGCGTGGATGGGGAGAGGCCCGCGACCGATGGGGGAATAAACGAGGTTCCGGATAACAGAGGTGGCGGTGGCGCGGTCGACGGAGAGGGTCGCGGCGTGGGTGGTGTCGACGGCAATCCGGCTGCCAAAGAGGGCGATTCACCACCCAAAGATGGCGAATTCCCTGAGGACCTTGTTGGTAACGGCAGAGTCACAGCAGATCCCCATGGGACGGCCAAACCTAGCGATCTCCCTGGTTTTCAGGACAATGGCCCTTCTGAGGAGATCGATTTGGCAGTGAACAACTCGGAGGGTTTCATGGCCAGTGAGGAAACTGTACCAGGTTGCAGAAAGGGGCGCAAGACTGTTGTGCCATGGAGGTTCCAGATTGGGTACAAGCCCAAATGGTCACAAGGTTTCTTAGGAAGTAGATCTAATGGAGAAGCTGAAGGTCCAACATTGAAGGAAGGAGATGGATCAAGGAAGGATGCACCTTCCATGGCAAGCAATCACTCTCGAGTCGAAGGTTCAGCTACTAGTGGACGATCTTCAGTGGGAATTCCTAACGGTTCAGCACCAAAGAAGAGGAAAGTTGACAAGAGTGGCAAAGCAATGGCAAATAACAGAATTTCTGTGGTCAGACAAAATGTATTGACTACATTGCAGGAGTTTCGGATAATTTACAAGAAACTCCTGGAGGAAGAACAGATCAAGTGGAGGGAAAGGGGGCATGGTCTCAGCCCTGATCTTGCAGCTTTCAATATTTTTAGGGAGAGGTTCCGTGCCAATCACGATGACCTGAAGTATGATGGAAGCATTCCTGGAGTTCGTATTGGTGACGTGTTCAATTCTGTCATGGAGCTTTACATTGTTGGTATACACCGTGCACAATCGTTACCAGTTGATTACATCAAAAAGAAGGACGGGACGTGTCTAGCTGTTAGCATTGTGTCGTATGCACAACCTTCCGCTTTTGATAGTTTGGATTTCCTGTTTCATGTTGGATCAGTGACTGACACGTGTGATCAGGAAATGGAAGGAACTGATGCGGCACTAAAAGAGAGTATGGAAACTGATACGGCTGTCCGTGTTATCCATGCAGTGGTAACGGATGACTGCCAAACCAAACAGCTTACTAGTTATGTATATGGTGGCTTATACTTGGTCGAGAAATTCGACCGAGAAAAAACATCGGGAAGTCAGTATGTTACTACTTTTCATCTAAGAAGAATGGCAGAGCAGCAACACATCGACCTACAAGTTTTGAAAACTAAAATGCCGGAATCATTTGCTGGCACTTTCATTGTAGACATATCTGGAGGTCTTGAGAAGGTTCCTATTTCTGCTATTAACTCTATATCAAACGAGTGCCTGGCAACATTTCACTACATTTCACAAATACAGTATCCCTTGAAGTACAGGCCAGATCCTCCATCAGGTTGTGACTGTGTTGGTGGGTGTTCAATCTCTCAAAAATGTGCATGCGCGGTAAAAAATGGCGGGGGCTTCCATTTCAACGATACTGGTGGACTTACGGAAGGAAAACCTCTTATTTATGAGTGTGGACCATCATGCAAGTGCCCTCCTACTTGTCGCAATAGAGTTAGCCAGCATGGAATCAAGTTTCGCCTCCAGGTCTTCAAAACCAAGTCAATGGGGTGGGGAGTACGAACTCTTGACTTCATACCAGATGGAAGTTTTGTATGCGAATACGTAGGAGAGCTATTGACAGATGAAGAGGCCCAGGAGAGAAAGAATGATGAATACCTGTTTGCTATTGGGAACAGCTATTATGATGCACCTCATTGGGAGGCCGAGGTCAAGGCTATTCCCTCTCTTCAGAATGGCCCTAGTGAAGATGATGAAACTGTCTTTGCTGCTGATGCATTGAACAAGGGCAATTTCGCAAGGTTCATCAATCATTGTTGCACCCCGAACCTTTTCCCGCAGAATGTCCTCCATGACCATGACAATATAAGTATGCCTCACATCATGTTTTTTGCTAGTGAGGATATTCCTCCCCTTAAAGAGCTATCATACGATTACAATTATCAAATAGATATGGTTTATGATTCTGATGGTAACATTAAAATGAAACATTGCTTTTGTGGGTCTAATGAATGCAATGGACGGTTGTATTAAATCTATCCTATGATTACAGTTATCAAATAGTTTATGATTCTGATGATAACATTAAGATGAAACTAGGGGTCATGGAAGGTTGTATTAAACTTAGTTCCTTTGTTTTTGTGAACACCATGTTATGAATGTAATGGACAGTTGTATTAAAGTTGGTAACTTTGTTTTTGCGGGTGCCAGTTTACCTTTTTTTTGTCTAGATAAAATTTGTTTCTGCTTATCTCTTGCCTTGTAATTTTAGTTTGTAATTATGTGACATGTATTTCAGTATTGGATTGAAATAACTGGTAAGTACACTAACTAACTCAGACTTCCTATTTGTACTAACCTCAATCGTTACCAGATAGTAAACACTTCACATACTTCCTTGTTCATACAATACTTTGCACTTTAAACCTATGCATTCATAAAACAAATTGTTTGATCCTTCCCATTTACTAACACTTTTTATTAATTAAATTTGAGTAAGAACAATATTAATTCAAAGGGTCATGTTGACCCATTACGAGAAATAATCCAAGATTACTAGTATTGTGCGCCCTATCTGGGTCCTATGGTCTTTGCACATTACTTTCTTTAATTCAAATGATATGTTGTGTAGTGTCTACTGTATCTGAAAAACAGACATGAATTGCTGTATTTGAAAAACAGACTTTTTTTTTATTGATTGTCAGTTGTGCCATATTTTGAGCTTCTGTCTAGTGAACTTCATGTCTGAATCTAGAATCCAACATGGAACACTGCTCATTTAACAACCTTACGATTTTATTCCCTGAATAAAGAGTCAGTTAAAACTAGCGGTTGTCTTCCGGACTCTTATTGTAAGCAAAAAAAAAAAAAAAAAAAAAAAACCCGAGACCGGGAGGGTTGACGCCCCCATCCGTATTTCATTAAGCAGAAGACCGAAGTCCCCCGGCCTCGGAAAAACCCCCGAACTCTAGCCCCACCCAGACACTGTGAGCAGTCCCACAGGGGACCGAAAGCCGCGGTTGTCCAAGCGGAACCTCACCGTGGTCGGGTGGACCACTCCATCAGTGCTTTGGCACATGGGACTAGCGAGGGGATTTTTATTTACCCTCAGAGCCTAAATCCGCTCCCACCTGAGGGGTGCCGCCGGAGAGCTGGCTGGAGCTAACCAGTCGAGTCCAGCTTCCTTTGGCACTCTTATTGTAAGCAAGCTTCCAGGAATATTTGTTTATGCTTTCATAGGCACAATCTCCCGGATTCAACCTATCAATTCTATGATGTTTGCTGAAGGGGGAGGCTGGCCACGTCGCTCGAAATTCGCTCAGTGTGTCCACGTCGTTCCAAATTCGCTCAGCGTGTCCACGTCGTCTCAATTCCCTTGTATATATATATTAGTCCCTCCGTTCAGGCAAAAAAAAAAAAAAAAAAAAAAAAAAAAAAACTACGGGCGTTCCTCTCTCCCACGCCCGACCTCGCCTCCGTCGCCCCGCACCCGCGCCTCGTCTTCCTCCCGCGCCGCGCCTCCTCTTCCTCTCGGCCTCCGCACGGCGGCGGCGCGGGCGGGCGTCCCAGGCGAGCGGGCGGGCGGGCGGGTGGCACAGCAGCAGCGCGGCGAGCACGGGCGGGCGGCGCAGCGGCGGCGCGGCGAGCACGGCCGCGGCGGTGCGCCGTGGCCGGGCGCGGGCGGCGGCGGCGCCGTGGCGGCGCAGGGCCGGCCCCCCTCCCCTCCTCGTCTCCATGTCTCCTCCCCACGCAGCTCCTTAGCAGGTGATGTCCACAGTGTGCACTACAGTTAGGGTTAGGGTTAGTGACATGCGTTTCTTTTCCTCTTTGTTTTGAGTTCAGTCCTCTTTGATTTTGGGGACTTGAACCTGGATCCTTTTCGATATTGAGGGATTCGAGCTAATCTTCTTAGGTTTTGGTGGATTCGAGCTGAATCTTCTTGCGAGCCAAGGGGGACACTGTCTTTGCTTGGCTGCCATCGTTCCAAAATTATCAACGTTCCCAGGTGTCCACAGATTGCCAAGGTGTGTGATCCACTCTAATTATTTTCCCTACGCTCCCATTTATTTATAGTGAGAGGCCTTTCTCTATTCCTGAGCACACCCCATTGCAAGATGATGTGTTTATTTTCCTCTTCAATCCAATGTTTGCTTCCGGCAGAATACTTCTTTGCTTCTGACATGTTCTTTGGATGTTAGGCTCAGAAGCAAACTATATTCATATATGCCCAGTTAACTAATATTCCTCCGCTGACCAAACCAATAGGTTTGGGGTTCTTTTGATATATGGCTATGTTGCTTTATTTTTCATTTTTATCCTGGACATATACCATGTTTGCATGCCGATGCTACTTTGCATTTTATAGGCCATATTTGCATGCCATCGCTTGCAAATTCTGAGGTAAGGCACATGTGAGAACGCATAGTTGTGGTTATCACTCTCTTATGATCTTTTTACTCTCATTTGGAATGATCCAGTTGCTTATGTTATGATGGGTCCTCGGTGCTCTATGATATTTGCTATTTCTATTCCACTTTTGTTGAATTCAGGCATTTGGCAAATGGTAAAATATGGAACATTGTATATATGGTCCTTTTTTTATTCATAGTAAACTGATGCGTATCGGGATATGCAATAATGGGCTACTTCTGCCGCTCCTGCCTATGTCTCCTTATGAATCTAATGTTTTTTACCTTATTCCCTTGAAATGCATGCCACTGTTTGTTACCTGAGACACATGCCATTATATGACTGTGATTTGTGTGGTGAAATATATAAAAAAAATAGTTCTGTTGTTTGTACATGCATCTCATAGGGAGATGGAAAAGATTGTTTCTGTTCGATAAAACTAGATGATTACTCTTGTAGTCCTACTTGCATGATTTCCTGGCCTATTGAAGAAAGCCGAGAGGTTTCATTGTTTCCAAAATATTGTTTGCTCACTTTTAAGAGTTACTGTCCACCTTTCCTTGCCATACGTGCTGCGTTGGCATATGTCATGTACAGATTGGTGTCTCCATGGGATTACTTTGGATTAGAAGTCTGAATAAAATGGAATGTTGTTCTTCCCTGATTTAGAGTTGCGATATATACCAAATGTTTTTCCCAAATAGAGCAGTGCTGCTTCGAATCATGACCTCATGATCATGTTAGGTACTTTCTCCTTCTATTCTGTACTCTATATCTCCAATTATATTTGCCTCACACTGGAGGGAGGGAGTACCTCAGTAGCAATAGTTCCTTCTGCTCAAGTTGAAAATGGAGTTGTTCTCATGCTGCTAGAGATTCCTTCAGATATACATTAAAAAAGAGATTATTTTGGATTCCCATTAGTTTTAAGTGTCCAAAGCTTTTAGAGAATCTTGTGTTATTGCTCTTATATTAATTTATCATTACCCTTCATTTATATTTGCCTTACAGGTATGCACTAAAGCATCTATGCTGTACAATCAAACATGTTCCTGAACAAGAGGCTAAAATTGCTGCTCATGTAACCTGTATCTCTATTCCTTATGGAGCTATTCTGGTAGTAGTATTGATTTTTTGGTTTGATATTGATTTCCTGTGTCCTTTGTACTAGGTGACTATGGTTTTCGTTGAGGTGGAACATAAGTTGCAGATTCTTTGGAATGATCCAGCGGCATGTCTTTCTCTCGAATGGATATTTTTTTTATATATAACTCTTGCCATATGTATTAACTTCTGTTAACCCTTGCATCTGATGTAGGCACTTACTGTAACTGTTTGTTGTCCCATTGCAGGATTAGGATCGTGACATCCTGAAGAAAGTTGAGGAGTTTCAGAGATACCATTTTGCTGAGTCTGATTACACTGGGAACAACTCGGCCGGGCCAATGGTCCCAGCCCCGCTGATGCTTGTAGTGGTCTTCGCATTAATATAAAGGCAGCTGGGCTTCGTAACAAGGTAATTATTACTTCCTGACAATGCAAATACCAGCGTACTTCAATTGTTTTTGCATTTATGCGCTAAAGATATGGATTAGCTTGGTTTTAAAACATATCTATAAACTTTTCCATTTTGGGGCTAAAGCTATGGATTAGCTTCATTTTGAAATATAGCTATGAACTCTGCTCTCTGAAAATATGACATTGCTTTGAGCTGATATCAACTCTGTAGCCAATTTCATCTTCGGCTAACTGCTCAGGTTTAGTGCACCTAGACTTCCGATGAAACACGATCCTAGCACAGGGCCAAACTTGGTGCTTCCTATATGATGCCTGCCATATGTTTGTTAGGGTGAGTACACAAACAAATGAGCAGTACATACCTTTTCCCAACCTTTATAAAAATAGAGATCAGATGATCATTTATTTTCATTTTATCTTTTGTCTAAATATTTAGAGGTTTCATCATAGCCTTGAGCCTTCTGTTCCATGAGACTGATGCCGTTGTATAAGCTTCATTGTCTCCTTCATAATATAAAAATGTTGAGCGATCTCATCTTGTTAGAACGAAACTGTTCTATATGGTGCTATGGAAGTTACCTCCTGCATTTCCAGTTTACATCTGAGAGCGCTTCTTGCCTCTTTAGCTGAACTGGGCTCCATAATACTGAAAGGGAGCAAGGCTTGGAAAGCTGATGTAATGGATAAGTGTTATATTGGAAAAGATTGCATATCTGAAAATATTAAATCAGTTACGAGGTTCAGTATCAGTTTTAGAGCAGTTGTTTGCCAATATTTTGTCGGACATAATTGCTTCCCAAATATTTATACGATTTTAGTCATGGTTCACATGACAGCCTCCAAATTGCTGATTGTTTGTAAACGATGATGTTTTTGGATTGTATGTTCTGGTTACCTAGCTGCAAGATCAAAGGATGCCATTTTCTTTATTCCTGAGGATTCCTCTTGCTTATCTTCTTCTCTTGCATTTCTGATTGTCGTGCCTTTTCATTCATAGTGGAACAAAAAGGGCATTTGGTTACGTTGCAGAAACCATCAATTGTTAGAAAGCTCCATGGCTTATTAGTGAATGTGGTAATACCTTCCACATACATAACTGAGTCCTTTAATACCTCCCTAAATTTTTTGCTACATCCGTTTGGTTGTCGCCATGATATTCCTTTTTAGGTTCACCAAGCAATGGATTGCTGCCTGCTCTGTGAGGCATTGCGATCTGCCTCTTTCTAATGGACTACTTACAAATGTTTGTAGTTTAAAAAAAAAATCATAGTTTACTCAGTACCTATTTATATTTTAATATAATATATATAAAAAGGCTAGGCATGCATGTTCACAGTGAACACATTTCTCTGCGGCAGTAAAGGTGAAATTAAACTGTAACAGTTCCTTTGTGTGATGCCAACAACTTTTCTACCCTTTCAAATTGAAGTACTTTTATGCCGTCAGCAATCTCTGTACCCTTTCATAGTTTGGTTCACATTTCTTTAGTAGTGAAATTTGTCTCAGTTTGTAATATTGGGTTGGTCTCTATGACATCGTAAAAAGTTTCTGTTAGGATTGTCAAAATTTTGTAAGTGATACTTTGTATAACTGAAATTTTCTGCACAGAATGTGGGCTTCTCTGCTGGTCCCTTTGGTTTGTCAGACTTGGGCTCTATCTTAAACAATCCTGATAATTGATCAACAATGGACTCATGAGCGATGCCTACAAACCTCAGTTGGGTTATGTCAGCAAATTGGAGGTAAGTACCGTTGACTATTCTGTAGATTATCAGTTGTTAAGAACACTTGACTGCACAGTGCGAATGGCCATCGATGTTAAACTAGGCAGTGTGCTTACATGCTTGTGTTAGGTATTTCCATCATGAGACATCGAAGGGAGATAAACCTTTTGTTTATGGCTCCAGTTTATGTTATGCTTTAGTAAGTAGTAACCACGCAAATTGAGATCACAATAGGCTTGTCTAGAAGTTGGTAATCGACTTCTCAGTGAGATACTTTGGACACGTGTTGATTTCTTCCCTTCAGTTTTCATTCATTGATTTCCCACCTATGCATGGCACCTTTTTTTTTAATAAAAAGACTAAATGCGCAGGGCCTACCTACATAGGTGAGCGTCCCAGTTTAATAGC
This sequence comes from Themeda triandra, assembly GCA_018135685.1. NCBI lineage: Eukaryota > Viridiplantae > Streptophyta > Magnoliopsida > Poales > Poaceae > Themeda > Themeda triandra. The sequence continues at coordinate 309,430 of JAENPR010000628.1, read as the reverse complement.
TGTACCACGATGATGATATTGGGATCATAAGTCTTTAGAATTGTTCCTTTCAATCTTGGATTCTTGAGCTGCAGCACTTTGCTTCTTAGGCAATGAATAGTTATTCCATACTTAGTTCAGCAAATCTCCTGAAATGGTCAAGCCATAGAATTGTTCCTTTCAATCCTTTCAATCTTGGATTCTTGAGATGCAGCGCTTTGCTTCTTAGGCAATGAATTGTTATTCCATACTTAGTTCAGCAAATCTCCTGAAATGGTCAAGCCAATGGACTAACTTTGAGTTACGTAGGCTTTCTGCTCGGTTTCAGTTGTAAAACAAATTGTTGCTCCAAAATTTATTACTCAATCCTTCTACTCAGAGATAGTTCCACATTTTTTTTTGTTGGCTTATGGAACATCTATTCTTATTGACTCTGCAGTTGACATCTTCCTGGGACATTGCAATTTTGCAGAGTACTAAGAGACATGGTCTATGGCGTTACCTTTGAGTACAGAATCATACCATGCCTCCTCTCAAAAGAAGAGCTCCTGTGGAAGGCGAAAATTAGAAACAATCCCAACATAGAGGATTCTTTATTTTCGGATAGTTCTGGATGGATATGGCTCCTGTGACCTGTATGATATAGCCATATGTAACACATGCCCTCTATTTATCTATGCATCAGATCTTATACGTATAAACTAAAGTTCCTTTGCTTATACTCGGCACGCAGCGACGCACCCCTTCCACTGCTAATGTTCAGACATCCTACGCTTTCCATGCATTTGTACAATTTTAGCCCCTATGCTCATGTATAATGCTCATGTATAATGTGATGCGTCCTCTTCCTGATCCATTTGCTTCGTCCATTTGACAATCAGAACACGCTCTGCAGCTGCTTTCCTATCTGTGAAATACTGTATTCATCCTTCCTGCAGCTATTTCTTCTCGGCGCGCAAGTGCGCGCCATTCCACTAGTGAGGATATAAAAAGGGAATTCTTCCCTTGCATATCTTGGTCATCATGGTTGGAAGCTGATCAGCACCTCAGTTTCTTGAACATTTAGATTTAAACCTATGTCTGTGCAAAATCTGAAGTTCCTGAAGCTAAACCCAATGTACGTTGTAATCTGACATGAGTCCATTACCTTCAACTTTATCTGTTTTTATCTGTTTCCTAAGCTTACTAGTATAGTGCCCGTGCGTTGCCACGGTATTATTCAAGAAAAACACTTAAAACAATGCCAGGAACATCAGTCTTAGCTGTTTTCTACCATAACCGTCTTTTTTCCCGGCAGATTCGTTTCTCTGGTAAACTTTAGTACACATCCACGTTCTTGTTGCTTGCTAAGCTCATTTCGCCTAAAGCATGTTCAATTCTGGAGCAAGATCAATCATACGGCCAGCGAGCAATCATACCAATAATATACTGAAGCTCCAAAGAATATGCTGCCTCTGTAGTTGATCGCAGTAAGCCAAAAATGCTCCTTTGTGACGAAAATAAACGACCACATAACCATCATCGTCCATTAAACTCTGGACTCCACAATAATAAGTAACAATAGCAGATTCTTGACATCCATGGAAACAATTCAAGTTGTCGGAATCTTAGTGCAGCACAGATTTTCTTCTTCATGTAAAAAAGAAAAATTACAAAGTTGCAATTGAACAATTAGGACAACTTTCCTAACATCAAGAACCATTAGTTCTAGTGGCATGGTGGACGAGTTCTGAGTAGATATAGATAGAATAACAGGGAATCACATCATCACATCACAAATGCACTTGTCTCAAGAACACGTCAAAACTATCTAAGCCTTCACCAGCATCTCCCAGGTAGCTCAGATGTCTTCCATCAATTCAGTCAATGGAGATAAAGACCAAGCTTGTTTGATGTCACTTGCATGGTTCGTGGAGATCATGTAATAGTTCGGAAATATAAATAGTTTGTATATATGTACTGTTCATAGTCCAGAAATAGCTCGACTCAAAAAGTATAGATGCACAACATTAGCAGGTTTTTTACATGAGCTGTCGAACTAACTTGACTTCTATATCATCGAGTTGGCATTCTTCTTATTATATTAATCATTGATGTAGAAAACACACACGGTAGAGATAACATTGAGTTCAGATCTGCTAATCCTATAACTTGTGGGTATCTAACAGGTTAATGCGCCACAAGGTTCAAACTGGAGTATCTATGTAAGAGATGGGTTGCTAATGTACCAACAGTTTAAATAGTTATCGGACAACCACTGAACATGACTTTTTATTGGTAATAACTTGATTGGAAATAGATCTAGAACACATTCAGAGAATTGCATAGCAAATAAATCGCAGGAATATCTTAACATACCAATTTGGTAAGATAACAAAGACATGACATCCAAAGCATTAAAAGCCTTGAAGAGCTAACAATGACAAAACCAAAACCGGCTGCAGCCATCTAATTTGTGAACTGACAACTGCTAATGAGACCACAACGGCTCTGCAAGCTGATTCAGAATTCAGATCAAACACATTTTTTGCAGCATTAGGACTCAGAATTCATATAGCAATGGGAATTTTGGAGCTGCATCTCACCTCTGATGGAGTAGGCTAGTGTAGATAGCAATGGGAATTTCGGATAGCATCATATCAGTAATCGACACAACCTGCATCGTTTTCAACCTAAATTTTAGCTCCCAGTTTACAAGTTTCAAAGTTATAAAATTGTTTGCATCGACATTTATGTAGATATTCAAAGGTAGGAAAATATGAAGCTCCTGTAGAAAGACTCTCCATCTCCTTGCTAAGCAACCGTTTCGAGAAGCTTGTAATGCCTAATGATGCTGGCCATGTGTGCTTTCTGCACAAACACAAGAACAAAGGAATTGAAATCAAAAGATCGGAACCAAGAAGCATCAGTTCATAGATTTTGGGTTCTAATTTGATAATTTTTCAAGTTTCCACATACAAGAGAACTTTAAGTCTCTAATAAATGAATCGTTTTTGCTGATACCGATTTGTTCTGTGAAGAAAGAAAGAACATATAGCACATTTCCTAAATTCAATATAAATCCAAGCTAATTAAGGTTCATTTATCCCCTGAGCTGCTGAAACACCATCAAGGCAATACGTGTACATATGAGGTCAATAGTTGTATGGCTGGCAAATACATATGAAATTTTCATATGGTCAAATTCTCCCAATTTCATTTTTCTGTAAAACAATATCAAAATTCAATAATTTAACCTTAATCTCAAGATATGAGGCAAGAATCCTTACTGTCCTCAAATATACTTTTAGGGAGGCCGAACACTTTAAACAAGTGGAGAAATCCAAAAAAATAACCCAAATTGAGCACCTATATTTTTCAGCAATCTCGTCTAATCAAGAAAACTTGCTTAGCGCAGTTGAATGCCAACCTCCGGAGCACGTAGTGCCAACCAACAATTATAGGCTGCAGAAGTTCACATAACAAGTGAGAAATCAGGAAAACATTGTGATCATTAAATCATCAATTTATCAGTAAGCAGTGGCGCCCTGATGTTAATGGCACATGCTGATCATCTCGTGACCTGGAATTCAGGATAAGGTGACCTTTTCAGCATTTGAATTGAATCAACGAAATCCCCAAAATGATCAGGCGCAAACTCACCTCCATCGTCTTCCTCCACAGCAGGTCCGGAGTGGGAGCCAGTGCGCCTGGCATGGCTCTGGCAAGTTGCAGGCCCATCTTCGCGATCCCAGACAAGAAGCTGCTCGGCTTGGCGTCGTCCCCCACCTAGGATGGTACCCGCCCGGCGTCGCCCCCAGCCAGGAGACCGCGCACCCCATGCGAGGATCTCGCCCGCCCTGGCTGCGTCCCCGACCAGGAAGTCACCCGCCACGGCGTCGGCATTGGTCTGGACCTCATCCGCCCTGAGGTTCAAGGGCGCCCCAACAGCGAAGAGGGAACAGAATGCGGCGGCCGCCGCGACGGCAAAGCAGCAAGACGCCGGCCCCGCAGCCGCCGACCAGCCCCAAGACACGTGCGGCAGTGAACATAAACCAAAATCGATTCATCCCTGGCGCCAAACGCCGAACGGCAGTGCTACTGCCGCCGAAGTCCGAGCCACAGCTAAGCGCGCGCCCAAGCGGCGCCCGAACCGCCTTGCCCGGCGCGTGTGCTCTCTACTCCCGCGCCGTCGCATCCGTCTGTGCCGACCGCTGGGCGCGCCGCCGCCCTGCGAATTCCTGCCGGCGGCGGCGTCCCCGGCGAGATGCGTCGTCGCGGCAGCGGCGTCCCCGGCGAGACGCGTCGTCATGGCGGCAACAAGATCCGGCGCAGCGGCATCCCCGGCGAGACGCGTCGTCGCGGGCGGGTGGCCGGTCCCGGCAAGATGCGCGTGTTCCCTGATTGGCCGGACGTGACGTGTTCCCTGATTGGATGGACGTGGTTTCAAATTTGCGATCCGTGAGATTAGTAGAGACTCGGTCGTATGTCCGGTGTAAGGGAGAGGCTTTACGCTTTAGAAGATTTCAATTATAAGATAGACTTTTGATTTTGGAACCTAAGCACTTTTCTGCAAGGATCCAGTTATGTTCCATCACATCGATGTTATCGATGTCTGATGAAGAATCACAGTACTGGTAACATTAGCGGCTATGTTTCGTCAGTACTGATTCTGAATAGATAATGTCTGGTGAATTTGGTAGCATCTCTGAAATTAAAAACTGGTAACCCTGATATATGTACCAGTAGAGAACTGTTATCAAAGTATATATCAAATTGGTAATAGCCATAATACATTGTGCTTGTTTATTTATTGTACACATCACAGGCACCGGAGTAATTTGCACTGGCGTCAGCCTGGGAAAGGTAAACACCAGTTGCATACCAGGGTCATCATTCAGCTCTTCTGCCCAAACTGAAAGCTCGTAGTATTTCTGTATCTTACACCTATTAGTATTGAACACTCTGCATAAGGACACTTGTGAGCTATGGCAGTCGATGAGAAACACGTTCGATAACACCATGGATGCACTATATTACATCGCACATAGCTATAGTACAGTTTCTGCGTTCTGTCGGTAGGCAACACATTTTCTGTCATTGCTAGTTGTTGTAGGTTGCAGACAAGGACGGGCAGCTTCAGTTGTTGCCGCCACCGTCCTTGTGTGCCGGTGCCGACCTCCCGCCGCGGAAATGGCCACGCTTGCTCCAGCCTCCACCGCTGAAGAGCCCTTTCTTATACCCAGTCCCAACTCCGTCGCCGCTACCAGGTACACCGTGAAGCTCATCATCACCGTCTCCGGTGCCAGCACCGGAGCTGCCGTATCCACCAGCACCGTCACCGCCACCATATCCTCCACCGCCGTTGCCTGCTTCAGCATGCTGACCACCACCATCACCGCCGCCAAACCCCCCAGCGTCTCCACCGAAGCCGCCGCCACTGCCACCGCCGAAGCCACCACCGCCATAGCCGCCAGAACCGCCGCCGCCGCCTCCAAAGCCACCATGATGGCCTTTATGCTCACCAATGCCAAAACCAAACGCCTTTCCACTCCCTCCACCTCCACCGCCACCAGCACCTCCTCCTCCACCTCCACCCCCGCCTTCGCTTCCACTGCCTCCATAACCAAACCCGAACCCTCCTCCCTTGCCATCAGGCCCCGCAGCCCAGCTCCATCCATACTCCCACGACCCACCGCCAGGGCTCGACCCATGCGCGGACCCCGAGTCACCGCTCCACCCGGGCGGCAGCGTCTGTCCCGCCGTTCCGGGCTCTGCCACTGCCGGTACGCCACCGCCCTGCTTCCTCTCCCCGTCGACGTCGACGCCCGCGCACTGCACGAGCGCGAACGCGGACACGAGGATGGCGAGAGCAAGCACCACCAGTGCCCGCTCTCTCCGTAGCTGCTCACGACTCGTCCCCATCGTCATCGTCGCTTGCATGCCACTCCCTTCAACAAAGCTACGACGAGCCTACCAAGACGGCAAGACTCTCTTGCTTTCTACCAGCAGCTCGTGTTTGGGCTCGATCAAAAGCTTCAAGTCGGCTTGTGATTTGTTGCCGCCGAATGAATGTCCCGTGGACGGCCTATTTATAGCGGTCATGCGTTGGTAAAGTTGTAATGGATGGGTGATCTCGCGCACCACCGGCCCATTCTGAAGCGATCTGCTTGACTGCTCTGTGCTCTGCTTTTGGCATCCGCTTTGCTGCATGGTGCATGCATGCTCTCTCTATGATGTGCTGTGCGAGCTTTGCGCCGGCCGGTCGCCGTAATTGCTAAGATCTCTCACGAAAGTAGCTTTCAGGCTTATCTCCTCATCCGTGACCGCACTGGAATTGCATGAAAGCGATCGAAGCATTGTTCGTTTATCCGATGGGAGTTGTTTTTTTTTTAATCTTCGGTGTGCGTGCTGGTGCTGGTTGCCAAGATCAGTCCCCGATCGAGTCCCGCGAGCCCGTGACCGGAAGAATCTGGTAGCTGTTGTCCGTTGGCTAGTGTCGACACACATGCTCTGCCGAAGCTGGAGGCAGAATTGATGGCGCGAGACACTGTGCAGGTGGCTTGGCTTTGTTCGTCCGTTCCAGAAAGTGGCATCGGAACGACACACTGCCAAGGGCCGGAACGACACACTGCCAAGGGCCTAGGCATCTACGAAGTAGGATGCCCGTGAGGCGCTCGCGTTGCATTCCACTTCGATGGGGAAGTCAGTATGTGCCTTCTCACTCAAAAGTTTGAAAAATGTCTCCATGACCGGTTCAAATTGTGATGTTGTCGATGTCCTGAAAATCGATTTCTTTGCACGGTTGGTATTTTCAACCATCAATGTAAAAAAAAAAACTTTTTTGTTCTAGGATCGCTTCCTGAGGTGAGATTCTATTTGCTAGCATGTGAGCAGAGGGCAAAAAATGTACTTGAGTAAACAATATAATTCTTGGAAAAAACAACGTAACTGAATGTGTGATTTCGGTAGACCCTTGGACTGCACATCAGTTACCATTACGGACGTTTTGTGTTTCCTTGCATAAAGCATGGAAATGAAAATATGCATAAGGTGTACAAGATGTAAAGATGTTTTAGTGACACATATGTTGTTATAATTTAGAATTAGAACTTGATTTATGCATGGAGAAAACTAATAAGGGCAATCCCCATGCCACAACATAGTTGCAAGACAGAATGGCTTGCTGGATGATTTTTAACACAATCCTACTTTTTAGATGTGTTTGTACAAGCTTAATAATTTCCTGTGATATAAAAGAAATAATACAAACACATGATTAATGATCTGATTTGTTGTGAGAGAAAAACACTGTTGAATCGTTGGCCGGTATCGATAAGAGCAAACGAACAGGGCATTAGTTTGGTAAATCCAGTTTATTCCCTCCACTCCAAACTGCAAGGGTGTTAGTTTGGTTAAGTCAAATTTCTCTAACTTTGACTGAGTTTATAGAAAAATATGTTAGCTTCTATAATATCAAAGAAAACTAATTTAATACTGTAGATGATGGTGAATTTTTCATGCCCTAATGAAACAAACATGCTATGAATACATAGCGACAGTAGCTAGGGAGAAGCGTGAATGAATACTTAACTAGTTAACTCAGATTTGTGAATCTGACATGTATCCCTGCAAACAAGAATATGATAAGCAACACAATAATTTGCTACAAACCACAGGACAAGTGTAATCCAATACAGTTGATGCAAAGCATAATAGCAAAAATAGTTAGGGCGACAGACCAGACCCAAAGTTTAAACAGGGCAGCACACCAAACATCTCTCCCACTAAAATTTAAACTAAAATGACACAAGACAATACAACATATTCCATTGGACGTTGTCTCTTTGCTTGCAGAAAAAAGTAGAATGACATTCAACAATGCACTGTGGCATACCATGGTTAGAGACACCTTTGATTCTAAAGCAAAGATACCAACTTTTATTTGACAATACTTCTTCTGACTAATAAGTTGTAAAACTCTGACCCAAGGAGGAAAACATATTGTGCGGCCAAGTTATCCTCATCTCTGAGTGTCAAATAGATCTTTGGATTCTAGAACGACTTAAAAATGTCTATAAATGGCATTTTTAAGACATTTTTAAGATAACTTGGCCACATCACCGCGAACTTGGCCACATTATCATCATCTCTGAGTGTCAAATAGATCTTTGGGTTTAGTTTGGGGGGACTCTTATGAGTCAGTGACCAAGTTCTTGGTGGCCACTAAAAGGCACTTAGTGACAAATGTTGTTACTTCAGTGGTGATGTGGTCGATTTGGAAAATGCGTAATGAAGTTTGTTTTCGGGGTGATGTGTTGATGGAAGTGGAAATGATGTACAAGAAGATTGCGAGAATGTTGAGGGGGTGGTTGCCATAGTACAAGGAGGAGCTGGGAAGCGGTTGGCAAGCCTGAGCGAGCGCTTGGAGGAGCTGTCAAAGCGGCGGCCACAAATCAAATGGACATCAACGGTATCGTCGTCACAGTTGGGTCAATCGGCTGCACATACAACAGCTCTAAGCGGTGGGATGGCCTGTGTGCCAAGATAGTTGGGGAATAATCGTGTAATGAGCTTCTGCTCAGTTTTTTTTAACTTCACTGTTTGCACTCGCTTAAGCGACAGAACTCTAGGACGTGAACTGCCATTTTGGCTTTTCAAATAAAAGCTTGGGAAACCTTTTCTCTAAAAAAATGTCTATAAAATAAACTTGTTCTACTTTGGATGAAGTGGTACTTTACCGGATTGCACGACCAATTACAATAGTAGTAGCATAAACTAGCAGCACAACATGCGTCGAAAGCTAACTAGAAGAATTTAATACAACTACATCTAGCAAAAATAAGGAGCAATATGGATAGTTACAAGTGAAGACACACCCCTCATCTATCACAATGTCATGGCATTCAGAAGATCAAAACATCATGTCAGCAGCACATAAAATATGGTTCTATACAAGTCCATATCACTTAGACTAAGGGTGAATAACATATATTGGCATGCTGGATAATTTGAAAGATGCAAAGGAATCTATAATATCAGTTGCAGTACATCATCCTAGCAACATAGTTATTCAAGACAAAACCATCATAGTATTAGATAAATTTGACGATTTTAGGCATATTCGCTAACCACCAAATCCATCTAATGCAATGCAGCCCATTGACTTGAAAAAAAAGGTCCGCCACGGTAAGGTCCATGGCGCTTTGGAAGCACCAGGTGCGGCGAGCGTCATGAATGAAAAATAAGAGTGCTGTGTAAGCACCCATCTGCAGCTCAACATTCTCAACCTCCTTGGCCACTTCTACAAGGATGGATGGAAGAAACTCCAAGCTAGGATAATCAAGGTTGTTGCGTAGAACCGTCTTTATATGCAAAAGTAAGCCAAACTATCAGAAAATACAGAGAGATACAAGGATGGGGCTAAGCCCAGAAACATGTGTCAATCATACTCTCGAATGCCTTTCTTGTAGTCTATGGAATTATCAGAACTTGAGCACTCGCACAACCAGACATAGCCATCATATTCTGCCTCTCAATCAACTCACTATCACATACAACTCTAATGAAATGAAATGCCATACCCTCCATAGAAAGATAACGAATAATCTTCAAGTCATCCTTACCCTAGAAGCCATGAAACACCAGAGTCTGGAGCTTGAACCTCACACACTTAATGGATTCCTTAGATTCTCATATATGAGCGACTGTGTTGTTGATGGTGTCAGGTGTTGTTGACTACAAACCGGTAAAAACAAAATTTAAAAACAGACTTTTAAACATTATGAGTGTTTGTGTCAATTATACTAATGCAATAAGCAAAAAAATGGTAAGAGCAACATATTGAACATTACCATTACATGCAATGCAATGTGTCAATGTTAGGAAACAATTTTAAAATAACAGCCAGTAACTTCACTTCCCTCTCAACGAACAAATTCATCTTGACCGTAAGAATCTTTAAGGTTGGGATGGTGGCATCAAACGATCTAAAATGGTTAAGAATCCGCGAATCGAGCGAAGAACAAGACGGGGAAATAATGAACTCGTGAACAAACAAATCACAACACACAAAACACAACTTCTTAATGAATCAACCATGTCATGAGGTGGTAAGGACAACCATTCTGTTGACATTTCTAACGCCACTCAGTGTTAGGTTGTCATCCCCAACATGGCGCCAAAAATGCTGGTACTAAATAATGCAACTGCTACTAGAAATAAATATGGGATCCGCAAGCGCACGAGATAATACCGATGTAGCATTTTAACCGGGAGTATCCAGGTATCGTTATTTATATTTTTACCACTTGGGAAGGGAATGCACTTTGGATAATGAGTGATGAGCAATGCACATCTCAGTAATGGAGAGCTTTAACCTTGTCGTATCAATCATCTCATACGGGTAAGTGTCACATAAAATATAGGAATGAATGATAAATGACATAAGATAAATGAGAGCAATTAGCCACATAAAATAATAGTAATAAGCCATCTCAACTTAGCACTCTAAGCTTATAACACTAGCATGGACTAGGATGATCTAGGGTATAATCCTATGTTATTCTAACTATAAGGTCAAAGCATACAATGATTAGTGCAAGAACATCTAGCAATCATGGCGGGAAAAGGTTACATCTATGCATAGTGATATTACCGAGAGAAGACAAGAGACATAGCAATGACTTCAATGTAATAGGTTGTTCTACTAAGACCTACCAACGGGGATGGAATACAAAGGACTCAACGGAACTGTCACTTCCGCGATCTACCACACGACCCGGCCAATAGGGTGTAATCGCGAGATAAATACGGTCTAGACACCACGCCTACACAATATTTACCACTTACCCATCGATCTAATGAGCAAGCGCTATACGATCCTATGCATAAACATAATTCTAGTCCAACTATGCTAAACATATAATCAAAGTAAACTAAGAACAATATAATTGAGAATATAATCAAATAGAGCAAAGTCAAGTATGATATAATAGAATAGAATAAAGTACTACTCATAGTATCACGAACAATGATGAATATTACAAGAATATAGAGGGGAATTACCAAGAACTCCCAGATCCGGACTCCAAGCTAGGCTTGATTCCCTCTAGATCTATTCCTATGTAGCTATGCTACTAAACTATGGAGCTCTAATTGAGATGGTGGCTCAAGCTTCTCCGAATTCGATGAGAGAATGAACTCTTGAATGAATTAGGATTGAATTCGGGTTTCACCCGGGGCCGGGGCTCTGAATATATAGCCCCTAGGATTAACCACGACCCTCGGATCAAACCGACCTAAATGGACGATAATTATTCATCCTCAAAGGCGGTAGAGGCGGGATCCACGAGACTCCACCGATTGGTGGAGGTGGGGGAGCCTCGGCCGACTCCCCCTGGGTCGGGCTGACCGCCACCCCCGCCAAAGTGGGCCCGGCTTCCGAGGTTTGCCTTCGAGTCTTCTAGATTATACAATTTTACCCGTTCGGTCTTTATCTCTATGTAATCATGACATGTGGGCCTCCTTTGGTTCTCTTTCTGATAACCCCCTGCAGAAATAGACAATCACCAAAACTCATGGAATTCTGTCAGTGTAACCCCTATATCTAACAAAGTGAACTCAAATTAGTCCTTTCTCTTGCCGCGTTGACGGTATAAAATTGATACTTAACGACCGTCAACAAACTCCCCAAGCTTACCTTTTGCTCGTCCCCCGAGCAAAGATAGACTCGATGGATCGGGAGTTGCTATAATACTTTCACTCCTCACAAGTACACATGCGTTCAAACAAGAACTCTCCTCCGGATTAGAGTGAGCTATCCTGACTCAAAACTCACTCATATTACCTTTCACCATGGGGCTTGTAACCGTCACTTGGGTCTTGAGTAGTTGAAAGATAGAACGGTCAAGTCAAGCGCCATGTTTCTCGCTCTTTGATCAACTATTATCCCGGAGTTTTTGCAAGGTTTTGAAATAAAACTCGAGTTCCTTGTATGAACCTTTCAAGTCTCTCATTTGTGGTATTTCGGATCCTCTCCAAGGCATGAGTAGTGTATGCCTTTTCTCTCTTCTCTCAAGAATATGTGGTATTTGTGGAACTAAGGCATAGTGGAAAGTGCCTTCTCTCTCTCACCCTACTTTCTAATAGGCTTATGTGGAGCTCATAGGTGGGGAGACACTCAAACTCACTTGCATATATTGCACGGTTAAGACATGGATCCAATAGGAACTAAAATAATAATAAAGTCATATGTGCATGTGAATGAGGAAATGGAATGGATGAAAAGATGATAGGATGATGGTGATAAGGAAATGATTACGAGGGGTACTCAACTCGGTGAACATCTTCTTCTACACTTGCTCCTTCGGGGATAACATGACTCCCTTTATTCGGAAACCTTGAAACTTCTTGAATGGAAGGACTTGGCTACTCTTTCTTTTTTTCTTTTTTTTTTTCTTTCTTTTTTTTTTTTTTAGAGCAACCAATCCTCCGGAAACGAAACTTTAGCACGGGAGTGTATAACTTGAAATGATAATGACTGAGCTTTTTATGTAGACAAATAGAACGGCGATGATTATGTCTAGATGTTCACTCCCGGATAGGAGTAGAACCTGTCTGGATGAAGTGAAATGAATAGCGTATGTATATGTGGATGAATGAATGGATGCGTACTCCCAGTGTAGGAGCAGATAAGTGCGTATCTCCGGGGTAGAGACAAAGACAATATGTGGTGGACATGGATCTATATGTGGGTGGTACTTCTAGGGACAGAAGTAGCACAAAAATGAATGTAGTAGTTATAAAATGGGTGCATGCTTCTGAGGACAGAAGTAGCATAGATCAATGGATGGAGAGCACATAGTATTGACTTTAACTGCATGACTAATTCCTTATGGGTCCACAGCATAACCACACTCAATGCCTATAAAGTCTACACTCAAACCTAAAATATGATCTATTTAAACAGATGGGTTTTCCTAATCTAGTAAGCATGAATATATGGCTGTGGTAGGAATTTGAACTCTCATCATAAAGGAACTCATCATGTAGGAATTTAATATTTTCACAGATAAATTCTCCAGAACTCTAGTATCTCTAGGAACAAGATAAATAGCAGCTCAAAACCTTCCCATATCATACCCGTCAACCACCTAGACTTAGATCAAGTGTTTGCTACCCACAAGTTTCAGGTTCAGAGCAAATCTCAAATCTAAACAGTTGTGTCCAAAACTCGGGAGAGTGCAAGGTTGAAAACTAGGTACTTGAGAGGAATTACGGCAGAGCAACTATTCATCATCTCCATGTGGAGTTTATTCTAGGGATCACTTTTAAAGACAGATTGCAAGAGCTCTCCAAAAGGTAGAAAAGATAAATAAGAAAATCTTTACGGGTTTCTATGATTATGCATCTTTTTTAGTTGTTTTAATCAAAGCACACTCTAATAAAGCATAAATAGATAAGTTGGAAACACTTAGCTTGGTACACGGGGATGCTCTCCCCCAAGCCGGATGTTGACATAGTCTGCTGATGTTGCCGACGTGCATCGAAGACGTTCTAGTCCTCCAGAGTGTCGTAGATAGTTGCCGTTGGAGACAAAGATTCAATTTTCGCGGCAAGACTCCGACGGGGACTGGATGTCCTTCACTGTTAGCTCTTCATGATCCTTGATGTTTTGTGAAGCTCAAATAGACAACAAAGCTTGTGGAACCGATTAAGCGTTAGTGATAAAACCTCTAGGCCCCGGTTGTCTAGAACTTTCTTAACTTAGACTTGTTCTAACGGATCACAAGAAATATTTTTATCTTTTTATTATTTAAGGAATGCGGACGGGGGAAATAAATATGCCGAGAAATTATTTTTGTGCCACCACGGTGAATGATTATTCACATGGGGCTCGACGATTTTTTGATGCGAATGCACAACATCTTTATTTTCTTTTCTAATGCGAGAGATGGTAAAGATGCAACTAAGATGCAAATAGGAAAATAAATATGCTAAGGTAAAAATGCAATGCTGGAAAGTAATTGCCGATAAATACCAAGTTACCTCTTGGCGTGGCGTTCGGTGGTTTTAAGTCCTCCGAACAGACTTGTCATGTTCGCTCATTTTTCAAGGGGCGCATTGGCTGGCGCCTCGAATGATGTCGCCTCGTGTGTAGGAATTGATTCTGATTTTGCTTTTACCTTCCACACCTTCTTCGTTGGAGAGGGTGACCTCGAGGGGGAAGCTTCTTGGGGCACTTGGTTCTCTTCTGATGACAGCACCTTCTCAGGTTCTTCTACAATGTTCTTTTCTTCTGGGTACCGATCTTCATATCTCGAATACTTCTCCTCATAGTCGGCCCATCCATCTTTAGTGATGTTCTTCTTGTTCGCGACGGTACGCTGCCTTCTCCTTGTTCTGTTCTTCTTGGGCTCCTCGGTGATTATATAATTATTATTGAAGTAGCGGCGTACCTTCTCGGTGGGAAAGTGGAAATGGATCTCTCCCGTCCCGATATAGATGATAGCTCCGGTGGTGTTTAGGAATGGTCTTCCTAGGATGATTGGAGGATCGTAGTCATCTCCCATGTCAATGACTAGGAAGTCTCGTAGGGACATAATGGTCATCTATCTGGATGAGGACATCCTTCACTTCTCCTTCGACGAAGCGGAATGTCCGATCTCGCCATCCGCACCGAGTGCATAGGTAAGCTCCAAAGGCATAGTGCCATATAGATACTCATAAGTTACTTTGGCCATAATGTTGACGCCCGATCCGGTGTCACGGAGCCTTTATTGAAAGAGCTTCCGTTGATGGAGCATTGAATGGTTGGGACACCTGGGTCATCCTTCTTGATCGACGTGGGGACTGAGTAAGTGGTCATGCTCCTTGTGGACCGGTGACCATCCTTACCGTCTCTGTCTTCTTGGTCTTCTTATTCTTGTTCTTGCTCTTCTTAGCCGGACTCTTCTTCTTCTCACCGTTCTGTTGATGAGGGTGTCTTTGGGAACTGGCAAAGACTGCTTTCTTGAAGAAGAAGGTTTCTCGCTTGCCCTTGATGTTGAAGATGATCTTGGCGTGTTGGCATACATGATGGCTCCAAAGGTGTTCAAGAATGGTCGTCCCCAAAATGATAGGGGACCTTTCATCACTGCCTGTATCCACTATCACGAAGTCTGCTGGAACATACGAGTTGCCCACTCGTACACATATATCTTCAAGCACTCCCAAAGGAACACGGAGTGACTGATCTGCAAGCTGTAAGCACATGGTTGTGTATGCTAAGGGGCATCTGAATAGCTTCTCATATATCACTCTTGGCATGATGTTGATGCTTGCACCGAAGTCACAGATTGCCTCATTAAAGTTAGTACTTCCAATGGAGATCGGAACGACTGGTCTCCCTGGATCGCCCTTCTTGATTGGCAGAGTTGAGTCAATCCATGACCCCTTCGATGGATCACTTCGGCTATCTTCTACATTGAATATATCAACAAGATTTGCGCCTCGAGCTCTTCGGGTTGTCCCGCGGTTACCTTGACCGGTGGAGGGAGCAAGGTTGACAAGTCAAGCTGTTGTACTGCGACTCAAGTATCTTGTTGAAGTTGAGCCGACTCTTGATGGCATTGGAAAAGCCATCCATTCTCGTTGCCGAGTGTCTCTAGGACCTTGTCATTTGATGTCGGCTTCTTGGACAGATTGTCCATCATCTTGCCTTGATTCAAGACTAACTCTCTCAAAGGCGGTTTGGTTGTAATTATTGTAGGAGGAGTTGTTACCTTGATAGTTGCCCGAATAATTGCCCGAGTAGTTAGGCCTCTGCGCGATTCCAACCTTGATTCTCGGGAGGACGATAGTAATTATTATTGTTGTTGTTGTTGAGGTAGTTCACGTCCTCCTTCAGCCCGGCTACGGGCGGTAGCACCTGTGTGCCCGGGCCTCTCCACACTCTTCACATGTCATGCGAGCATCATGTATATGCATGACTACTTTCTTCTCTGTGGCTCTCTCATCGAGCCTCTTCATTAGCGAGATCCATTTTGGCGACAAAGATGTCTACCTCCTTCAGCTGGTGCATTCCTCCTCCTCTCTTGCGGGTCTCGAGTTCTTTCTTCACTCCAACCTTGGTTGGATGCCATCTTCTCCACAAGAGCCGTGGCTTGAGGAATAGTGAGTGATAAGAATGCACCTCCGGCAGCGGCATCCATCGTCTCACGTGTGCCGTTGTCGAGCCATGGTAGAATGTCCGCATAAGCGCCAATTCTCCATGCCATGATGAGGACACTCGAGGATGTAATCTTGAAAGCGCTCCCAAGCTTCGGGACAGTCTCATCATGATGTTGCTTGAAAGCTTGATATCTTCCCACGAAGAGCATTTGTCTTGCCCATTGGGAAGAACTTCGCCAAGAAATTGGTGGAACATAGTGCCCACGTAGGATTCTTCTCCTTATTGGCGTAGAACCACCGCTTCGCTCTCCCCAAGAGTGAGAATGGGAAGAGCGAAGTAGTATAGCATCTCCGGGGACATCCTTGATAGTGAATGCGCTACAAATCTCCGAAAAGTGTTGGAGATGAGCACTAGCATCTTCATGGGCCTTCCCACGTAACCGGCTTGCTTGCACCATGTTGATCGGCGTGCAGGCTTGAGCTCAAAAGCTCCTTCGATGTCCGCGAACCGGTCCAAAGATGAATGTTGTCCGTAGTTGAGCCGAGAACTCGCGGAGTGACTTGTGCGCCATGGCTTCAAATGCTTTGGTGTCAAGTCTCGAATGAAAGGTCGACTTTCGCTTCCGACAAGCTTCCAAGTTGAGTTGATGATGATGATTGATTGGTCTTCTTCAACTTGCTTCGGCCTTCCCGAATAAAGCTTCGGATCGTCAATATAATTATCGGAAGAATTGTCTTTTTCATACATTACCCCGCATAAGATATAAGAATAGACGAAAAACAAGGGTAAGGCTGTATGAGTAGAGAATGGTGACGTGCTCAATCTCATTATGTAGTGCAATGCCGCTCATTATCCATTGGCTTTCAACCTTCCCCGAAAGCGGCGCCAAAAATGCTTGTTGACATTTCTAACGCCACTCGTGTTAGGTTGTCATCCCCAACATGGCGCCAAAAATGCTCGGTACTAAATAATGCAACTGCTACTAGAAATAAATATGGGATCCGCAAGCGCACGATAATACCGATGTAGCATTTTAACCAGGAGTATCCAGGTATCGTTATTTATATTTTTACCACTGGGAAGGGAATGCACTTGGATAATGAGTGATGAGCAATGCACATCTTTGTAATGGAGAGCTTTAACCTTGTCGTATCAATCATCTCATACGGGTAAGTGTCACATAAAATATAGGAATGAATGATAAATGACATAAGATAAATGAGAGCAATTAGCCACATAAAATAATAGTAATAAGCCATCTCAACTTAGCACTCTAAGCTTATAACACTAGCATGGACTAGGATGATCTAGGGTATAATCCTATGTTATTCTAACTATAAGGTCAAAGCATACAATGATTAGTGCAAGAACATCTAGCAATCATGGCGGGAAAAGGTTACATCTATGCATAGTGATATTACCGGAAGACAAGAGACATAGCAATGACTTCAATGTAATAGGTTGTTCTACTAAGACCTACCAACGGGGATGGAATACAAAGGACTCAACGGAACTGTCACTTCCGCGATCTACCACACGACCCGGCCAATAGGGTGTAATCGCGCGATAAATACGGTCTAGACACCACGCCTACACAATATTTACCACTTACCCATCGATCTAATGAGCAAGCGCTATACGATCCTATGCATAAACATAATTCTAGTCCAACTATGCTAAACATATAATCAAAGTAAACTAAGAACAATATAATTGAGAATATAATCAAATAGAGCAAAGTCAAGTATGATATAATAGAATAGAATAAAGTACTACTCATAGTATCACGAACAATGATGAATATTACAAGAATATAGAGGGAATTACCAAGAACTCCGACAGATCCGGACTCCAAGCTAGGCTTGATTCCCTCTAGATCTATTCCTATGTAGCTATGCTACTAAACTATGGAGCTCTAATTGAGATGGTGGCTCGGCTTCTCCGAATTCGATGAGAGAATGAACTCTTGAATGAATTAGGATTGAATTCGGGTTTCACCCGGGGGCCGGGGGCTCGAATATATAGCCCCCTAGGATTAACCACAGCCCTCGGATCAAACCGACCTAAATGGACGATAATTATTCATCCTCAAAGGCGGTGGAGGCGGGATCCACGAGACTCCACTCCGATTGGTGGAGGTGGGGAGTCGGCCGACTCCCCGGGTCGGCCGACCGCCACCCCGCCGGGCCCAAACTTCCAGGGTTTGCCTTCTCGGAGTTTTCTAGATTATACAATTTTACCCGTTCGGTCTTTATCTCTATGTAATCATGACATGTGGGCCTCCTTTGGTTCTCTTTTCCGATAACCCCCGCAAATAGACAATCACCAAAACTCATGGAATTCCGTCGTGTAACCCCTATATCTAACGGGTGAACTCAAATTAGTCCTTTCTCTTGCTGCGTTGACAGTATAAAATTGATACTTAACGACCGTCAACACATTCCCACACGAATTCGAAGTTGTGGACCTCTCTTAAGGTTTCATGGAGGAGGAGAGAAGAAACCCTAGCCTCTAGAATGAGAAAAATGCAAAATGGAAGAGGTGAGGGAGACGGGGGTTCTCGTCCTATTTAACAAGACCATTACACAATCCCAGTTTTGCCCTTTGATACAATTAAGTCAAACCACTAAGCCCAGGGGTGCTACGGTCCACCCTAGGTTTCTTGATCCAACGGCCACCATGCCTTCTCACCGGTAGCTTCGTCTCGATGTGAACTCCCTGATACCACCACGTGTCGTCTTCCGCATCGAGACCTCCTCCTTGGTTTTGTGGCCCAAACCCGCGAAACCGGTCGCCGATGGTCTTGAGGCCAAACCACCAAACCTTCTCACGAGTAGCGTAGTCCATACACATGTCGCAGCTCGACAAGTGTCACTGCCATCCTCGACCGCCCGAGTGCCAAGTGTTCAAAGCCGCCCGCTCGACTTGCACGCCCGTCGTCTTGACTCCATCGACACGTTCACTCCATGTCCTCTTGCACTTATCGATGTCCCCAAGTGTCAGCCATCGCGGCTAGCCACTAGGCCTCAGGTCCCTAGGACTCATGTCCGTCCTTCACCGCTTTCGGTCCGTTAGCACGGCACATCCTCCTTGGCCTTGATCTCACCGTCGGCTACTGTCTTCGATCTCAACACTTGCACATTACAAGCCAAAAGACACGTTGTACGACACCCTTTGTGTGCCAGGTTAGAAGAAACACGAACTAAAGTGTTGGTGTGTTGATAATCGTTCATCACAAAAAATCACTTACATATGGATGCCCGTGAGGCGCATTGGCACACTGGCACACTGCCAAGCGCCTAGGCATCTACGAAGTAGCATGCCCGTGAGGCACGCGTGTTGCATTCTGGTTTAATGGGGAAAGTCAGTATTATGCCTTCTCACTCAAAAGTTTTTGAAAAATCGATTTTTATGTACGGTTGATATTTCCAACCATCAAAGTAAAAAAAAAAAGCCATTTTGGTCTAGGATCGCTTCCTGAGGTGACATTCTAATGTGAGGAGAGGGCAAAAACTTCTTAAAAAAGCAACGTAACTAGAAATGTGTGATTTTTGTAGACCCTTGGACCGCCGCTATAATTTGATTCTGTAGTATATGAGATGTGTCAATATATAGGTCCTGCAAAATATTTTCGTGTATATATACACTTCAGTTTCGTATCCCCTTTCACATTACTGGCAAATGTGGCGGTTTGGAAGGTCATAATCAAGTAGCCGCAACACGATGATATGTCCCGCACACACAGCACCGCACGGCCATGATGATCACGGGCGTTCGTTGTCATAGGTAGCGTTAAGCACTACGTAGAGCACAGCCGACAACTTTGACTTTGGGATCGATGGTGAGCCAGCAACAGCCCTTTGTGCACCTGTCGGCACAGTGCTGTGCCAATGCAATGCCATCGCCCATCTCCGTTCCCGTGCATGATCTTTTCGCTTAGCTTTGGGCTCGTCGTGCGTTCTCTGCTCTGTGTGCCCTGACTGGCGAGTAGAGGAAGGGTGGTGCAAGTTCCGTCAGGATTTCAGGCCGGAATGGCGGATGACGATGTCGGTCGTCTGGCTTTCAAGGATCGGATGGCGATGTTCACTGCGTCCTTTTTGCGGGCGCGCCGCGCGCATGGGGAGGGAAGGATCGAGCGTGGAGAGCGCATCGCTTTCTATCTGATTTACGGCCATTTCGTTGCGGTTTTCGCGGGTTGGCTCAGCCATTCACTTTGCTGCTATAGGATGCTACGGCTTTTAACAATGCAGATTAGTATATCTGGAACCGGAGCACACAAAAAGGTATGCGCTTAGACACATAAATCAAAGGCATGAAAGTGTGAGTTTAAATTAGCTCTTCATAGTTTCACAAAAAATATAAATTAGCTCTTCGTAAGACGAGCTGCAGCGGGGGCCGGCAAAAGCAACGCAAACGCGCTTGCGTTTACGCAACGGCTGCGGCGGAGAACTGTAAAAAGCCTACGCAAGGCTTGCGTTCCAGCGCCCAAACTGCATGTTTGCGGGAGTACGGTGGAGACTGCAAAGGACGCTGCGGGCCCCGCGCGGAGAGAGAAATGGGGAAGCGGGCGGGTCCTCTCGAGGAGAAGGACAGCGCTGCTCCTCTGCGCCGCGCGAGTCCGCGCCGTCTGGGCGGAGCTCCCCCGCGCGCGCTCTAGTGGCGGCCGCGTGGAGCGCGAGGACGGGGCTGGGACGGAGCGCGGGAACGACGAGTCGCCGGCGAGTAGATGTCAAAGTTGCGGTTGCCGGCGCGAGGAAGTCACGGTCGATCCTCCGCCTCGCTCGCGCGCGCCGCCGCCGCCTCGGTCGCCCGCGCCCACACGCCGCCGCCGCGAGCGAGCGCGAAGCTGGAGCTCTGCCTCGCGAGCACGCAGGATTCCCTAAGCTCCACCGCGCCGGAGGGACCAGCGAGGGGGCCGCGCCACTCGCCGGGACCGCGCGCGCCGCCGAGGGAGGAGGAGCGCCGCTCAAGCCCCCGCGCCGCGACGTCGGAGATGCAGATGGCGCCGTGGTGCATCGAGCAGGGTCCGGCGAGGTGCATGGAGCAGGGGTCGGCGAGGTGGTGGTGGGCGGTGGTGGGGAAAGGAGAGATGAGAGAGAGAGGAGGGAGGGTGTCGGTGGGAATAAAAAAGAAAAAATTAATACATGGATCCCACTTTTTGGTATTGAGGAAACTGTAAAGGATTGATGAGTGCGGAAGAAAGTCGTAGAGTAAGGAATCTGGCGGATCAGGACGGAATATTCCTTTAGAGGGATGAATATAGAGGTTGATGAGTGCGGGTAGTCTAAGGGCGACATCAACGGCATGTAGAAGTAGAAATAGCTGGCTGACGTGGTGACATGAATGAAACAATTAAAAAGGAAAAAAAGTTGGATAGTGTAATGGTGCTGCAAACATGTCACGGACCGAAAAGATTTGGGGAAACATGCGAGCTAGCCTCTTAAGCACTCGCTAGTGCATTGCTTTGCTCCTCTGATTGGCTACGTGCTACTCCGAGCTAGAGATTTCTATCCTGTTGGAGACGCTCTAAAAAATTAACTTGAGCTAACTGTTTTAGCATTGTTAAAAGCAGCCCATAGCAAGGGATCGCCATTCGGGGCAGGCCTAGGATTCGATGAATGGGTCTTCAAAATTTTCAACAAACAATTTTTTTATACATATACCTAGTTTTTGGCATTCATAAATTTCATCAGTGATATGTTGAAACAGATCAATTAGCAAAACTACTTCAAATCTACCAAGAAAACATATTTTTAGACCATGGCGACATACCCACATCCGATTAAAGATAATGTGGCGCTTGGCAATCGTGTCACGTGCGCACCCATATGACATTGCTGCCTCGGCTCGGCTGCTTCAACCCTACACATGGTTGGTTTGCCACTGCGACAAATCTCCTAGATGGAGCGAAGAGTCCGCCACGTCTAGGGGTTGAGTAAAAGGGGAGTTGGAAGAAGAAAAGTAGTGTTATGGTCACAAAACCGTCGTCCATTGTGCGCACTATAAATAGAATCAGTTCGATCTATGATTATTGGAGGCCTCCTAAAAACGATCACTAAATTAATTAGTTTCTCAACTAAAACAAACCCATTGGTTATTAATGAAATTCATTGTACTCGTCGAGGACTTCCAAACATGTCACGGGCAAAAACACGTTCCAACACACCCATAATAATTATAGGAAAGGTGAACTCATGAATACAAAACGATCACTAAATTCATCAGTTACTCAACTAAATCAAAACAATTGGTTATTAATGAAATTCATTGTTGGCTTTTCATGAAATACTCATCGAGGACTTCCAAACATGTCATAGGCAAAAATAAGGAAAGGGAACTCATGAATACACTGTGAACTCATGAATACACTAACATTTTTACTTTATTATTCACTAGCAAACATGTGTTGCAACAGAAAATTTATTGCCATCTACAATTCAAAACCATACAAAACCTCAAAAAGTAATCCTGTCAACTCTGGAAGAGTGGTATTGGAGTCACTCGAAAATCTGTCAGTATCATCGTCACGTCAATTACCCAGATAGTCTATTTATGAGTAATGCAGCACCTAAAACCTCATCCAGCAACACCAGTGAAACTGATTACTTCACTCTAATTTGCAACAAACCCTGCATTATCTTACAGATTCTTCACATAACAAACAAACAAAATGAAAATCAAGGAAACACTTACAGATTTCAAAGAAAAACCAACAAATTGAAGATCAAGCAAGGACACAATTAACAGATTTCAAAGCAAATGTAACTCTGAAGCCTTTATGTGCCCTCAGACATCCAAGGAAGGAATTAGCAGCATTAGCTCTCAAGCCTGGCAGGGCGAAAGCTCTTAGGCGGCAACTGCGAATGTAGAGAAACAAGCCTTTACTTCTATCATCATTGGGCAAGGTCAGTACAATTCAGCGCTCAACGAAGAAACAAAGAATAGCAAACATAAAATACCCTACCAAATGTAAAGCCAAAGATTCAAAAATCTAGAAAAAAGAATGACAAAACAGAATAAACCAAACCCAGACGACTCATTGTTCTTATTGCTTTGCATCAGACATCCAAGGAAGGATTTAGCAGCAGTAGCTCTCAAGCCTGGCAGGGCGAAAGCTCTTAGGCGGCAACTGCGAATGTAGAGAAACAAGCCTTGATTCTATCATCATTTGCAATCAAAATCTGACAAGCAGACGAATGAACCCCTTGAGCATGTAATAACATGTTACACAGAAATAGGTATTATGGCTCAGACATCCAAGGAAGGAATTAGCAGCACTAGCTCTCAAGCCTGGCTGGGCGAAAGCTCTTAGGCGGCTACTGCGAATGTTGAGAAACAAGCCTTAGCTTTGTCATCATCACCATAAAAAATGCAGTCAAGCTACTTAAAAGTAGAGTGTGCGTGCAGAAAAAAATGTGATCACATTAACCGGCTCTGTGGACAGATAGATAAGCAGTCCCCAGGTTCCTATCAACATGTGAAACGTTGAAACAGCTTTGTTTTGGCCTAATCATAGCATCTCTGCTCAATGCCGTGGCTAACAGAGACGTGGCATCAGGCCCACATTTTATTTCACTACAGTTCTTAAACTAAAAGATGTTGAATTACGTTGACAGAAAGCTATTATAAACCCTCAGAGACCCGATTTAAATCACACACCACAGCTGAATCCAACAACTACAGATGGGGCTCTACACCAGACCAAACCACAAAGGTTATGGTCGAAGCATAGACACCTGCAGCTGAGAGAAGCAGCTGCTGTTTACAGTGTCAAACGGCACTTCCTATCGGTAGGTCTTGAGATCTTCATTGGGCCTATTGGGATTGCAACTACATCTAAATAATCAGATTAATAAGGAAACTAGTACATGACAACCAACAGAAATGTATAATGCCTATCCTTACATAAGCCTCAGCAAGCCAGACAATTTTCGTCATAAGTAAATCTGACGGTAATTCCAGATGTATAGCTAATCATCATTGGCTTACATATAGATCACATGCGTGCCTAAACAAACAATGCTAATGAGTAAATACCAAAATATACATAAAAGCAATATTAAAAGGCATAATCAAAGAGTAGCAGTATCATCAGAAAAGCTCAGAAAAGAATTGCCTTCTCATTCACAGAGCTAACAGCACTGTGTCAGAAGGTGTCCTAAGATTGTTTCATGGTTTCATCATCGTTTGATACTACAGATAAGACGGGGATTCAATCAACAACACAAAAAAAATAAAACACCGATAGATGTGTAATCACCATTGGCTTACATATAGATCACATGTGTGCCTAAACAAACAATGTTAATGAGTAAAGACCAAAAGATACATAAAAACAATATTAAAAGGAACAATCAAAGAGTAATTGCAGTATCATCAGAAAAGCTCAGAAAAGAATTGCCTTCTCATCCACAGAGCTAACAGGCCTGTGTCAGAAGGTGTCCTAAAATGGTTCATGGTTTCATCATCATTTGATACTACAAAGAAAAAGGACTTCAACCAAACAGACAAAAAAAAAGGATTCAGATGCAGAGATGTCTGTGCATCACTCGCTCGGCATATGCCGGCATCGGATCAAGTGTTGGATTATGCATCAGTTGATCTTCACTATCCAAAATAAAAAATAACAGAAAAGAAAAACAACAAAAAAACAATATTGGAGGGGATCTGTAGTTACTCAGTGGTGGCAATAGGTTTATTGGTTCGATTCTGCCAGCGAGTGTCCTCAGTGCCTCAGAAGAGGGAGCTTGGTATCCTCATCGCAACAGTCTGTCCAACGCTCCAATGGAAAACAAAAACCAAACGAAAAAAACAAATCGCCCGGAGAAAACATTTCGACTTGCGGCAAATCAACACGAAGAACGAAAGAGATATATTAGATGGCTCGGTTCAGCGGGATAATCGGCATACAGATCAACCTCGTGTAGAGAGAGACCTGTGATTCGGTCTGTTGAGCTTGAATATTACCAGGTCGTCACTGCCATCAAATCAAACTTCACACAAAGAACCGATTATGAACAGAAAGCAAGATGCACCCACGACCTGGAGTAAACGTAGAGCACTGCAGATCTGGCTGGCGTCGGATGGATTGAGGCGCGGTGTTCTTTTCTAAACCTAGAGCTCGGCGGCGGTGCGGGGATTGCAGTAGATGGGAGAGGCGGCGTTTATATGGAGGGGATTGGTGGATTAGGGTTTGACCCAGCAGGAGGTGTGGTGGTGGATGAGCGGCCGTGGCGGATGAGTCCGTGGGCCTTTCACGGGCTACGCGTTGGGTTGATGGCCCGGTGGGTTTAACCTAGCCCACAGATCTTTGTGCCTCCTATAAATTTCCATATGGCCCATGGGCCGCGGCACGGCACGGAACACGGCGACACGACACGGCCCATGGGCCGGCACGGCACGGCGGCCACCGTGCCCGTGCCGGCACGGCAACGGGCCGTGCCGTGCATGGGCCGCCGGCCTGGCACGCGACACGGCACGGCACGGCCAGGGGAGCGGCACGGTGGCGGCACGGCGGAGGCGGGGTCAGCGACCGGCGGAGGCGGCGTCTGCGCTGGAGCGAGGCAGCAAGGCAGCAAGGCAGCAGCCAGCAAGGCACTGCTAGCGGTAGCGGCAAGGCAGCAAGGCAGCAAGGCAGATGGCGCCATGGCGGAGTGAGTCGCGGCGCTCGCGGCGGATGGCGGATGGCGGATGGCGGAGTCGCGGCCCTCGCGAAGCTCGCGGCGGATGGCGGAGTCGCGGCGCTCGCGGCGGATGGCGCGGATGGCGGAGTCGCGGCGCTCGCGGCGGATGGCGGAGTGGCGGAGTCGCGGCCGACGCGGCGGCCTGCTCGCATGCGACGGCACGGTGGCACGGCGGCACGGCGTGCTTTCGGCACGGCCCGACGGCCCATGTGCCGTGCCGTGGGCCGGAGGCCTGGCCCATGGCACGGCCAGGCACGGCACGGCCGGCACGGCGGCACGCCGCGGCACGGCGCAGTGCCGTGCCGTGTTGGCACGGCCGTGCCGCGTGCCGTACCGTGCCGGCACGGTGGCCATCTATAGTGCCTCCGTCAGAGCCTCTGGCGGTACGTGTGCATGAACACCAACTTTAATTTCTACGGTGCTCGTAGAGTATGCAACAATACATTGCGTATAGTCAAAAAAAAAAAACATACATTGTGTATCTCACGGTCCTATGGAAAAACAATTCTGCGTAGCTTGATTTCTTTGGCCTATTATAAGTAATGATCAACTATCGAAATTGACATGTACATTGGCCGCCCCGTCTGAACTAAATAAATTATTTAGTCACTTACAATACAAGACTCTATTATATAGTCTAGTTCTATTTATTACCTCGAAGATTATATACTTAGAGTAAATAAGACTTAAGTCTGACATGAGTGCCCTTAATCATGCTCTGACAGATGGTTTGGTTTGATAAAGGTGTCCAATAACCTGCTATAATATAACACGACCAGTATGCAACCTTCAATATGTCTATTTCTTCGGGGCTGACAAAAAACTGAAAGCTCGTTAGTTCGCTTGGTTCGACTCGACTAGCTCGTTAGTTACTTAGTTATAACAAGCTAATTTGAGCTAGCTCACGAGTCAAACGAGCGACATTATATATGTATGGTGTAATACTATATTATTTTTAACTTAAGCTTGAATATAGTCATGAACCGCATTTTAGACATTTGGATACATTACTTTTATATTATTACTATTGGAATTCTTAGGCTTTAGATAAATGTAAATATTATATTTTATATATTTTTATACTCTGGCTCGCAAGTTTAACGAGCCAGCTCAAGCTTTTAACGAGCCGAGCCTAGCTGGCTTTTTGACACGTTGAGATAATGAGCCGAGCCAAGTTAGCTTGTTATCTTAACGAGCCAAACCTGAGCCGTCTCGTTATCCCGCCTTACTTCTCCCACGACCAGCAACACCAGCCCACGCACCCAACAACTTTCCCAACCTTTCTCAATATAGCAAGAAAGAAGAAAACCTCTAACATCCTACACCCTAACTCCAAAAATAATACAATCCTAGAATTATGGTTTTTTTTGGAAGGAAGGAATATGTTTTTAGTTACGTCGTTGTTTTTTTAAATAATACTAGAGGGGTTTACACCCCTATAGTTTTTTGTGCAGCACTCAGGATTTAAACCCTGGGTGGGAGTTCCCAACTGCCTTTGCCACTGCGCCATGAGCCCCTTTGCTAGTTACGTTGTTGTTGAGAGCAAAAACATGTTTTTGCCTTAGATGCATGCTTGCATAAGTCATAGCCAAGCTGCTTTTTCACACTCTCTCTCCAATTATGTATGTAAAAAATATACAGTAATCACTAATAATTTAGCATAAAGGGAGTATCTCATATCAAAATTCTAATCTAGATTTCATTTTATAGGTACTATTTAAAAATTGTGAGTGGCCGCCTGGCCGGTGGATGGAGAGGCGACGATGCGTGCGTGTCCCTCAGCATTCGGGTTCAAGTGCCCCGCCATCAGAACCCACTAATTCCCGATATTTGTTTTTCTTCTCCTGTCGCAATCGCCATTTTTGCCAGAGAAGAAAAGAAAAACAGGGCTCGAAAATACGAGCTCCACTACTCCTTGCTTCAGGCACCTTCGTCTTCCCCGCTCCGCTGCTCCACCTCCACCGATCAGGACGAATTCAGAACTCACATCACAGCCACCGCTGCTCCTCCTCGATAAATCCAGCCTATTATCCAAACCGTCTCCCGTCTGATCCGTCGCCGTCGAGCAGTCGACTCGTCTATCCACAGGCAAAAGAAGGCAAGAAAGAAGGTGTATCTAGCGGGGAGCGTCGCCGGCGATGCTCTGCTCCGGCCGCATGCTGGCCTGCAACGGCCTCTTGCCCGGCCGGCTCCGGCTGCCGCGGGCCGATGCCTACCGCCTGCGCCAACCGGCGCTCGCAAGGAGGTGGCGCGTCGCGGCCTCCGCCGCGGCGTCCGGTGGCTCCTCTGACCTCCCGTCCTCGTCGTCGTCTTCGCCGCCTACCCCGCCGTTCGGGGCCGGGGACGACCAGGCTGCCGCATCACCTGGGTAAGAATATTTTCTCTAGGAAGTTGGTGATTTTAGCTCTGCTGGTGAGCTGTGAGGCGTGAGCAAAAATGAGCAAAAACATGTTTGTTTCCGCCGCTGGTCTACCTGCGTCTGCGTGTGACTAGTTAGTTGGTTTCTGATTGCCCGTGCGACGAGTCTCGTTCAGGCATAGCTTCTCTATCCATCAAGAACACATGGACATGTTGGATCTCTTTTTGAAAGTAGGTTGATGTTGGATCTGAGTCTGACTGACAAACTGTTGGCCTTGAACTTTCCACAAACATTTGTTTGCACTCTTTTGCTTTCATCGATAGTATTCAGGCATGGTTTTGTGCCCGACGGAGCTAACATTGGCCCCTGCTTGGCCTTTTGCAGGTTTTGCATCATCGAAGGGCCTGAGACGGTCCAAGATTTTGCCAAGCTAGACTTGCAGGAGATTCAGGATAACATTAGGAGCCGCCGGAACAAGATTTTCTTGCATATGGAGGAGGTGTGTTGACTTTCTGTATTCTTATAGTCATAGATTGCTACTACTTGTTTAGTTAAATATTAGCTTGGTATAAGCTTGGCACTATGAAATTGCTTGTCATTGTCAAAATAGATAACACTAAATAGCATGCTGCCATCCTTGGTTACTGCGACACAACTAAAGCTGGAAATGGTCACACCCGTACCTAAGACATAAGTATATTACTTAATTTGAATTAATTACTAAAGCTTAGTGTGATTGTGTTATGGGAAAAAAAATGAAAAATTGTTCAATAGCACTGAAAGATCGCTTCTTTTTGGAAAATATCACCAAAACAACCTAATTCATATGACCACCGAAAGATCCAAACATTATGGAATTTTCTCTTAGAATTGATCGGCTTTGAGGACATTTTCCTTGCTTATTTTCTCTTAGACACATAACTGAATTGATAGAAATTCCCATGTGCTAGACCGGACAGAACAAGGCTGAACCACACCCTATCGGTTCTGTCTCCAAATTGATGTGGCTATGGCTATGCTCACGTGTTGCGTGCACTCCCTTTGCTCCTCTCTGCCCCAGGCTGCCACTCTTCCCTGTTCCACGCCTGGACAACAACCCTGCTATGTCCCATCCAAGCACCAGGCACCAATGCTCATCGCCCCAAAGCCAAGATGTCAGCAGCGAGACAAGGAGGCCCCAAGCAGGATTAGTGCATATGAGCTAACATGCAGCAGCTAGCATCTGTGTTGAGAAGGCAGCTAGCATGTCTGTGGAGATGGCAGGTCATATCTGTGGAGATGCTGGTGACTGGTGGTGTTAAAAATGGCTGGTTCTTTGTTCAGATGGTCTGGGGCATTTTGGTTCACCTTAATGGCAGCCATTCCAAAATTAAACAGAATAACGGATTGCTAAATCTCATAATGTTTGGATCTTTGAATGGTATTTTATGGAGCCGGTTCTTTTGGTGGTATTTTCCATAAGACACGAGCTTATAATGAATTTTCCCCTGTGTAATTGGGCGCTGTTGTTATACTCATTGTTCTGGGAATCCATGTTATGCAGATACTAGATGACTGCCCATGTGAACTTTCAGAAAACTTGAGATAGATCTTTCAAAAAAGAAAGCTTGAGATATCCATCGATGTTTGCATGTCTTGTGCAGCTTCTGTTGTTCTCTGCATTGTATTGAGTGTTTTAGTTGCCTCTTCTAGTTGATTCTGGTTGCAGTGGTGCTAGAAAATGCATCATATTCTCTTTCTGGGTCTTATATGCTTAGTTCCGTTTGCCTTGTTCATAGATTCGGCGATTGAGAATACAGCAAAGAATAAAGAATGTGGAACTTGGAATTTCAGATGAAGAGAGTGATCGGGAACTCCCTGATTTCCCATCGTTTATCCCATTCTTGCCTCCTCTGGTATGTATCTACGCCTTTCAGCACTGACACTACAATGCAATGGTTGTTACTGAGGTACAAACTTTTACCTGATGCGAACAGAGTGCAGCTAATCTAAAGGTCTACTATGCCACATGTTTCGCCCTCATAGCTAGTATAATGGTATTCGGTGGTCTTCTTGCACCAATCGTAAGTCACAGTTCTCAATTTTGGTATCACTAATGGTGACTGTTCTAGTTTATTTTGCCATACAATTTGATGTGCTATCATGCAGCTGGAACTTAAACTCGGTCTAGGGGGTACATCTTATGAAGACTTTATCCGCAGCGTTCATCTGCCCATGCAGTTGAGGTACTACCACTTTTCCATGGTCCATTCATCTATCAAAGATCATCTAGCTAGGGAAATCAAGACTGATTGGCCATGAATACTAACTGCTTCACTCTTCATTTGTCTACCCGTACTGCAGTGAGGTAGATCCCATTGTGGCATCTTTCTCAGGCGGAGCAGTTGGAGTTATCTCTGCCCTAATGGTTGTTGAGATAAATAATGTCAAACAGCAGGAGCATAAGCGGTGCAAATACTGTTTAGGAACCGGTCAGTTTTCCTCCAAACCTTTCTTTTTCTCAAACATGCAGGAGAGCTGTGTATCACTGCATTAAGAAGTAGAACAGGGTTGAAGAAACCCTTACAAACCCACACAAACATGTGCTCAGAAGCACGTGCACTCCACACTAGCTTAACTAGCCTTCAAAACTTTTTGATGATCATATAATGAACAAAAGTTATATGGAAGATTGCATATGCCATTCAGTTTTCGCAGCTATATAGTCCATTGTAAGCATTATTTATGTTGGCCTGAAGCTCACTGAAGTCTGAGATATGTTGTGAAGTTCATTGCTTGCTCAGCTTTAGTGCAGTAATAAGATGTTGACACCTGGGTCAAAATAGTGTTGTGAATCCGAAGTGCTGATAACTCTTGGGGCCCATATCATAAATTTGCTATGCATTCTGTATGACTACCAAAATAGCTTTTGCATAGAAGACTTCCCTTTTAGCTATGTATGATGTGTTATGTTATGTGTATAAGCTGAATTTACTGTTTTTCAGACAGTGACAATTCTATGTTCATGTCATGTAGGATACCTGGCATGTGCCCGCTGTTCAAGCATGGGCGCTCTTGTGCTGACAGAGCCTGTTTCAACATTCAGTGATGGCAATCAGCCTCTATCCGCACCAAAGACAGAGAGATGTCCGAATTGCTCAGGCTCGGGAAAGGTAATTGAATCTTTTTACATAAACCTCTCTGCACTCTTTTCACTGAGCCCCCTCAATGGAGATTCTGACTGCACATGAATCATTTGTGAAAAAAAATCCAGGTGATGTGCCCAACATGCCTCTGCACTGGGATGGCAATGGCAAGCGAGCATGACCCCCGGATCGATCCGTTTATTTGAGGTGCACCTTATAGTCCAATATAATAACTTCTGTAACATGTGGAAGATGCTTTGTAGATAATAGTGTATCGACAAGAGACTCACAGATAGGCCGAATCGCGAATTTGTGAATCGATGTTATACGGCACGAATAGGATGAACTGAATGAAGAGTGCAGAGAGGTGTATGTTGTAAAGTAATAATTCACGCGTCACTGTATACTATTACTAGAACGTCTTTGTTTCATCCAACACTAATGATTCAATCTCATGATGATTTTGGTCACGCATGTCATACGTGTATCTATAGCCACAAATGAGATGCTGTCGAATGTCGATGCATTGATGCGCTCTCGGGGCAGTTGGGCTGGTGTTCCAGCCATGCCGTTGTTGTAAGTTACCTTTGCAGACTATCTCGAGTTGGTGACAAGCTGCTCTTCGTTTTAGACATTTGAACTGATCCCATGTTGCCTTTGGTGCTGGCGTGCTGCTCCCCGCTTACAGTCAAACAGAGCCTCCTTGATCTGCATATATTTCCAGAAGCCTCTCTGGCGTCACTTCGCCAAGAACCCTTCTCCGGAAATCAGCGTTGTTTTCATTCATGGTTGATGTGTACTCTACCGTCATCAACTCTGAATGAGTCGCATACATCACCTTCATCCAAGATGTAGTAGTTCTGAAAACTTACATATACCATCACACATTTTTTTCTTTTGAAACTACTATCACACATATTTTTTTTTGACACCTAGTTGTAGAGATCACCGGTCTCTTCGAAATCTAATAATTGATGGAGCACTTTTCGTTATGAAAAAACGTCTCAGATTAGTTTAGAGTGATTGTGTCGAGTTTTGGCTAGCCGCAGTCGCGGGGCCCTACC
This sequence comes from Themeda triandra, assembly GCA_018135685.1. Taxonomy (NCBI): domain Eukaryota; kingdom Viridiplantae; phylum Streptophyta; class Magnoliopsida; order Poales; family Poaceae; genus Themeda; species Themeda triandra. The sequence goes on along the minus strand of JAENPR010000628.1, from coordinate 277,088 downwards.
TGTTAGCCGTGGCTCCCGTTTCTTGCCTGTCCAGTGCCCAGCGCCGCTACTTCCGCCCGCGAGCCGCCCCGTGCGGCCGTGCCTCCCCTCCCACGGGGCCACTTCGCTAGCGCCGCCCACTGCAGCACCAGCCGTCTCGCGGCGGCGCTCGCCGCCGACTTCTCTCGCGGCCGCGTCGTCGACCCGCCCCACGCCCCCACCGATTCGGCTGGGGTCCGTCCAACGGGGGGAAGGCAACCGATGGACGCGCTCATGGCGAGCTACGCGTCCGACTCCGACTCCGACGGCGGCGAGCCGGCTGCCGCCTCCGGAGGCGCCCCGGAGGTCCCGGTCCCGGAACCTTCGGCCTTGCTCCCGCCGCCTCCCCTCGACCTCCTCCAGCCCCCCAACTTCGTAGGCATGATTCCTTGCGCTCCTCCCATCTCTTTGAACCTTACAGCTGCTGATTTTCTGAATGCTGACGGTACCTGCCTGTCTGGGGACAATACGTGGTGCAGATTACTCGGCGATGGCGCAGGGCGGTCGCGTCCGGAGCTTCCCCCATGTGGAAGGCAACTATGCTGTGCATGTTTATATCCCTGGTCTGTGCTTTTGCTTGTTGGTCTTGCTGCAAATTTTATTGTTCTTCGATGTGAATGTGCAGTTAGAAATCGAGATCAAATATGTATGATGTATCCTCTTAGCTACAGTATCTGGTTGCTCGGTGTCGTTTTAAGGATTAGAATGAGCTTGTCAATAAACACTTGGCAACTAACAGGACATGTCTGGAAATAATTTCTCAACTTCGTAGTGAAGGGGAAAAAGATTACCCACATTTTTTTTGCTGAAATTGTGGCCATCATGGTGATATATTCATATGATCCTACTGCCCCAATGCTCACCTGAATACTGCAGAACTAGAATCGGATTTTTTTTTTCAAACTATAACTGCTCCTCACTTATATTTAGCTGTTTTATTATGCAGTCGTCATACCTTCTGATGCAAGGAAACAGCTGGCACTTTCTATGAAAAGAGCTGCATCTCTTGTGCCGGATCTCTATGCTGTTGATGCAGACTATGCACTTTCTGAATTGTGCAAAGATGAACAGAAGCTTGACGAAGTGCTTCTAAGCAGGGAGTTTCATGTAAGCTTGGGAAGACCTGTTGCAGTCCAGGTGCATCAGATTGACTCATTTGTTGCAATGCTTCGCCAGAAGTTCCAGCCACAACAACGGTTAGTCATCTCTAAGGACTTTGCTGCTTGCTGACTACTAGTTTGCCCCCTCTGTGGAAGCATTTTCCTGTACAGGATTACAGTTGCCCAGTATTCTTTTTTGTACTTTTTTACTTTTGTGTCTCATTGTCACTGATGGAGATCTTTATACATGTGGAACAAAGGTACTGGATGGAGTTCAATAAATGGGAGCACTTTGTCAATGACGATTGTACACGGTCATTTCTTTCACTAGAAGTTACAAGAACTGGTTTGCCAGAGGTATTTACAGTACATGTTTGTGCCATCATGTGTTTACATGCATTAAGGGTGAAGCGTCTGCCTATGTCTATGTCATATTGAATTTTCATAATGGCATCTTGTGTTTACCCTCAGTTTTCTTTGCAGATAAGGAAGCAGATACTTATGGTAGATGAAGTATATCGATTGCATGGTCTTCCTGAATTTTACACGGTAATGGATACTGAGTTATGCATTATATTAGTGTTTAGGACGAGTGACAAGATGCTATGAAACATGCGCTTTTCCTTGATTTCAAATTAATTCATTCAGTTAGATAAATCTAGCACATTATTCATTCAAATAGATAAATTTAGAACCTTGCTTGTAAACAAAAGTTTGCCAATTCATTCATGTGGTGGACTTGTCTGACATGGACACTAAGGCCAATAGTATGCAAAAAAAGAAGCTGGTGTTTTTCATGTAAAAAATGCAAATATTGATATGGAATATCAGTACATGACTACATGAGGTAATCATTAATCTCTGTCATTTGATCATCTGGCAGGATCCACGGCCACATATATCGTTGGTGTGGGCATTAGGTGATGTCAGCGGCAAACTAAAGCAGGCAATAAAGGACATTGAAAAGTATCAGAGCAGTATGAGCTCATTGCAAAAATGTAATGTTCGATGCAAGTTCAGTCGTGTAGTTTGTAAAGTAGGTAAGAAGGTGTATGATATCTGTAAAGTTGCAGATTGAAAAACACACAAATTATGTTCGATATGCTTCGAGGTACTGACCTCATTGTCTGGGCCAATTCTTGTGATTGGAATAGTGAAACACAAATTTATGCTCTTCTTCAATACATGACAGTTACTGCTAACTTTTCCCATGCAAATTACGAAATGTTAGAGGTCTATTGAAACCTGGTAAGAGCTATGGTACAAAAGATCAAATCGTGCGATTCTGCTACCCTTTTTAGCTCTCCCCAACTATTCCTTATACATCACCCACTTCTGCTGAGTTTATAATAGCTGATCATCCCAAGGTTGCAGTTTTCAAGTTTGATATGGCCTTAAAGTGCCATAATAAAACAGATGTCACACGCCTCTGAAGTTCCTAGTTCACACGTTCTCATCATCCCACATGAAACCTTGTATATTCTGCACCATTTCAATTGGGATTAACAGAGATGCTAACAGAGCTAAAAATGTCCGCTCTCTTTTTGGTAGTGTGGCTCCATATGCTGTACCATTTCACTTAAGGTCATCGGATTCAAAACAGAGGTATCCTCCTGTGATGCGTTTATGGTCGTGAAGTATTGGATAACGTCAAAGGTTCCCCTGAGAGGAAGTATGAGCCAGATGTGCAAATTTTATACCTTCTTGTCAGTATGTGACTATGTGTGACAGACTCAAAGATTGACATTAAACGGGAATTCATGTTCAGAACATCCTGTTGGGTCATGCCAATAGAGGTCTTCTGGCGCCAAAAAAACCCAGGAATAACCTGAGTATGAAGCTGTCTGGTCCTTCTCTTCGTTGTCTGCAGCCGAACAAGGTTCCAACCAAGGTGGTGCTGATACCCAAGGGGCTGATTTCCAACCTGTTCGTGAATTCAGTGCTCCCAATCATAAGAAAGCACCAGGAATGGTTTCAAGAGGCAAAGGTGAATGATGCTGGATCTTCATCGAACTTGAACGTGCCTATGTGTGGACTCACCGAAGATAGTTTGCTTTCGGTTGATCTTGAAGGGCATTGGATTATAGAAGAGAAACCAAAGACCGGAAACTACATTGCTTGGAGATAGTTCAGCGGAAATCCTTGATGAGCCTCGGATGGTGATGTCTGCTGAACCTTTCAATGCACCTGCTTATTTGAACTTGGAGGCTCGAAGTTAAAGCCCAACGGTCCATGTTGAGCTACCAAATTTCGATGAGAATCTGGCCAATCTTGTAGAAGACAAGGATCAGCGGCCTTCAGATGCAAGGCAGTTAAGAACAGGGAGGCTTGGTGAAGCACTGGTTGAGAAATATTTTGCCAAACTGCTAGGTTCCAACAATGTTAGGTGGGTGAACAACAGAATTGTTATAACATACCCAGAGGGTTTCAGAGAGTATGTGGAGCTTAAAACAACTGTATCTTCAAGAAAAGATTGGTTTGGCGTCTCACAAAGGGAATGACAGTTGGCCGAGGAAAAGGGGGTTTATTTGACAGTGCTCGTGTCTATGTTAGGTACAAAGAAAGCAAGTATAGAAATGTCTCCTGATATCCAGATAACATATAATCTCGTCAGCAGCAACCTAGACCAAAATGTCAGTTTTGTTGAGGCTAGCACCGATGATCTTTCTGCAGATTGTTATGATTACTCTGACAATAATCAGTATAAAGGACTGAAGTGAGTATCTGCATCTTGATAAGCATTTGGCATCCAAGTTAGCAGATTATACATTTTAGAGAGATGGGGTACAGCATGAGTGCAATACTGCATAATACGGTTCAGCCTGTCTATAGTAGTCTCCCCCTTTTATTATTCTAAGTCTAGTGATCCTCTCCATGTCTCTTGTCACATACAAGTAACCCATTCTGATATTTTGGTGCATAATGTATTCGATTTCGCCAAAAAGAAAAACAGAGTTAAAAAATTGGAGTCCATCGGAGACACGAGAGATACAAAGGGAATATTCATTGAATAGCTCTTTAAAATAAAGATATAGAGCCTCTTGGAGTTCTTATATTAATTTACTGCCGGTTTTTGGAACTTAAAATAAGAATAGCTGTGTTCTGTGCATGTTAGATTGATCGATGCACCACAATGGAAAATTAGAAACAATGCAAATGTCAAGAATCCAGTACAAGAGCAATACATCAACATATCCACTTTCTGCAGGTTTAGCCACAGCTCACCTATCCCTTTCGACTCTAGCTTAGAACACAAGAATAATCTCCATGTCAAGAAACCCACCAAATTTCCTTGGCAGCGAGAGCATCTTGATAATCTGTCATATGGTTTAGGGTCCTTCGTTTCCACCATCCTGTTTCATATTATTAGGCCTGTGGACATGCATTGTTCTCCTCCATCTCTCCTGCATCCATCCACAGAAAAGAAGACAACATCATTATAACCAGTAGCTCAAACAACCAGTTAAAATGAAAGTTTCCACACTAGTCCAAATAGTATGGCATGATGCACAGAAGGTTACTAGTAAGGCTTTTGCTGCGGTACTCCGGAATGACTGTGGACCGTCCATTTATCCCGATCCAACGGTCACGATCATCCGGTACCTCCTAGGAGGTAATAATATTTATTTAATTTTTATTTTATAAAAAATAGGGTAAATAATGACGGTTTGAAATATTAAAAATCTTTTTTAAGATTTGGTTGTTAAAATTTGGTTGATGCATGCGATTCTGTAATTGATATGGAAAATATTTTTCTATTTTATATTTTTGTACTTGGTATATTGCCGTCATTATCCAAGAGATTTTGTAAAATAGATCTCCATAAACTAATGTTTACATGATCTCTAAAATAGATGAGTCTCTAAAAATGTAAAACACTCTAACAATCTATTTATAATTTAAGCCACGTCACGTAGAATCGTAGATAGATCTATTTTTCCTCGGCACTTACCATGTGTGACATGCGGCCAGGAAATCATGTAGGATGGGGCTTTGTTTGACAGCGCGGAAAAAAGGGAATAGCCTTTGTTTGACAACGAAAAAAACGGAATAGCGTCGCAGCAGCTCCATGCATATATAAGGAAATAAAGATCCAAAATTTAAGGCAATGACAGCGGGATTTCACTTCCCGTCCTTAGCGGCATGGGGTGTTTTATTTTTGTTTTCTTGTATTTATTAACTTACTTAGTAAATAATTAAATTGAGAAAAATCAATGGCCCAGATCGATTTGAGATATTACCTTCTTATAGGTAAAGAGTGTACTGAGCATTGCCCTACTAGTAATGTATATGTATATCACCAATATGCTTTTGTACGGTCATGTTCTTATTAAGCACATACAATCTTCTAGAACTTAAAAGCTTCAGTAAAAGAGATATAGCAGAAATGGGGGAACATATAAACAGTATCGAACATCTTAAAAACCGTCAGGCAAATAAGAAAACATGCGTAAAAATCAGAATCTATTGCACTAATAAGATTACTAATATCAGAAACTTCACTTACCACATGACCCATCAGTTTGATTGTCAACATAAATCTTTACAAACAATTTTTTGAGGTCTTCTCGTGCAGTCATTTCTTCCAAAACCCTATCATTGAATGTCAGTTCTGGAGGCAAGTTGCATTCTCCATGCTCTGGTTCTTTTGAAAAAAGCAATTTAGACATGTGCTCCTTCTTAGCTTGTGTGTCATATTTGCTCTTCTCTCTTGTTCCTTCTGCAATTAGATTGTATGTGTACACAATCTTTTCCTGACCAATTCTGTAAGCTCGGCCAATGGCTTGCCTTCCAACAGATGGGTTCCACACAACATCAAGTAGAACCACACGTGATGCCCCGATAAGTGTAATGCCTTCACAGCATGCTTTCGTTGATGCAAGCATCACCTTGGCCTTACTTTTCATGTCATTGAAGACCTCCATCATGGTTTGGCGGTTTTTAACAAGAACATTTCCACTCATTAGCAAGATCTCTTTGCCTTCGGCCCAATTGAACTTTTCTTTCAGCTGCTCCATGATCAAGGACAATGGTTCCAGATATTGGCTGAACACTAGCACCCGTTCATTTAGCGCTTCACACAGACGCACAATCTCCAAAACAAACCTCGTCTTAACCCCTTCAGATGGATTGGAGCGTAAACTCTCTAGCTTAGGCTTGTCCAAGATAGAATCCTCTTTGCTAGACAATTTTGCCGTGGCAAGGAGGGAGGGATGTATTGATGCGATCGAGATTTTGTATTCTGCATCAAGACCATTTGTTGCCACAGTGTTCTCCATAATTGCAATGACATCTTTCTGATAAGGAACAGGGTCCAGAATCACAACGGATTCTCTCAGTCCTGGGAGAGACTTCTGAAGAAATTTGCCACTGTGTATATGCACAATGGGGTCTAATTTTTTCCTCACTTCATTTATGTTTTCCTTTGTGATGTCATTCAGTCTCAATGAAGACCAGAAATCTTTTCCCTCCACATCTGCATCCTTTGGCCTTACAATAAGGCGCAAGGTGTTATAGAGCTCCTCAAAGTTGTTTTGGAACAGAGTGCCCGATAGAATTATCCTCTTTTCAGTGCGGACCTTTTTAAGAACCTTCCAGATTTGGCTCTTCTTGTTCCTTGGCGTGTGCCCTTCATCAAGGACAAGCAAGTCGGGTTTCTCAAGCAGCAGCTTCCTCACCTTAACCCCGTCCATGCCTTCATGATTAGCTAGCTTCCTAAAAAGCGAGTAGCTCAAACCAATTATACTGGTACCATTCATCCAGGACCCTAGCTTCACCAATCGCCTATAATTTTGATCCATTTTATCTGTCAGTAGCCTTCGATGAAAAGTTCCATTCTTCGCAACTTGTTCTTGGATGGTCTTGTCTTCACTCCAGTTGATCTCATTGGAATTCAGAACATGAAAAGGGAGCTTTACCTTCCATTTCCTGAACTCCTTCTCCCATGTCGCTAGCATCCCCCTGGGAGCAATGATAACTGGGCTACAGTGTGGGAAAACCTCAAGGTAGGATTGAACAAATGTGATTGCTAGCCGCGTCTTTCCTGTCCCAGGTGCATGAGAAATCACACAACCACCTCCAACATCAGATTTTGCGGTTTGCTTTATCTGTTCAATTGTAGTACCTCCAGCCAGCTTCGTCCACAAGAACTCAAACGCATCCTGCTGGTGTTGGAACATAGTTTCCTTGACTCCAGGAATGAGATCCCAAACTGAACCAGCTTTGTGACCACCAAAAATGCACGGTAGTTCATGCCCATTTGCTACCAGCACATCATTTTGTTCAAAAACATTGAGCATTTCCTTAAGTATCTTGTCCAACTCAGGGTCGGTTGCTGATTCCCTTTCTGCAGAAAATTTCCCCTATTGGATGAGGAAAAAAATCTTGTTAAAGGGTTGTTGCTACCTAGTGCCTAGCAAAGCATAATCATATCTTATAGGAACATGCTCTATACTTGAATTGAACATTTGCTTACCAAAGTAGGCAGTATATCTCTGATTTCGATATCAACAACTTGACAATGCTTGCACCGAACTCCTATTTGTTCATCAATAATGAACTCATGCTGCCCATTATTGCAAGAAGTTACTTCCATTGGAGGAGTTTCTATCCCATCCTGAAAACAGTAGTGTAAGCATTAGCTTTTTGTTTGGATCTTAAATGAATAAGAGAAAATGCATAATACACAGAATCTCGGTACTCCACAAATAAATAAGGTAATTTTGAACCCAACCGAGTAACTTCTCTATAAAAGTGATTGATTATATTACATAAGAACAAGCATGCATATAAATTGAACTGATAACTGATTTGCACATCACAGGAAATGTTGCAAGCACAAATTTTTGTAGTACGGTAACCTATCTAAAATGCAGAGTAACTTTTCTTTAAGAGTAACCTATCAAAAGTGCAGAAAAAAACTTTTCTTTAAGAGTGATATATTAGGTTACCTGAGAACGAGTATGCAGTATAAATTGAACAAATAACTGATTTGCATATCACAGGAAATGTTACAAGCACAAAAATTGTTGTATGGTAACCTATCTGAAATGTTGAATTGTGATAATCCATACTGAATCATATCTAAAAATGCTGTGTCGTAATCTGTACTGAATCACTGGACATTAATAATAGATCTATCATAGATCAGGTCAAAACTTGGGCTTGCACATTCATAAATTCTTGGAAAATAAATATTTGTGTTTTGAGTTATCTTTTTTTTTTCCACATTCTGAAACCTCGGGTTGTTCATATTCTTGGATTAGACAATGTTATTGAGTGATCATGTTGACTGAATGGGAACATGGTTACGAGAAACATGTGCTATAAATATCATACACTGCTAAGTGCATCTTCCCTTGACAACCAAGTTAGTCAATACGATTTGATTTTGTTTCCAAAAAAGAATGAGAGATATTTGTGTCTGGTCATTACAGGTCATATATCGTGATTTCAAAGCTTCAGATGTCCTGCTGGATGAGGAGTTTAGAGCAAAACTTTCAGATTTCGGATTGGCAAGGGAAGGACCATCAGCTGGTGATACCCACGTCTCTACAGCAGTATGTGTTGATTTTACTTCATATCACAGACAAGATTTTTTAACTTATGCTTGGTCATGTTACAGAATTTTGCTCTATTGAAATCTTATGCTATATCCCAATGAAAATAATATGCAATCAGGTTATGGGGACCTTGGGCTATGCAGCTCCAGATTATGTTGAGACAGGCCATCTCACTATAAAGAGTGATGTTGTGGAGCTTTGGAGTAGTTCTATATGAGATCCTCACTGGACGGCGCTCAATGGACAGGAACCGTCCCAAGAACGAGCAGAAACTTTTGGAATGGGTGAGGCTGTATCCCGTTGAAAGTAAGCAATTCAGCAAGATTATAGATAAAAGGCTTGAGGGACACTACTCTAAGCAGAGCGCTAGAAAAATTGCCAAGTTAGCCAATAGCTGCCTTGCAAAGCAGAGAAGGGACCGCCCAACAATGAGAGAAGTGGTCGAGAGCCTGAAGCAAGTAATGCAGCACAAGGAGTTAGATGGGAAAGCAGGGAGTTTGGGTGAGACTTCACCACCAGAGAAAGTATCTGGAAAACCAACCACAGAGGATGTTGCTGTGGCATCAGCAAGGCGAAGGATGCTTCATCTGGCTGCCCTAGGTGAGAATGCAAACAGCATTGCGAAGAGGAGATTCATGCTCATGAGGACTGCGGCTACTCCAACTCCTACATAATTTTGAGTTGCAGTCGCGATCTTTTTCTTTACTCTACTTTTTTAAGTGGTTGTATGAATATAGGATTGCTGGTGATGTTTTCACCATGTCAGTGTAAATCTATTAGGTGACCAAACATTCTTTTTTTTGTGTGTGCTTTCTATAGGTAGGGTAGATCCGAGACTCGAGAGTTACTATTGTAAAAGTTTCGTTGCTATAAAGGATCTGTGAAATGTAATTCAGTTCTCTAAGTTTGACTGCAACTTGAACATTGTAAACGTAGATAGTATTAAAGGTGCCAAATTCTTTCCATACTGGATTTTGCTTTTTACCATTGACTGATAATTCTATAGTCACTAACGGTATTTTAAGGCCCTCTGTTTTAGACTTTTAGTTATGAAATACATGCTGTGCATTTTTACTGCATGATTTCAGCTTGCAAAGTTAGGATCATAGCAGTTTGTTTTTTCCATACTACTGTAACATAAATTATAACAGTGAGCATGTACCCTGAGTTGTTACATGTATCAGTTGCCTTTCCTGTTAGGATCCCATGCACAAAATGTAATTCTTATAGTGCTGATCCAGAACTGTTATGACGTTATTTCAAACTTAATATGGTGAAATGTACCTTCATGAGTTTTGACTTGTTAGTGGGTTGAAACCTTACTCCTACAAGTTCCTAAAGAAACGAATCAAATGCACAGTCTTCTGCTAGTGTATATTTGATTTCTTGGATTTCCTAAAGAAAAGATACTAAACACAAGAACGGGATTTTTTTTATTGAAGATGCTGTACTCATATTGATCAAGAGTTATCATACAGCGCATATTGCAACAAAGCTGCAAGTTATTGAACAATCATTTTAAATGAATGAATAAGAGAAAATGCATAATACACAGAATCTATCATTGCAAGCATGCATTTTTTTCTGAGGGGATTCAAGCTCAAGACAGCTACTCCAGACTAAATACAGTATTGGTAAAATCAGTACAAACAAAGTATGAACTGTATGACATTAACATAGGTTAAATACCTCTTCATAGCCGTTACCAATATTTATGGATTCAAAAGCAATGTCGTATTCCCTCCACAGGTCTTCTTGATACTTGTTATTTTCTATAATCTCTTCTGCAGCCTCATCTCCGAATGAGAATACCAAAGGTAAACCATTTCCAGCTGCTTCATGATCAGGATCATTTATATGATCCTCCCAGCCAGAAAACAATGAATTAAGAAGTTCATCATATGCAGCTTTCGCTGCTGGACCGCGCTTCTTTCGAATCTTATGTGCCTTTCTTTTGAAGAAAATACCATCATGTTCATTCATTGTGTTCTCGCCATCTGGACCATTATACTTGCCATAACCAGGATTTGAACCATCGTAACCATCCTTGCCAGCTTGAAGATTGGATAGCCCCTTCTTCAACCTCCGAAAAGGCCTCTCCCTGGCGTCCCTAGCATATGCCCTGTACTCCTCGTCACTACTGGTACTCTTGCGTCGTCTCTTCTTTATTGCTCTTCGGCGCTTCCTTTTGCCAAATATTATGGTGTCTTCCTCACTTGATGACAGAAGAGCTTGTGGAGGTGCAGGTGGAACAATATCCTCTTCTGAATCATCAGAACTCGAGTCTGAAATATCAATGTTGTAGGGTTTGCTGAAAGTTCCACGTCTGAGCAGTTTTTTATCCTTGCATTTCCGATGTGATCGCGTCCGCGCTTCAATGCCCTTGCCAACAGTCTTGCGTGGCTTCTGAAGCAAACATATGCCCTCAAAAATCCTCTTCCTGAAGATTCGCGTGCCATCGCCTCCTGACCTGAAACTGCTACCTGCAATGGTGGTGCTAGCAGGCGTGACTGGCTGCGATTTCTCTGTTTCATCCTGTTCCTGTTCGTCCTCCTCCCCCGTTTCTTCCATTTCCTGCACAACCTCTTCAGAAGCGTCCTCTTGTTCTCCTTCGCCATCATACATGCTATGGCTGTCCTCTTGATCTTCAGCTTCCTCCTCTTCCAACAAATCCCTTTCCCCCACCTCCTCTTCATTATCACTCAAAGCAGCAGAACCTTTGCCTTCTTTGTACTCGTCCTCGGTGTCGCCATGGCTATCCTGCCTGCCCCTTTCCTCCAAAGCCTCGTCCTGCTCTCTCTCTTGCTGTATGCCATTGGCAGCCCCATTGTTGTTGTTGTCATCGTCATCATCATCTACCTCCATGGACTGCACATCTTCCACTCCCTTCTGCATCTGCTCCTGCACTTCGTCCTCCCCTGTATCCTCGGACGACACTCGAGCAGAGTACTGCACTGTCCCCTGCTTCCGCGACCTTGACCGGACCCGCGACCCAATGCTGGTGCCGAAATAGTTCGCCGGTGCCGTACTAGTGCTCCTCTCCCTTCTCCCACCTCTTCCACTCCTCTTCTTTGCCGATGCACCCCTGGATTCCTCGCTGGACACGAGCAACTTCTTGGCTGAACCCGACCGGTCACCTCCACCTCCTCTGCTTGCCTCTCTGCTCTTCACATCCCTGGAGCTCCTTGAATCGTCGGCCACCGACGACGTGCGACGCCGAGCCCCTGAACCGCTCGAATTCCGGTCGAACGCGTGAACGCCGCCGCTGCCGGCGCGCGCGCCGGGCTTGGCACCGTCGGCTGACGCCCTCTTCCGCTTCCGCTTCCTCTTCACCTGAGAGCTTCCGGGTGCCGCAACAGCCACCAAGGCGCTCTTCGCCTCCGCCGAACGAGCCCAATCGCAGTCCAGGTCGTCGGAAGACTGCTCCTCCTCCTTGACGCGCCCCACGCGCCGGCGGCCGCTCCCGTCGACCATGTCGAGCGGCACGGCGCCGCGGAATCGCGAATCGTCTTCTTCGTCTTCGTCGGAGATGGCGATGACCTCGTGCTGCTGCTGGCCCGCCGCGGCGACCGGCGCCGGCGGGGACGGCACGCGGGGGTTTTCTGCCCGTGGCGGTGGCGGGGACGGCGCGCGGGGGTTTTGTGCGAGCGGCGGGACGGACACCGCCCCAAGGCACAGCGCCCCCGGACCCACCGGGTGGAGGCCCGCGTCGTCGACGGGCTCCGGCTTGACGAGCTTCAAGGGGGCGGCGGCGGCGTTCGCGGCGCCGCTCCCGAGCTCGCGCCCTGCTTCGCGGCCGCCGTCTTCCTCGTCGCTGTCGTCGATGTGAATGACCGGGATTAGCACGGTGCGGGCCGTCCCGGCCTCTGCTGATGGCGGCGCGGACATCGCCGGCGGTGGGGGCTGGGCAGACGGAGCGGCGCGGCGACGGCGAGAGAGGAAGGGGTTTTTGCTCTGGACGGCGGTGGTCGGTCTGTGCGCGCGAGTAGAATAGGAAAGGAAACCAGAGCAGGAAAGGAAACCAGAGCCGGGAAAAGGAAGCGTCCTGGCCGTCCGCTTTGGGCCCCACCTGTCAGGGACGTTACAGATTCTCTTGTGGCGGCCGCTGGCTGGTGGAGCCGTGGAGGAAACTGGACTGGAGAGCACCGTCACGACTCACGAGCAACGCAAACGTCAAACAGCGGTCCTTCTCACTGGAAATGCGGGGCCCGGTTTCCATCCTCCGTCTATCGTATTCCAGTTCGGGAAGAAGGCCAGACGCCATTGCTTTTACTCCTGCCTAGCTGTCTAGCCTCGAAATGGAATTTGTACAGCCATGGATCGGAGAAATGGTTACTGCCAGTACCTGTAGGCCGGTCTGTGAGTTCAGGTGCTTGTTGTACTCTCCAGCATGTTACTGTGGCAGCTTTAAATTCGTATACCATTGTATTGTATCCAGCTCTATGTGATCTACTAGATCCCAAGTTTTGAATGGAACAATCACCAATCGAAGTCCAAACAAGTTTATGAAAAGCTCAATTGAAATTGAGTCCTGAGATGTCCATCAGCTTGTTCCACAACGATCTTTGGCAATTCAACTTTTGGTAACTAACCAATTAGATAGATCCTTACATGTAATGCCATTGCCATTTTCTCCAAAGATGATTATATCTATGTGGGATTTTTTTTTAAGGAAAGATGATCGTGTAGATTCTCTCATGTATATGGGGCCTGTTTGGTTGCTCGGTCCAGCCTGGCCCTTTGGATGCAGGCTTAATGTGTGTACGTTGCCTAAACTGCTACCAGAGCCAAGCCTAGCACGTGCAGCCAACCGCTCTCAGCCTAGCTCGCGGGGAATGGATTTTTAAATTCGTTTTTGGTAGGCCTAATTGCGCGGAGCCAAAAGTGAGTGTGGGCCTGCATGCATGAGAGGCCATTGGCGCCGAGGCCAACTAGACAACATCTTTCTGAGACCTGGCTGGGCCGGCCCAAAACGGAAAGAAAAACCAAACAAGCGCAGATGCATGCACCATTGTGTCTGACATGTCTTTCGAGATGTGATGCAACCCAGATAAGAAGGGAACGAAACAGGGCCATGGTGTTCGACGTGTGACCAATAACTTATTGACATAAGCTTATGTAGAGGTAGTTATAAAGGAAGTATAAGAACCAAATATTGATTTTTTTAGGGAATTTGGTGTTTCTTTCCCTATTCCAACATGTAATGATTTTACCGATACTTTTGAACTTCGTGATTTTGCTTTTACGAATTTCAAACAAAGCTCTCATTTACCCCCTCTTTTATGACACCAAAATAAATGGCCAAATAAAAAAAAAACAAAAAATACGCATGCAAAAAGACCAGAGTGCCCTCATTTGTATCCTTTTCTCCTAGCTTTCTCACACTTTGTCTTCTCAACACTCGGACACACAGAGGCTAGGTTAGCAGGTCATGCCCCGGTAGTGCACGGGAGGCGGCGCATCCAGCCCCGTGGGCATATTTATTAGAACTAGATCGATCATCGAACTGGCGAGACTGTCAGGTTCAATAGTTCACTAGTTCAACCGTTACAAACTTGAACTGGTAGTTCAATAGTTTTGAACCGGTTGAATTGAACTGAACACAAATATGTTGAACCGGTACAATATATAAAGTTGATATTTAATATTACATAGTTGATCATAAAACACACACATTCATATATAACCACATTTTCGAAAATCACACTTCATAGTTAGGCTAGTCTCAATGAGAATTTCATTCTCATTTAGTATGTTGACATATCAACAAATTTGTTAACTTGTTGGTAGCTTATTTATGAAGAGAATATAGTTTTAGGCGTAGTTAAAAACAAAAAGGCTGATGTGGTGGTCTTAGAGCATCTCCAAGGGTCTCTCCAAATGAGTTTTACATTTAGTGTTGTTTGCAAAGTCCCAAACTCATTTGCAAAGTCTAAAAATAGAAGATATTGGCGCGCGATGGGAGGACGGGGGCGCGAGATGCGCGCGGGAGTCGATTTGCAACAGCGAGCGGGACTCTGCATAAATGCATAACCAAACCTGAGAATTGCAAAGTTTGCCCAAATGCAAAAGTCATTTGCAAAACCGTTGGAGCCCTCTTTTTGAGTTTTTTTTTGCAAATTATCAAATGCAAAACTCATTTGGAGAGGCCCTTGGAGATGCTCTTAGTAACGGTGCCATGGCACCCGTGAGACTCTTCTCAAATTAAAGTCTCATATCACAAGTCAAAGGCAAAGTTCACAACCAAAGTATAACAAATGCAGAATAGCTACAAGCGAACGTCCAAACACTAACATAATTGCACGACCAGACAGCTACAAGATCACAACGGAACACACAGCTACAGGTTCACAACCAAATAGACGAAAAAATATTGAATTAGGACTAACCAAATGACATTTAAATATATTCTTTTAATTGTATAATATTCAGTAGCCTATTGAGTATTGATTACTGACACGATGTGTTTGCTACTCTACTTATGTTCTAAGACTACCCATTATTTGCAAGCAAAACGTGTGCTCTGAACACTGAACAAGTCATTTTTAGTACAAATCTGAATTACTCCACCTTTTAGCCATCGCAGAGGACTTGCGGACGAGCGTGTGGAGAACTGGAGATTGGACCAGAGAGCCCGCCGCGTGCTGCTGTGCTGTCGGATGCATTGCCGCACTGCCGCTACGAGGCCTTGTTTAGTTCACCACAAACTCCCAACTTTAAGACTACGCAAAAGAAGATTTTCTCATCGCACATCAAACTTCAGTATATACGTAAGATCTTAAATATAGATAAAATTAAAAACTAATTGCACAGTTTTGTTGTCTTTTGTGAGACGAATCTTTTGAGTATAATTTATCAATATTTGGACAATATTTCACAAATACAAACGAAATCTTACAAAGACGCTACGAAATGTGAACGCTTTGAATTTTTACTCCTAATTTTAGAATCTAAACAAGGCCGCTGAGGCAATCATCATATCCGTAGGGTAGGACGTAGGAGTGAGTCAGACCTGTGGACGACTGGAGTCTGGTTTCTCAGAAGTCGCCAGGAATCGGAATCCAGACGGTGCGTACGGAGTACCAGTACAGTAGCACTGGTAGTTCGGACTTTTGTGGCCGGATACAGAGGACTCGTTTCTCTGTACAGTAGTGCTCCTACGTGCACGCGTGCTCGTGACACAGTGCACACTGTACGTACAGTCCCCTAGTCACATCGTGAGGCGTCTCTGCGCATCCGCCGTACTGTAGATAGGAGCCAAGTCCTTCCACGGGAACCACGACCGATGTGAAAGAATTTTGATGTGACGAAGAATTTTTTTATAGTGAAATTTGGTGTTAAATTTGAGAACTAAACAAGACCGCATAGAACACTAAAGCAAGCATTTCGGCTTTCGCTGCCATGGCTTTCATAGGCTGGTGCTGTGGGAGGTACTCGGTGAATTACGATTTTTTTAATACAGCCAACAAATATCTAGATTCTGTAATTTTTCTATTGGAGTGCTGAGATCTGCAGTTATTTATTAAAACGGACTTCGGTGGAGCGTACCTTTTTTCCCTGTCGCTTCTACTTGTTTTGGTTGTAGCACGTGGCTGCACAAACTGTTGCATTGTATTGACTCTAGTTCCGGAGTAAAATTCACCATCGGTTCTCAAATTGGCTTGAAGTGTCATCTAGGGCCTACATGTGACATGTTACAACTTTAGGAAAGCCAATGATACATCTTAGAATGTTGGAAATTCAGATGACATCTTCAGATAACTATGACTCTGGTTACTCTAGTTTTACTTTTACAGCCACGATTGTAGTGGCAGCGTAAAAAGGATGCAGTGAACAGGCTCAACGTTGGTATGTTCTCAAAGAAAATAGAGAAAAAAACATTAAGCATAAAAAAGTGAAGTTTTTTTTTGAGAAAAAAGTGAAGTTTTAATGGATACGTGTACAATGGGATATGTTTGTGTTTGATGACTATGGGGACCGAGATACCAGTCAACCGGGTCAGCTACAACTACAAACAGTTCTGCGAAATTGCTCTGGTGAGAATTTGGGAAGGCAGGATGGATTGAATACTTGAGAATTGGGAGCAAACAGTTTATAAATTATAACATAATCCTGCAGAAGAAGTCAAAAGAAGGCAGTTGGGGACGAGGGTTTATGGCAGTTTGCAGTTCCATCCCCACCAATCTCCTCTGCCGTCGCTCTCCAAGCACCTTCGGTTTGACTCCCGATTTCTTAACATTTCCCCGCACATGCTTACGTGCGTGATCTACACGTCAAGCTACCTCCGTCCCTATCAGCTTCATCGCTTCCTGAGTTCCTCCTATTGAGAAGCGTAGGCGAATTCCTCTGTGTTTCCCAGCTTCCTGTTCACCTTGGACTCGGCAGGGAGTCCAGCGTCAAATCTTTTGACATCTTCACTTGGCCTGTGCCCCATGCCCGCCGGAACTGCCGCGCTGCGCCGTCAAGCCGCCAGCCAAGAGTCCATTTTCTTTAATCAAAAGTTTGCGTTTGATCGGTGAGATGTTCTTGATTCGGAAAGGGAGGAAATGAGAGGCTCTGTTTCTGTCGCGATTGTTGGAGGATCTCGCCGTAGTTTGAGGCGGTGAGGTGGAGTGGAGGCGATAGAGAAGACAAGACGAGCCAAGAACCCACCACGAGCTGAGCCCCGGCGGCCGCCGCCGTCTTACTCCAGCTCCAAGCGATGTCTTGCTTCCGCTGCTTCAGCAGCAGCGAGACCAAGAGCGGCAGGACGGGCGAGAAGCGTCGGGCGTCACCGGCGGCCGCCTCGTTCCCGTCCACCGCCTCCACGGGCGCGCCCTCCACCCTGACCTTCTCCACGGCGTCGTCGTCGGCCGTCGGCACCGAGGACTCGAGCACGGTCATGCGGCCGGCGGCGAGCAAGTCGTCGGGCTCGGCCTCGGTGTCGTCGGCGCGGAGCATCCCGGAGCTGTACGAGGAGAGGGGGGCCGGCACCCTCCGCGAGTTCGGGTTCCGGGAGCTCCGCGCCGCCACCAGCGACTTCAGCCGCCTGCTCAAGGTCGGCGAGGGCGGCTTCGGGAGCGTCTACAAGGGCGTCGTCCAGCTACCTGGCGGGCCCGCCGGCGGCACGGTGGTTGCCATCAAGAAACTCAATCCCAATGGTCATCAGGTATGGTCGTATGGATTCTTGGCTCAATTTGTCTTGGTTGATCACGATTCATCAGCATTTTACAGTCTATTGCTTGCCATTTACAAAAACGAGACCGGGTGGGGGTGACGCCCCCATCCGCTTTTCATTAAGCAGAACCGAAGTCCCCCCGGCCTCGGAAAAACCCCGAACCCCAGCCCCCGCCCGCCGACACTGTGAACGACCCGTGGGGAACCGTAACCGGGCCTTAACGCCACCTCGGCCGGAATGGGCCGTTCCACAAGTGCTTTGGCACACGGGGCTAGCGAGGGATTTTTATTGTGGGAAATCATGCGCTCGAGAGGACTCGAACTCATGACCGGTGGCCTCCCAACCGGGAGTGCTCACCAACTGAGCTACGCTCAGTTCCCCATTGCTTGCCATTTACATTCTACAGACTACAGCCCCTAGAATTTTTTAGAGTTATCTACATCCCCTAGAATTGCAATGAGACTCTGTTTTTGGTTCATGAAATGGACCGTACCTTGCATATGTCTCAAGAGTTTTCTGTTCCTGCTCCGACTTGATCAGGGCCACAAGCAGTGGTTGGCAGAAGTTCATTTCCTGGGGTTGTTGAGCACCCAAATCTCGTCAAGCTCGTTGGGTACTGCGCTGCTCGAGGCGAGCGAGGTCCTCAGAGGCTACTGGTCTATGAGTTCATGACGAACAAGACCCTGGACGATCATCTCTTCAATAAAGCATATCCCGTCCTTCCATGGGACATCAGGTTGGAGATAGCACTGGATGCCGCTGAGGGATTGCTGTACCTCCATGAGGGATTAGAAGTTCAGGTATCAGCTCGGTACTCCATGAATAAATAAGTTTATCCTGAACCCTACTGAATAACTAGGATTAGATTACATGAGAACGGGCGTAATTGTGTTTATATAAACTGAACTAATAACTGATTTGCACATCACAGGAAACATCACAAGCGCAAATTTTTGTAGTATGGTAACCTATATGAAATGTTGAGTTGTGATAATCCATACTGAATCATATCCAAAAATGAGTGTGGTAATCTGTACAGAATCACTGGACATCAATAATAGATCTAATCATGAATCAGGTCAAAACTTGGGCTTGCACATTCATACATTCTTGGAAATTGAAATATTTGTGTTCTGAGTTATCTTTTTTTTTTCACATTCTGAAACCTTGGATTGTTCATATTCTTGGATTAAACAATGTTATCGAGTGATCATGTTGATTGAATGGGAACATGGTTAAGAGAAACATGTGCTATAAATATCAGCTGCTGCTCTGTGCATCTTCCCTTGACAACCAAGTTAGTCAATACGATTTGATTTTGTTTCCAGAAAAGGAATGAGAGATAATTTGTGTTTGGTCATTACAGGTCATATATCGCGATTTCAAAGCTTCAAATGTCCTGCTGGATGAGGAATTTAGAGCAAAACTTTCAGATTTCGGATTGGCGAGGGAAGGGCCATCAGCCGGTGATACCCACGTCTCTACAGCAGTATGTGTTGATTTTACTTCATAGAACAGAACAAGATTATTTAACTTATGCTTGATCATGTTACAGAATTTTGCTCTATTGAAATCTTATTCTATATCCCAATGAAAATAATATGCAATCAGGTTATGGGGACCTTGGGCTATGCAGCTCCAGATTATATTGAGACAGGCCATCTCACTACAAAGAGTGATGTGTGGAGCTTTGGAGTAGTTCTATATGAGATCCTCACTGGACGGCGCTCAATGGACAGGAACCGTCCCAAGAACGAGCAGAAACTTTTGGAATGGGTGAGGCTGTATCCCGTTGAAAGTAAGCAATTCAGCAAGATTATAGATAAAAGGCTTGAGGGACACTACTCTAAGCAGAGCGCTAGAAAAATTGCCAAGTTAGCCAATAGCTGCCTTGCAAAGCAGAGAAGGGACCGCCCAACAATGAGAGAAGTGGTCGAGAGCCTGAAGCAAGCAATGCAGCACAAGGAGTTAGATGGGAAAGCAGGGAGTTTGGGTGAGACTTCACCACCAGAGGAAGTATCTGGAAAACCAACCACAGAGGATGTTGCTGTGGCATCAGCAAGGCGAAGGATGCTTCATCTGGCTGCCCTAGGTGAGAATGCAAACAGCATTGCGAAGAGGAGATTCATGCTCATGAGGACTGCGGCTACTGCAACTCCTACATAATTTTGAGTTGCAGTTGTGATCTTTTTCTTTACTCTACTTTTTTAAGTGGTTATATGAATATAGGATCGTTGGTGATGTTTTCACCATGTCAGTGTAAATCTTTTAGGTGACCAAACATTCTTCTTTTACTTGTGTGCTTTGTATAGGTAGGGTAGATCCGGGACTCAAGAGTTATTTTTGTAAAAGTTTCGTTGCTATAAGCATCTCCAAGGGTTTTGCACTTTTGCTTTGGCATTTGTAGTCATTTGCCAACTCTCAAAACAAAATGCAAAGTAATAAAAGAGGACATCTCCAACCGTTTTGCAATTTTGACTTGGCAATTAGCCAAAATAGGCAGCGTGGGTGGAGGGATATGGTGCGAGAGTCGCGCGCGGGGACGTCGGAGGCAGCGCATGCGACAAATGCCAAGCGCGAGAGGTTTGACATATATGCCAAGTCTCCCCCTCCAAATGCCAAGTTAATGAAAATGCAAAGGCTAAATGCATAACCATTGGAGAGGGTTGTTTAAAAGTTTTATGCAAATTAGTAAATGCCAAGTCCAAATGCATAACCCTTGGAGATGCTCTAAAGGATCATAGGTGTGATGTAATTCAGTTCTCTATGTTTGACTGTAACTTTGAACATTGTAAAGGTAGATAGTATTAAAGGTGCCAAATTCTTTCCATACTGGATTTTTCTTTTTACCATTGACTGTTAATTCTATAGTGGCTAGCGGTATTTTAAGCCCCTCTGAATACATGTTGTGCACTATTTTTACTGCATAATTTCAGCTTGCAAAGTTAGGATCATAGCAGTTTGTTTTTTCCCCTGCTACTGTAATTATAACCGTGAGCATGTACCCTGAGTTGTTACATGTATCAGTTTCCTTTCCTGGTAGGATCCCATGTGCAAAATGTAATTCTTATAGTGCTGATCCAGAACTGTTATGATGTTATTTCAAACTTAATATGGTGAAATGTACCTTCAAGAGTTTTGACTTATTAGTGGGTTGAAACTTTCCTAGTACAAGTACCTAAAGAAACGAATCAAATGCACAGTCTTCTGCTAGTGTATATTTGATTTCTTGGATTTCCTAAAGAACAGGTACTAAGCACAAGAAAGGGAATTTTTTTTTATTGAAGATGCCATACTTATATATTGATGATGATCAAGAGTTACACCATACAGTGCATATTGCAACAAAGCTGCAAGTTCTTGAACAATCAGTTTTATTTTCTAATAGAAACTGGCTTCAAACTTTACTGACCTTCAGTATATGGCCACCAGGCAATCAGTTTTCTGCATTTGGGAAAGTTGAGCTAGTCTTGGTATCCCCCAAGCTGTAGCACTTGATATTCGCTGAATATGGTTATCTTCCCCTCCAGCAAAGAAGCAGAGAGTGTCCCTAACTTGGTCAAACTCATCTTAGCTGTGGCTACCAACCGAAAAGGGCTGTAAAATTATTTAAAACACTACTCGATCAGGTTACAAACAAGTGGTGTTTTCATACATTTGAAACAGATTATAAAGTACTACAAGTACGATAAGTATTACGAAGTACTACAAAGGCAAGATTGAGGCCAAACTTGGTTGTTATGAACACATATGATAAGTACTCTATTGAAACCAAACAGCATGTGATGAACTGCACCAATGGAAAAACCAATCTAGAAAAGCAGCTTGGATAATTTAATACTACATAGATGCTATATTTTCAGATATAATATACTCATGAGCAATCAGTCACAGAAATTTTATGTTTGGAGTAGAAAAACAGAGAAAAAGTAATTGCCAATGGCATGGATCTGTTCGAATCTTCACAGAAACTGAATAATAACCTGATTTGGTCTTCTCTATGATGCTTTCTTTCCCCTACAGCCACCTAACCTCCACTGCTTCTGTCCATCCTAAAATATCAAAACATAGAGCTATAGTTAAATCCATGACAACAAGTAGAGCAAAGTGACAGCGGAGATAACCATGAGAACACCAGCAGGACATATAGGGCGTGTTTGTTTTGGGCCGAATCTGGAGCCCGAGCCCTCCGCATGCAAGAGCCCATGTTTGATTTCCCGGCACCGTTGTGGAGCCCGGCTTTCTTCGTGCAAATCGCCCTCTCTCTCCCTGTCTCGGCCGAACGCTCCTGGCTTTCGTTCTCGCTCGGCCGGCTCTCGCGGCGCTCGCGGCGGGCGAATCTTTGCAACGGCGGGAAGCGGTGGCGGGCTCGCGCGCTACGCGGGAAACTTCCGCGTGCTTCTTCCCCGCCGAAATCCGCTGCCTATAACTACCCTCCCCCCTCGCTCAGTTCTTCTGGTCTTCCCAATCCACTCCCTTGGGTTCTTGGCGGCGGAGGTGAGCTCGTTTGCCGGCGAAGCGGTCGTCTTCCCGGGCTTCCTCTCCGTTCCCCCGGGGCGGATCTGCGCCGTCCAGGCGGCGCGGCTCCCTCTGCTGCTGGGTTCCGGCGAGGCGGTCTTCCTCCTTCCTCTTCTTCTCCGAGTTGCTGTGGTGCGGCTGCTGTTCTTCACCCTCTCCATCCAGATCTACTACTTCCTCACCGCCTCCCTCCGATTTGAGCAGCATCATCTTCCTCCTGCGAACCTGAGGTGGTATCCCTATTTTTCCCCATTTATTTGTACCTAGGGTTTACTGTTGCGCTCGATTGTTGATTCATGATATGCATGTGGTACCTTCATTCATGCTCTGTTAAACTGGATCTTGCAGTTCCTGGCTTATTTGTTCATTGTACCTTATACTGTTCTTTGCTTGCTGTCATTTTGCTTGTCTTGGAGATGGAATTGATGTCAAATGATGGTTGTTTGTTCTTGCATCTGTTCTTGCTTTGTGCCGTTGGGTTCAATGGTCGATGATGACTAGCTTATGAGCATAGGGAGGCATTTTTACTAATGCAGCCGTGCCTTTTTCATTATGAATGCATACACTTGTCATGCGAGAGGCCGGCCAGGGTCTACTTAAATTACTTATACATTTCGAATGCATGTAGATGGATGCAAATGCAAATCATTCGCTGATGGCTAGGAAAGCGGCTGGGATGGTTGCTGTGATGGTGTGTTTTTTGTCAGTAGGCTTAGGAGGTTGAGGGGAGAGGAGTCAATCCCTTATGGGCCTAGGACTCATGCTGAGAGGCATAGGCAAAGCACACTCCAAATGATGTACAACTACAATGACACTGAATGCATAGCCATGCTTCGCATGAGAAGGGTCCCCTTTTTTTCTTTATTCAACCTGTTTAGAAGTAGAGGCCTTGTACCTGAGACAGTTGGATGTCCTGTAGAGGAGCAGGTGGCAATGTTTTTGCATGTTGTTGGTCACAACCAGAGGTTTAGGGTAGTGCACCAATCCTTTAGGAGGTCCATTGAGACTGTCAGTAGGATTTTTCACCAAGTCATGTATGCTGTTGGAGAGCTAAGGGATGAGCTGATTAAGCCACCTTCCACTACCACACACTCTAAGATTCTATCTAACCAGAGATGGTACCCTTTTCTGAAGGTATATGCTTATCACATAGTTTTCACTTGGGTACATTGAGAAGATACACTTTTACTTATGCACTTTGGCTGGTTTCTGTAGAATTGTATTGGTGCCATTGATGGCACACATGTGTTGGCAAGGGTGCCTAGACACATGCAACAAGCTTTCGGGGTAGGAAACCAAGCCCCACACAGAATGTAATGGCTCTTGTGAGCTTTGACATGAAGTTCACATATGTTCTGGCCGGGCCGGGAGGGCTCAGCCCATGATGCACTCATCCTGGCTGATGCCATTGAGAGAAATGATGGGTTCACTGTCCCACAAGGTAAAGTACACAGTTTAACACAACTAATGGCTTCACTGTCCCAACTAATGGACATAGTTTCACACAACTTATCCACCACTTGTAGGTAAAATGTACTTGGTAGATGCTGGATATGCATGCAGAACTGGCTTCCTACCTCCCTACAGGGGGGTTAGGTACCACCTCAGTGAGTTTGTCAATGGAAACCACCCCACTAATGCAAAGGAGCTGTTCAACCTAAGGCACTCTTCACTTAGGGTCATAGTGGAGAGAGTCTTTGGTCTTTAAAGGGCGAGTTCGAGAATTATAGACAACAAATCCTTCCACAAATACAAGACCCAAGTCAAGATAGTGCTTGCTTGCTGCATTCTCGCATAATTGGATCATTGGGTTTGGCTTAGATGAGATTGTTCCAGCTGAGGAAGGTTTTGTGGGTCAGTTGCCTGAGGATGATGATGAAGAGGTTCCTTTAGAGGAACCTGCTATGGTCAATGTGAGGGATGGGATCTGCAATGCTATGTGGGAAGCTAGGGGGACTCATAGGACTTGATCTACTTGCATTTCCTTCATGTGTAATTTAATTTGGTAGACCCCGGATATGGAACTAATGATGGTGTATTGCTACGAATAATTTAGAAGCTAAGTCGAGACTAAGATGCTTGTAATTCTATTTGCTTAACTGTTTCCTTCACACTACTTTGGTTTATATTGCTCTTGCTTATGTGTATGCTTCTATTATGTCTCGTAATGCTTGATTTGCTCTTAGGATGGTGGCAACAATGTGCATGTAGTCACATTGGAGCTGCTCCTCTAGCTTGTAGACCCGGGCGCGGTGAGGCCGATGGTGATGTTGCTCCTGCTGGCTGGGCGGCAAGCCCCTATGAGATGGAACAACAACACTTCTGGGTTTGTCCTAAGGAGGATGGCCCAAATTGTGAATGATGGGGCTAGGACTGATAAGACCTACAAGGACAAGGATGTCAATGCGTAGCTAAGGCTCTTAGGGAGTACGGTGGTCCGGGCAAGTTTCTCCAACTCAAGTGTACAATCACTTGAGGAAGTGGAAACAAAAGTGGTCTAAGGTTGCAAGGTTGAAGGACCTTAGTGGGGCCAACTTTGATGAGGAAGTGCATGCCATCATGCTTGAACAGGGACCACTTTCTTGGTCACCGCAAGGTACTTAGGGATATTGTTTCTAGTGTTCACTCATGTTCACACACTTCCCGTTTTCACAATCACTTATCTTCACCACTCACTAACTGCAGGACCACCCTAAGGATGCACTTAATCGCCCCATTAGGTTCTACACCGAGATGGAATCCATCTTTGGTAGCACCTTGGCAACTGGTAGGTTTGCCTTGGGGTCCAATGAGCCTCGGGGGTCAATAATGCGATAGTGTCACCGCAAAGCTTGAGAGTCGGGACTTCTCTTATCCTAACTTTGAAGTTAAACCAAGCTTTGAGGTTGGTCGGGCGGCAAGGCAACCCGGCCGGTGGCTCAGCTGGTATGAAGAGGAAGAGGATGAACTTTAGTGAGGAGGAGATGTTGATGATGACTAACATGACGATGCAAAAGTGAACAATGTGGCCAATGCTATGCTCAAAACTGGGGCTGCTCATGTGGATCCAGACCTCTACCTTGCTGTCATAGAGATGCCAGACTTCTCCATTGAGGCCTTGATCACTGCCTATACCTATCTCCTTGAGAACAAGGCTATAGCCACTTGGTTATGTCAACATGACAACCCCCCACGGGGAGGTTTGGCTCGGACCTACCTTGCAAAGAACTACTACATGTAGTTCTATGCTTGGATGGCAACATGGCAAGGAGGGGTTGACTGTTGAGGGCTATATTTCCTCCACCTCCCTCCCCCACTCTCTTCTCTTTTGGCTTCTCTTGTTGGTAGAGCTGTGCATGGTAGATGGCTGACCAGCACCTGTCCTTTTGGATATACTCTTTTGACTTGGAGGGTGGCTAACCATAGTATGTGGCTGAACTCAGTTGAACTTATGTTTCATGTACTCAATTGCAACCTCTGTTGGTTGCTTCAATATGTAGTTATGTTGTTTCATGAACTCATTTCAGTTCTCATCTTTCCTGTTACCTGTTGTTGGCTGACAAGAATTGGTTACATCCTGTTGTTGGTTTTGGGCAAGGTTGCTAAGAGTTGATGGAAAATGGCCGATGATGATTTCTTTATCATTGATGAGGTAGCTGCATACTGTTTTTCCCTTTCTTGATGTTGTTTTCGTGGCTATCATGTAGCTGTGGGACAGGACATGTCCCTTTGCAACACTAGTTTAGTGCCAAGTGATGGCGGGGAATGATCCCGGGCACAACAACATGACTGTCATGACTTTGCTTATTTGTTGTTCTTTTGCAGCTACCAATGAGTCCATTTTTTGATAATTAACGAGGGCCTATTTGATTTTCCTATCCAATGATGTCAAATACTACTCATATTACTCAAACATGTAACTGAAGCGGCATTTGGGATCCCCGATTTCTGAAAAATGCAAACCGAAGATCTTCAATTCCGCTTTTGGGACAAGCTTGACAACTCAACTATTGGCTGAGGATTTGTTTGCGTATTATTGAACAATGTGATCATTGTCACTCTTGTGCTGTTGGTGTTTGTCCTTTGGAATAGACTGTCCAAGTGTTGCTCTTCTACATGAGCTAGTTTCATGGCCGATGAAGACTTCTTACCCCATTTTATTATCAAAAACTGTTATGAATGAGAACAAGTTTCGATCGAGGCCATGTTAATTACATTCATGTATTATGCTTAGTGATATCATGTAATGTTATAAACCTGTCATGGTGCTTCTCTTCTTCTAAAATGCAATTCGGTTTGAATCTTGGCTCATGTGGGCTTGGCCCGTATCAAACACCATCCCGGTGAGGTAGTTGATGGTAGTTGGTACTTGGTGTAAGGTCCTAGACGGCTAGAGGGGGGTGAATAGCCTATAAAAATTTCTACAAACTCACTAAGCAAACTTCGTTAGATACACAAACGGCGGAAAGCAAGTTTTGCTTAGCCTACTAGATGTTGCAAGCCTCCTATCCAAACAATTCTAGTAGGTGATCACTAGCACAAACAATAGCTACCGCTAGTGATCAAGAGCTCTACCCACGGGATTTAATCTACACAAGGAGTGGTTCCCGACCGACCACACAAGCAATTCTACCCACGGGATTTAGTCTACACAAGATGTGGTTCCCGACCGACCACGCAAGCAATTCTATTTTGCAAAAATGTAAACAAAGTAATGCAAGAGAGGGTAGGAACTTGTTATACCGACGTGTCGAGTCGAGGTTGCCAATCACCAAGGAGATGAACAATCAATCACAATGGCAACACACAATCGAAGACCAATCACCGGAACAAAGATGAACACAATTGTTTTTGTTCACCCGGTGTTCACTTGGGCACCGCCAAGCTACGTCACCGGTTGTGTCGACCAACACCTAGATGGTTCTTCGGTGTGACCCTCAAGTCACTAGCCCCTCAAGGCTCGCCCCGCAAGGCACCGCAAGACCCACTCTCAAGCGAGGTACTCAACGACACGCGCAATCCACTAGGATGCTCTTCGTGATCCCCACGAGGTGAGCTCAAACCTCTCACAAGCAACCGGAGGTGGCCAAGAACAATCACCTTCTCTTGCCAACGCCTCCAACAATCTCTAAGCCGGCTAGGAGTGGTACTCTCCAAGAGTAACAAGAAATCCACCGGCGAAACCACCCACAAGTGCCACTAGATGCCCTCAAGCAATGCAATGCACTAGGTGATCTCTCAATCTCACTTTGGATTCACAATCAAGCAAGAGAGATGAGAGGGAGAGTGTTTCTTCAGCTCAAAGGATGAATGAATGAGTTGGGAGAGCCAAGAGAGGGAGCCAAGCCCGGCCTCCCATCTATTTATAGACCCAACACTTCAAACTAGCCGTTACCCCTCGGGCGCAAATTCAACTGTCGGGACGCGTCCGCCGCGGCCGCCGGACGCGTTCGGGCCTCGGCCAGCGCGCGCCCCAGACGACCGTTGGCGCCGCGGCCAACCACGTGCCGCCACGTCGGCGTCCGGCGCGCGTCCGCGCTCGCCGTTGCGCGTCCGGCGCCCGCGTCCGCTCGCAACGCCGCGCTCTGGAACTTTCTGTTCCGAGTCCGGCGTGCGCCGGACGCGGCTCCTGCGCATCCGCCGCCTTCTGTCAGAACCCCTGCTCCGCGCCGAGCCACAACACGCGCCGGACGCGGCCACAAGACCGCTCTGCGTCCGCCGCGCGTCCGGCCCGCGTCCCGGCCGACGCCGGCCGAACGGCTGAAAACCGAAACTTTCGGTCGGCGTCCGCGCCCGCCGGACGCGTCCGCCCGCGTCCGGCGCCTGCGCCAGCGCAGCCTCCGTCTTTTTCGTCGCCGTGTCGTGACACCAACTTCTCCAACATGCTATCCAACAAGTATACCAACTTGATCAACAAAGATAGCATGAATTCAACTAAATTTTGCATCCGGCGCAATAGAAAATATGCATCCATTTTTCTCGAAAGCATCGGTCCATCGGCGCCTAGTCTTGCCCGAGCTTCACCATCGCATGGTCCTTCACTCCGAAGCCTCGACTAGCCCTTCACCTTCAACACCGGTCCATGGAGCCAAGCATCGTCTTGATCTTCATCTTTGATCACATGACACGTGTCATGCTTCATATTCAATATGCTCATCATGTGGACAATCTTTCTCTAAATCAACCACTTTAGATAAACAAGGTTAGTCCTAGGTTTCATCAATTAGCCAAAACCAAACTAGGGACTTTCACTTGGGCCAGGCTCCAGGATGGAAATCAAACAGGGAAAAGGTATGGGCCGGGCTCTGATCATACATTGCCATCAAACAAGTGCATGGGCCGCCTGTGACCAGGGCGTGGCTGGCCTGGGCCTGGCTCGCCGGCCAGGTCCCCCACGGCCCTCAAATCAAACACGCCCATATAAACCTGTTGCACTCTTCCGCATTGTGAGGTCTGTAGCTGTGGCCTGCAGTTGACAGTGCCAGTCGTGCTATCTGATCCTCCACTCATCATGTTAGATGTTACATCTCTCGTCCTGCAGTGCTAACACGATAATGCACTCAGATGGACTCATAAAGTTGTGCCAAGAAAAAACATAAGAAGGCCTAAACCCTGAACCTGGCTGTGCCTTTGAGTGGGCGCACGGATATGCATATGTAACTACTGCTTTCTATCATGTTACACACACCTCCGGTCTTAATCGTCTGGTTTATGGCCCACAGAGACCATCTGCAGATGCTGAGAGCTTTTCTGTAGGCCTCGCGTTCCTCCAGTTGGGCATTGTATCGGGCAGGTGGCGAGCACCGAGGCCCACGTCAACCGCTGCCCCTCGTCCACGTCTCTGACTTCCGGAGCCGCACCGCCGGTCCCTCCTCCTCCCAGCAATCACCACCCCTTCGTCTAGCTCTAGCACGACGCCTCTTCGACGAACCTTTCCATCGCGCCCGTACTCTTTCTGCTCCTCGCCGCCCTTCCACAGTCGGCACTATTTAAAAGGGAAATGACGCGGCGGACGGGAGATCCTATGGGTCCGCGGGATCTGCGACGCAGGGAGCTATCGGCCGGCCGGCGGTGGATTCAATGGGTGCCGTGCCGGATTTGTGTAAGGGGACGGCGCGAAGTCGGGAGAGACGGCGGGTTGGTCAGTTAACTAACCGCCACCCAGGCGGGCTCTAGGAGCTAACTTGCAAAATCGAGCCGTGCTGATTGTGGGCTTAAAATCTATTGGGCTGGACTGTTGGCCATCCATGCGGCGGTGTTGAGCTGGATTTTGCTATGGAGTAATTTTTTTTTTAATTTGTTATGGAGCGCTCTGGTTCTTTTTTTTCGAAAGACCGGTTTTCGGCTTTCATTGATAAGGAGAATAGAGTTTGTTACATATGATGGCGCAAGCCGCGCCCCCCAATTTTGCTCAGAGCTCACCAAGGTGAGGTCTCAGCCACCCCGAAAGAAAGAAAAGGCTAATTTACATGAAACTCAAAATCTACTGAATCAAGTTGGATCCCCGGTTCTGCAGCCTGAGCAGGATCAACAGACTAATGTGTTTGTTACCCGCGGCCGCCCAATTGTGTACCTGTTCAAGAATGGACGCCATGATTTCCTCAATCGACTTGCATGCCTTCCTGAAAACTCGGTTGTTTCGTTCTCGCCACACTTCCCAGGTAGTAAGAATGATGAGTGACTGGAGCCCTTTCCTTGCTGATGGCGGCAACATGTTCATCAACTGCACAAACCATTCCCAGACACCAACAGCATTGTCCCACCCCGGAGGTTGCATGCAATCGGCCCTCGCCCATCGGCTGATTCTCATCCATATTGATCTGACCACCGGACACTCAACAAACAGATGCATCGAAGTCTCCAGGTTGCGCATACACAACTGACAGAAATACTCGTTGGGCCACTACCTGCGCTGGAGTGTGGCTGCAATCCATAGTCTATCTTGAAAGAGGAGCCATAGAAAAAAACTTACACTTAGGCGGTGCGCATGACTTCCAAATGAACTTGGCCACCATGCATTGACCCTGGTCTTCAAACTGCAGGTTGTATGCTGATCGTGTCGTATATTGCCCCGAAGGCGAAGGCCTCCAAATTATCTTGTCTTGTAGAGTTTGCACTAAAGGTGTGGTTTGAATCATCTCAGCAAGATCAAGAAACTGCGAGATCAGCTGATGGCTCAAATTATAGTCGATATCCTGTACCCAAGCATTGCCCGCCACTGCAGCTGCCACCGTCCGATTCTTCCTTTTGCTGTGACTAAAGAGTTCTGGAAAAAGTTCAGCAGGTACCTGTCGAGCGCTCTGGTTCTCATTCTAGCTTTGTCAGAGTCAACCAAAAGATGCCTTATGAATCCGGTTTTTTTTTTCCAAAAATAACCGACAGATTAATAATGCATATTAGTTGTTTCCCCTCGAGATTTAAACACACCGTTTGGGTGGACGATGGCCCAAACATGAAGAGATGACCTAATGAGATAGAGTATATATGTAAATAATTTTGATTAGTTTTGAGTCCCATATTTATCAATGAATTCCAATCATTTGTATATCCCTTGAAAATTTATTAGGTTGTGCAAGAGCATGGCTTGATGACCAGTTGCCCCTAACCTTTTTATAAGAGCCACTACATTTCAAGTGTGATTTCCCAGGCAACAATCTTAGACAACCAACTAATCGATTAAAAGAGCAATTTATAAGAGACATTTTATAATTTTTATATAGTCAACAATGATAAATGAATCTGAAACATAAAAAAATGAACTTTTATATATCTCCTTTCCCTACGCTACATTCTTGCTTATGAACTATTTATGCGGCAACAACTATAGAATTTGAGGTCACCTGTTGCTTAAGCCAGAAAGATATCCGTTTTTCTACTGGTCATTAGGAAAAGTCAACCAAACAGAGCTCTGATTGGCTTTGATATAATGTTGGCTTCAAAGTCAACAACAACAATCCTGGTAGCAAAACGGCATGAAGTAGGCCCGTTGCTTTGGTCCATCTTTCCCGGGGTCAAATGATGAAATGAGACAACTTCCCAAACTGTGTTTAGTGTCCCGGCAGCACTCTGGTTGACCTTCAGCAACATTTTATTTATCTAATTTGTCGCTCATCAAACTAGCCTGTCTCTGGCTGCTCATTCTGAGACAGATACTATCAAGGATAGACAGGTAATCTAGGAACTATTGAGATTCATTGTATTGGTTTTGATTCTGGCTTATTGAGATATATATTGGTATTTATTTATTTATTTATTTATTTATTTATTTATTATTTTTTTGTGAATTATATAGGTATTTATTTACACATGATGTATATTACATAGATGTGTAGCAAAACTTATTTTTCTCGAATATGCACGAGGGTGTATATCATTATATTAGAAATAGAGAAAAGTTCGAATTACAAAAGTTCCACTCCCGGCGTTATTTTTCTCTGGGGTTACATTTTTCCTGGTGTAGCAAAACTTCTGAATGACACTGGAACATACTATGCTTATCCTTACATGCCACTTAAAATCACGAATTTCCTTTATCGTCATTGGTTTATAATTGGGAGAATTGTTTATTTGGCCCTAAAAAAAACTTCGCTTACTTATTTGGCCCAACTTTATTCGAACTTGTCTATTTGGCCCTGGGTGAAATTTTCTTACTTATTTGGCCCTCCGTCAGCTTCCGTGCGGTTTCACCGTTAGTTTCACTTCCTTTATTTGGCCAAATAAGTAAGAAAAATTGACTTCAGAGCCAAATAGACAAGTTCGAATAAAGTTAAGCCAAATAAGCAAGCGAAGTTTTTTAGGGCCAAATAAGCAATTCTCCCTTTATAATTGTTGTTGCCTTATATGCAAATTATTATCGTTACATCTAAAAAAACTCCATGGTCACCCACGTCGCCAACGGCGCACAAAGGCCAGGAGGCCCAGGACGCGGCCCAACGCCTACCGTCCACCCACGTCCACGTGCTGCTGCCTGCCGGTGCTGAGCTGCGAACGGGGCGCGCCCTCGCCATGCGCTGGCTGCCCGACGCCCGTGGCGGCCCGTGCCGTGCCTCTGCTTACTGCGTGGACCGCCTCCGCCATACCAGTGCCGGCCCTCGCACAGTCGCACGGACTCACGGAGTCGGAGTAACGGAGCCGCCGCGCGCCGCGGATCAGGATCAACTGCTCGGCGGCGATCAGGCCGCTAGCGGCCTAGCCCCTAGCCGATCACTGCAAGTCTACAGCCGATCAACTCAACTGCTTGGTGTCTTCGTTCAACGTCAGGTCATCTCAGGCCCTAACTAGCGCCCACTAGGTATTTTTCTTCCTTTCGTTTTTAATCCAAATTAATTAGTCTAGACTTCTAGTACTCGTACTGATATACTTGTGCTTTTCTTCTAGTTCGTGTTAGAATCTTGGAATGTTGCCTAAGAGGTGCAATTTGTTGATCTCAACGAGGTGCTCTAGATATTTTTTTTTCAACTCCAATCAGTATTGTGCCTAGTGACTGTAGATTTCACATTGAAGAACAAGGGCACCAGCGTGTGAACCACCTCCGCCAGCTTCGGCATGTCACTGCCGTGCACTCGCTGGTCGCGTCTCCTCCACGCAGGGTGTGTCATTGTGCCGCGCTCGTCAGTGGTTTGGCATTGCCGTTCATGCCGCAGGCGCTCGGCTTAATGGTGTTCTAGTGCACGCAACGTGTTTGTTTTATTGCCTAAGTAATACTCAACAATAGTGACACATAGGGGAACTAAAATTACAAACCAATGATAATGCAGGGAGCACGTAATTTTCAATGCCACACATAAATTAAAGGAAGAGTATTCTAGGAGTTTTTTTTTCTTACAAAATTTGTGCACCTCAAAAAAGCTAGAATAATTCACAATTTCATGTTTGATCATTAGTTAAACTTTAGCGGGTAGATCCAGCTAAAGGTCAAAGTATACACAATCCCTTTAGCTGTTTCAACATAGCTAAAACTAGCTAAAAGGCCTCAATGACCAAACTACCCTAACTAAAGTTTAGCTAGCTAAACAATAGAATTAATGGGAGGTATCATGGTCAAGGACTCAAGGTTTTCAATTAGTTAAAGGGGTAGGGTGGATCCAAACAAGGAGAATCAGGGAGTAGTAGCCTATACCTTGTTCTGTTTGGATGCAACAAAAGTTTAGCTAGCTAAATTTTGGAAGTAAACTTTAGCGAGCTAAAAGTTTTCCAGTTAAACTTTAGCTAAAGTGTTTGGATGCTCCAACTAATAGACTCAGCTAAATTTTAGCTGGCTTTAACTGCGTTGAAATAGCTAAACCTAACTAAACTGTAGCATGTCTTTTTTAGGTTGTTTGAATGCCTAGCAACTAAATTTAGCTGACTAAAGTTTAGATGGAAATTTAGCTGACTAAAGTTTAGATGGTGCATCCATATATGCAGACCATCAATATGTCCTCATGAACTATATGCACAGACGTGACGGCAAGAAAAATGCTGCCACCCATCATCTCGCTCGAGACGCCTTCCTTCTTCCCCTAACAACTCTCTCGACACCTAACAATGCGACGACTTGAAAGTTTCTTAGTATTTTTCTGCCACGAAAATACTTGAGGGTTTGGACTAGTGATTCTAAGTGAGATTTTTAGATAACGGGTTATTCTAAGTGAGATTGGCATAGTTGACATTTGAAGGATTTCTCTATATAAATCGCGGTACTATTAACATCTCAACCTCACCACTCACACTCTTGGGGTTTTGCGCTTGTAGACATCGGCCTCTGCACTTCTCTTGAGGCAGGGATCAAGCGACGCCGCTATGGACCGCGTGAGGAGCGGTGCCGCAGCCGCGGACGACGAGGAGATCGAGAAGCACGAGCAGGTGCCCGAGGACATGGAGTCTGACCCGGCGGCGGCGCGCGAGAAGGAGCTGGAGCAGGTGCGGCCGTGGCGGGAGCAGGTGACGCTGCGCGGCATGGTGGCGGCGCTGCTGATCGGCTTCGTGTACACCGTCATCGTCATGAAGATCGCGCTCACCACGGGGCTGGTGCCCACGCTGAACGTCTCCGCCGCGCTGACGGCCTTCCTCGCGCTCCGCGGCTGGACGCTCGTGCTGGAGCGCCTCGGCATCGCGCACCGCCCCTTCACGCGCCAGGAGAACTGCGTCATCGAGACCTGCGCCGTCGCGTGCTACTCCATCGCGTTCGGCGGTCAGCTGCTCGATCCTCCGCTCTCAGACCGGAATGCCGCCGCCGTCGTCACGGTTGCCGTTGACTGATTCGCGCGCGCCGTACGTGTTTGTGTAATTGTGTGCAGGTGGGTTCGGCTCCACGTTGCCGGGCCTGGACAAGAAGACGTACGAGCTGGCCGGGGCCTCGCCGGCCAACGTGCCGGGGAGTTACAAGGACCCTGGATTCGGCTGGATGGCAGGATTCCTCGCGGCGATCAGCTTCGCTGGCCTCTTTAGCTTGATTCCCCTCAGAAAGGTGCTGCTTCCTCTCTCTCTCTCTGTTTCTCATTCTTTTCCTTCTGCTAGACAAAATATTATAACTTGCAATTTTAAATGAAGGAAGCATTTTACAAGGTTTTTCTTTTCCATATTTAAATTTTGATTGACAAACGTGTCAACAGCTAAGGTGACATGCTTATCAGTAGAGAGGACACAAAATCGAAATGAGGCTGAATACCCAATATATAGTTTCTTGAGTTTTTCATCGTTATTCCAAAGACTAAAATGACCTCATGTATTCCTTGTCTTTTGCCATTGATGCGTAAGTGATGTTCTGAACATTGGAGCGGTCTTTGAATACAACAATGAGAGTACTATTTATTACGGAATATTTATGAAACATAGCAAAAAATACTTGTATGGAGCTATAGTTCGAGACAAATATATTCATGTCATTTTCAAATGTCTAAACTCAACATATAATTTAGAATGGCTGACTTAGGCCAACCCCAAAATGTCACTTACTAGTGACTGGAGGGAGTACAATGTTTACAAATCTAATGGAAAGTTTTCTAGTTTTCAGTTATCAATATTGCTACCCATTTTACAAGACATTTTCACTTTCCAGGTTTTGGTTATTGACTACAAGTTAACCTACCCAAGTGGAACTGCAACTGCTGTCCTCATAAACGGTTTCCACACCAAGCAAGGAGACAAGAATGCAAAGTTTGGATTTCATCACCCCACCTCTCTTAAGTTCATATTTTAGGCTGCAGTTGGATCAAGCATCCCTTGATAATGAGTTATTGATCCAAGTGAACTAATTTACTTTCTGTGACAGGAAGCAAGTCCATGGGTTTCTGAAGTACTTTGGCCTCAGCTTCTTATGGAGTTTTTTCCAATGGTTCTACACAGGCGGTGATGTTTGCGGTTTTGTTCAGTTTCCTACATTCGGTCTAAAGGCTTGGAAACAAACGTAAATATGCATACTCTGCTGCTTCAAATATCTCTGTAATTTGCTCCACACAATGTTATCTAATTGATTCTCGAATTCTTGGTTGTCAGATTCTTCTTTGATTTTAGCCTCACATATGTTGGTGCGGGGATGATTTGTTCGCACCTTGTGAACATCTCCACCCTCCTTGGTGCCATCCTGTCATGGGGAATACTGTGGCCACTCATCAGCAAACACAAAGGGGAGTGGTATCCTGCAAATATACCAGCCAGTAGCATGAAAAGCTTATACGGTTACAAGGTCTCTCCCTTATCACCAAACTCTTATTTTAGGTCTTGCTTATTCTGTAAAAAAAGAATATTCGAGAGTCATGTGTAACTAAACATGTGCACTTTTTTTGCCTTCCAGGCATTCCTCTGCATAGCTTTGATCTTGGGAGATGGTACGTACCACTTCTTTAAGGTCTTTGGTGTCACCGTTAAGAACCTGCATGAACGACTAAATCAGAAACGTGCTAGCAACAGAGGTGAGAAAAATGAAAAACACCATAGACTCAATTCAAATCCGTGATTTTTCCGCCTTTCACCATTTCAAAAATTCAAGAGAGATAGAGAGAATAACCTGTTGTCGCTGACTGAATGAACAGTGGCAAATGGCGGGGAAGAAATGGTCGCACTTGATGATCTACAACGCGATGAGATCTTCAACGACGGGTCTTTCCCTGCCTGGGCAGCTTATGCCGGATATGCGTTCTTGGGCGTCATCTCAGTGATCAGTATCCCACATATATTTCCACAGATCAAGTGGTACTACGTCATCGTGGCCTATATCCTGGCCCCTCTTCTCGGCTTTGCCAATTCCTACGGGACAGGGCTCACCGACATCAACATGGCCTACAACTATGGCAAGATCGCGTTGTTCATCTTCGCAGCTTGGGCTGGCAAGGACAACGGTGTCATTGCCGGCCTTGCCGGCGGCACCTTAGTGAAGCAGCTAGTGATGGTGTCCGCGGACCTGATGCACGACTTCAAGACAGGCCACCTGACCATGACATCGCCGAGGTCCTTGCTCGTGGCGCAGTTCATCGGGACGGCCATGGGCTGCATCATCGCGCCTCTCACGTTCTTGCTCTTCTACAAGGCGTTTGACATCGGGAACCCCAACGGTTACTGGAAGGCGCCGTATGCGCTGATCTTCCGGAACATGGCGATCCTTGGCGTGGAGGGCTTCTCTGTGCTGCCCAAGCACTGCCTTGCGCTCTCCGCTGGGTTCTTCGCGTTCGCGTTTGTCCTCAGCGTTGCTCGCGACGTCCTGCCCCGGAAGTACGCAAGGTTAGTGCCCCTGCCAATGGCAATGGCCGTGCCGTTCCTTGTGGGTGGCAGCTTTGCGATTGATATGTGCGTTGGGAGTCTGGTCGTCTTTGTCTGGAACAAGATGAACAGGAAGGAGGCTGTGTTCATGGTGCCTGCAGTTGCGTCCGGTTTGATCTGTGGAGACGGCATATGGACCTTCCCGTCCTCCGTGCTTGCTTTGGCCAAGATCAAGCCACCAATCTGCATGAAGTTCACGCCTGGAAGCTAGAAACATTATGGACAGTTCATGAAATTGTAAAATGTGAGATACTGTGAAGGCATCAACTGTAATTAGTGGTAGTGAACATGTCCATGTATTATCCTTGCTGTGTATGTGTGGGTTCTCTAAGAGCCACAGTACTCGAGATTTCTAGAGCTGATATGTTTTTCGCCATGTTGGGTTTAACCTATGTTCAACGTAAATTAGTGGTCATTTTGGTATTTACATTCTTTTAAGATTTTGGCTACCGACTTGTGTAATATGTTGCCCACAATATGATTTCCTAGATTATGAAGTGAGTCTAGTCAGGACAGAAAGTGTAGTTGTGCATTCACACAATGTCACCAATTCACCATCTAGGTAAGTTCTTTCAACCTATGGTGCATTCGGTAGTGATCCGATTCTCATAGACATATTTTGGAGGTGATGAATCATAATCACTTTGTGGAACTGGTAAATTAGATACTAATTCAAAAAACTAGATACTAGGAGAAAAGCAAGAAATCGACCAAACGGTGTCTAAAATTTATAAAATTATGTACACGGCTCCTAGACACCCAAAGGAAGGTTTCCACCAAACCTCGGCTTAAAACTCAAAACTTGATCTATGCACGAGCAAACTGCAGGAAAAATTAAATCTAAGTCTGAATCTCAACCAAATTCATTTTGGATTGACTAGAAATTTTGCACGAAGATTCATCGGAGGGTGGATAGACTACCTCTAAAGGATCATGGCCGAGACAAAATCTACCTTAGTGAATCAAAGAAAATGGGTAAAAATGAGTTTCCAAACCAAGAACTCATGAGGATTCAATCGATTTCCTTTGGTGGAAATGCTCAACTCAGCATCTTAGTCCATCTCAGATGAAAAGGAATGAAACAAAAGGCTCCTAAAATGACGAATCAAGCCAAGAACGAAAGGGTTAAATATGAACTCATGAAGAACAGTGAAATGGCCTCTAGCATAGTGGTTAGAACACCCGAGTAGCACCCAAGAGACCTGGATTCGACTTCCCATGGAAGCGAATTTAAACAGCCGCATTATCAAAAAATTAAAAAATAGGCTGGGGTTTCCCTTACGACTTCGGTCAAAAACTCATGAAGAACAACACAAATCACAACTCAAAAACGAATCCTAAAGTACACGAGGTAGCAAGAGTCACCATCCCCACTTGAATTCGACGACAATTGTGGACCTCTCTTGAGCAAGCTGTGGAGAAAAACCCTAGCTCTAAAATGAGAAAAAATAAAAATGGGAGAGGTGAGGGAGATGGGGGCTCCCTCGTCCTATTTAACATGGCTATTACACAATTCTAGTTTTGTCCTTAGATATATTTGAGCCACACTACTTAACCCAAGAGCGCTATGGTCCAACTCTTCTTCTCTTGATCGGACAGCCCCACTTCCTGTATAGATTTGCTTCGCCACGTGTCATCCCGTTCCTTCACAGAACCACCGCCCGGGTTTTAAGGCCCAAACCCGCGAAACCCGTCGCCGATGGTTTTGAGACCAAATACCAAATCGTTGCTGATGGTTTTGAGGCCAAACCACCAAACCTTCCACGAGTAGCATAGTTCATTCGCGTCCCCGCCACTCGACGAGTGTCACCTCGCCTTGATTGCCCGACCGCCAAATCTTCCAGAGCCTCCCACTCGATTTGCACGACCGCCATCTTGACTTGGTTAACATGGTCACTCTCATGTACACTTGCACTTGTCGATGTCCTCAGGTCTCAACCACCGTGGCTAGTCACCCAGCCTCCTGGTCCCGCCAAGCCTCACATCCGCTCTTCACCTCTCCTCGTTCGTTAGCACGGCATGACCCGTTTGACCTTCACCTCGCCGTCGACCACCGCCCCGAGCAACACCTGCACATCACAGGCCCAACAACATATTGCATGACGCACCTCATATACCAAAATGCCGGCTTATTGACAATCGTTCATCACAAAACTAAATCACATGAGTACTTGTCAACCGTGTGATTCTTTTATATATAATTGATCAATATTGATATTTTGGGGAAGACGGAGCAGGACAGTCTGCTGTTGGCGCTAGCTCCCGGTCGCATCATCGACCAGCGTTGCCAGTTACCCTGAGCTGAGCAGTGTTATTTGTTTTTTTTTTAAAAATTGCAGATACGAGTACCGCCCTATTGTACGAGCTGAATTATACACTACATGACGGCAAGAAAAATGCTGTCACTGATCAACTCGCTCGAGTCGTTTTCATTCTTCCCCTACGACTCTCTCGACAGCTACTAAGCGACGACTTGAGAATTTCTTAGTATTTTTCTGCGATGAAAACAATTCAGGGTTTGGACTAGTGATTCTAAGTGAGATTTTCAGATAACGTGTCATTTTAAGTGAGATGGCATAATTGACATTTGAACGATTTCTCTCTATATAAATTCCCGGCTACTTGAATGATTTCTCTCTATATAAATCCTGGCTACTATTAACATCTCAACCTCACCATCTTCTAATGCAGCTCACTCCCTTGGGGTTGCGCTTCTAAACATTGGCCTCTACGCTTCTCTTGAGGCCGCCATGGACCGCGCGCGGATAGCTGCCGCAGCCGGGGACGAGGAGATCGAGAAGCACGAGCCGGTGCCCGAGGACATGGAGTCTGACCCGGCGGCGGCGCGCGAGAAGGAGCAGGAGGAGGAGCAAGGGCGGCCGTGGCAGGAGCAGGTGACGTTGCGCGGCATGGTGGCCGCGCTGCTGATCGGCTTCTTGTACACTGTCATCGTCTTGAAGATGGTGCTCAGCACGGGGCAGCTGCCCACGCTGAACGTTTCCGCGGCGCTGATGGCGTTCCTCGCGCTCCGCGGGTGGACGCGCGTGCTGGAGCGCCTCGGCGTCGCGCACCGCCCCTTCACGCGCCAGGAGAACTGCGTCGTCGAGACCTGCGCCGTCGCGTGCTACACCATCGCCTTCGGCGGTCAGCTGCTCCGCTCCGATCAGCTCAGCGCGCGGGATGCATGCCGCCGCGCGTGACGGTTCCAGTTGACTGATTCGCGCGCGTGTGTGTGCAGGTGGGTTCGGCTCCACGTTGCTGGGCCTGAACAAGAAGACGTACGAGCTGGCCGGCGCCTCGCCGGGCAATGTGCCGAGGAGTTACAAGGACCCTGCATTCGGCTGGATGGCCGGATTCATCGCGGCGATCAGCTTCGCCGGCCTCCTAAGCTTGATTCCGCTCAGAAAGGTGCTGCTGCTCTCTCCCATTTCTCCGTCTACTAGACAAAATATAACCTCTGCGCTTTCTTTTACAAATTATATAAGATGTTATGACTTTTCTAAATATATTTTTTTTGGTACGTATGACGACTAGAAAGAAAAACTTTGGGGAGATAAGAAGGCTAGACAACAGGATGGGAAAGACGACGGCCAGGTCAAAATGGGGGCAACCATATGGCCCGAGGGGAGGTAGGGGGAGGGGGAGGAGGCCGCCGCGGGTTTTGAGGGCACTCTTTAGCGCAACGGGTCACGGTTTATCTTCTCTCATATATATAATCTCTAGATACATATTAAAACTAATGTAAATAAAAAAGATAGAATGTCTTATAATTTGAAATGGTGAGTGTAATTTTGAATGGTGGAAGCATTTTTCAAAGTTTTTTATTTTTTCCATCTTTAGAGCCATTAATCCTTTCAATGGCTAATGCCTCGTTTGGATAAACGTGGATTAGCGTGGAATGAGACCTCATCCATGCCACCCATGGATCAAGACCCATGCCGGTGCCTTGTTCCATTCTCGGGTGAAAAACACATTTGATTGCCCTGTGTGTTGTGGTTCAAACCCTGTCGATCCACGGGTGCCAGAAAAATCATCACCTCCGGCGTGGAACAG
The DNA here is from genome assembly GCA_018135685.1 of Themeda triandra. NCBI lineage: Eukaryota > Viridiplantae > Streptophyta > Magnoliopsida > Poales > Poaceae > Themeda > Themeda triandra. The sequence continues at coordinate 235,965 of JAENPR010000628.1, read as the reverse complement.
GGAAGCAACGGCTATTTCTCTCGCGTGCACGGGTGCTCTGCCGCTCCGCCACCCGTCCATTGACGCTTTATGGCCAAATGATCAAAACTATTGTGGACGTGTATGTTGAATCAAAATTGGTGTGAACGTGTATTGGGTGTTCCACATGGATCAACATATCCCACGTGTGTGGATAATAACCACATAAAGCCAAATGAAGCCTAAGGTGAGAAGCATCCATTAGAGCACACAAAATAGGGATTAAAATTGGATGCCTAAATATAATTTCTTGTGTTTTTTTAGTAGTAGTTACTCATCCAGATATAAATAAGTGATTTTTTGGGCATCGTTACGGTCTTTGAAATACAGCCATGATATTAATATTTATCAAACATAGCAAAAGAATACTTGTTTGGAACTACATTTCAAGACAAATCTATTCATATCATTTCAAATGTTTAAGCTCAGCATAGAATTTTGAAATTGACTTAAAACGACCCAAAAATGTCGCTTATTATAGTTTTCTTTTTATAATTATGTTACTTAAGGAGTACAATGTGTAAAAATCTAATGAAAGTATGCTAGTTTTCAGTTATCAATAATGCTACTCGTTTTACACGACATTTCCAGGTTTTGGTCATTGACTACAAGTTAACTTACCCAAGTGGAACTGCTACTGCTGTTCTTATAAATGGTTTCCACACCAAGCAAGGAGACAAGAATGCAAAGTATGGATTTCACCATTCCACCTCTCTGGCTCTCTTAGGTTCATATTTAGCTAGGTTTTGGTTGGATCAAGCATTTCTTGATGATATTGAGTTATTGACACAAGTGAACTAATTTACTTTCCATGACAGGAAGCAAGTCCATGGGTTTTTGAATTACTTTGGGCTCAGCTTTCTATGGAGTTTTTTCCAATGGTTCTACACAGGCGGCGATGTTTGCGGTTTTATTCAGTTTCCAACCTTTGGTTTAAAGGCTTGGAAGCAAACGTAAATATGCATACTCTGTTGCTTCAGATATCTCCTTAATTTGCAGCGTATGACACTGTCTAATTCTCAGTTTCTTTTGGTGTCAGATTCTTCTTTGATTTTAGCCTTACATATGTTGGTGCTGGGATGATTTGTTCGCACCTTGTGAACATCTCCACCCTCCTTGGTGCCATCCTGTCATGGGGAATACTGTGGCCACTCATTAGCAAACAAAAAGGGGAGTGGTACCCTGCAAATATACCAGAAAGCAGCATGAAAAGCTTATATGGTTACAAGGTTCCTCTCTTATGATCATGCTCTTCTTTTTTGTCTTGATATTACGATTTTTTTTTAAAAAAAAAAATACTGGTGATCATGTGTCACTATACGTTTTTTTTCCCTTCCAGGCCTTCCTCTGCATAGCTCTGATCATGGGAGACGGTACGTACCACTTCTTTAAGGTCTTTGGTGTCACCGTTAAGAACCTGTATGAACGGCTAAACCAGAAACGTCCCAGTAGCAATAACAGAGGTGAGAAAAATAAAAATAGCATAGACTTCCCAGTTCTAATGCATGACACTTTTCTGCCTTTCATCATTTGTGTGTGTGAGAGAGAGTAAACTGCTGCTGTTGACTGAATGAACAGTGGCAAATGGCGGGGATGAAATGGTGCCACTTGACGATCAACAACGTGATAAGGTCTTCAACGACGGGTCTGTCCCTGCCTGGGGAGCTTATGCCGGATACGCGTTGCTGACTGTCATTTCAGTGATCACCGTCCCACGTATATTCCGGCAGATCAAGTGGTACTACGTCATCGTGGCCTATGTACTCGCTCCTCTTCTCGGTTTCGCCAATTCCTACGGGACAGGGCTCACCGACATCAACATGGCGTACAACTACGGCAAGATCGCGCTGTTCATCTTCGCGGCTTGGGCTAGCAAGGACAACGGTGTCATCGCCGGCCTTGCCGGCGGCACCCTAGTGAAGCAGCTGGTGATTGCATCTGCCGACTTGATGCACGACTTGAAGACAGGCCATCTGACCATGACATCGCCGAGGTCCTTGCTTGTGGCGCAGTTCATCGGGACGGCCATGGGCTGCATCATCGCGCCTCTCACGTTCTTGCTCTTCTACAACGCGTTCGACATCGGGAACCCCAACGGTTACTGGAAGGCTCCATACGGGTTGATCTATCGGAACATGGCAATTCTTGGCGTGGAGGGCTTCTCTGTGCTGCCCAAGCATTGCCTTGTGCTCTCCGCCGGGTTTTTCGTGTTTGCATTTGTCTTAGTGTTGCCCGGGATGTCCTGCCACTAAAGTACGCGAGGTTCGTTCCCCTGCCAATGGCGATGGCCGTGCCGTTCCTTGTGGGCGGAAGCTTCGCCATTGATATGTGTGTTGGGAGTCTGGTCGTGTTTGTCTGGAACAAGATGAACAGGAAGGAGGCTGCGTCCATGGTGCCGGCAGTTGCGTCCGGTTTGATCTGTGGAGATGGTATATGGACCTTCCCGTCTGCTGTGCTTGCTCTGGCCAAGATCAAGCCACCAATTTGCATGAAGTTCACGCCTGGAAGCTAGAAAAAATGTAGGCAGTCAATGAAAATGTAGAATGCCAAATTCAGGGAAGGCTTCAACTGTGATTAGCGGTATTATCCTTACTGTTAGTTACAACAGCGTGTGTTATACCGCCTAGTGGTGATTTGTGTTAGTGTTCAACCCCATCAGTCATGGCGCACCTCTCGTTCGAACAAAAAAAATCAATCATGGCACCTCGCCGTGACGTGATGATAGGCGTGTAAAACTCCTAAAACTTCTGCTTAATAAAAACATGTGGAATGCACGTTCTCAAAAAAAATAGCGGTATTATCCTTGATGTTTATCTGTGGGGTTCTCAGGGAGCTTATATGTATTTGTACCTATGGTTGTGTTTTGGGGAAAAAATACTACAGTACAGTTTAACAGAAATTAATGCTCATTTTGGTTGCGTATTTACATTCTTTCAAATCTGTGGCTACTTACTTGTACAATATGTTGCCCACAATAGAAATCATAAATTAGGAAGTGAGTCTAGTTTGGGCAGAATTTAAGTGTGGTTGTGCATTAAGATCTTTCAACTTTGGATGTGTTCGACGGCGATCCAGATTCTCATATAAACATTTTGGGACCAAATTCTCTTAAGAAACTTTTAAGGTGACGAATTAGAATCAATTTGTGAAATTCTTTGCCTGGTAGTCTAGATTCTGACTAAAAAATTGTTTTTTCATAATAAAAATCATATTGTTCAAAAAATCATTTTTGGTAAAAAAACAAAAAACAACAACTCATGTACAACACATTTAATTTCTTGCTCTTAAAAATGTAGTTTAACTAGAAAAACTACAGTTGCTAGTATAAAGAGGAGAAAGAAATAAAATCTGGCAAAACTACTCTACGACCGTTTCTGGCAAAACTACGACTGCTAGTATAAAGAGGAGCAAGAAATGAAGTCTAGAAAGAACTACTCGGCGACCGTTTCGGCTTGTTTTTTAGATGAAGGGGTTAGTACCCCCACCCTTATACGAAGGCTTTGTGGGAACGAAGTTCTTGCCCCCGCGGTGGTTCGAACACCGGGTGCCAGCTAGAGGCACAAAGCCTCACCAACTGACCAACCGAGCCACCGGCTCGTTCCCAACGTTTCTGGCTTGTTTGGAAATAGAAGGACAAATTCAAGTGATTGACTAGTCACTAGTGAAACATTTCTCTACCTACCCCTTTGGTAGGGATTCTAGCGTTTCACACGAGAATCAAAACTGCTTCGAATGTGAAACGTTTCTCTACCGACCCGTTTGGCATGGATTCTGACGTTTCATGCTAGAATCGGAACTCCTCTGAACCGCCAAACAGTCTCTTACTATATTTGGTCTCCTTTTTGTTTTCATGATGAAAACTTGTTTAGCTTACTCCTAGGTTGGTTTAGTGTTTTTATTTTATAGAATCTTTTTTCAGAATGAACACCCATAGTTAGATGTTTAAATGTATACTTTTGCTTTTGGTTTCAGTGAAAGGTTGATGAGGACATGGAGCCTGCACCATCCCATGACCCCACCTAGCTTCCCAACACATCTAAACCAACCTACCTCATCCAAAGCACTCTTTATATCCTTCTTAATTTACAAAATATAGATTTTGGAAAAAAAAACTCTAAACATCCATTTTAATTCCATCGCCAAATATAAACATCATCCATTCCAAATGACAATCCAAAATGAAGAATGAGAATGGATCTTTAGAGTGCACCAAGATATAGAGAAACTATTGAGTATACATAAAGATATAGAAAGCGACTTTTACTCAAATTACTTTCCAAATGATGATTTATATAGTAAAGTTTAGAAAGCGACTTTTACTCAAATAACTTCCCAAATAACTGATGCATATAGTAAATTTTAGAAAAGACTCTCGGAGTCTTTCTTAAACTAACTCTAAGTCATTATTAGAGAGTCATTTGAATAAAAATCACTTCTATATCTTCCACTCTCTAAGCAACTTCTCTATATCTTGTATGTATTCTAAAGAGTCAACCAGGCAACCGTGCTCTTTGTCTTTGACTAGAGAGAAATCCATCATAGAGAATGAACATTGGAGAGTCAACTAAAAAAAATGTTGGATGGTATTTTTCATCAAACTCTTTATTCCTATCAATAAGAAATGATATAAAGGGACTCTTGAAGTTGCTCTAAGATTTTTAAAGAGCAAAAAGTCATCAATAGCTTATATGGATATGATGGAATCATCTCCCTCTTATTAGTGTAAATGAGGTCAATAGAGATATGTTGAGGTATCCTAAATGTTATAACTTTGAAAGAAAAATAACATCCCGGACGGCTTAGAAAGAGATGATGAGGCCATGCATCTTCGTAATATACCTATACATGGCTACAGTTGCTAATGCACCGTCCTTAGCTCCACACGACACACTGTGGGCTCATCCAGATATGCTAAGGACAAAACAATGGACATTTAATTTGGTACAATTTTAGGAAACCTATCCAGAGTGCTCTGAAGATAATCCGATTTTGTTGATATCCAAACGAGATTGTTCTTGAAATCGGCGCTAGTCATTTAATTTCCTCGCTCTATATATTGCATGCTTTTTAGAGTAGTATATATCATTTTGTTGTTGAATTTGTTTTCTCCTTTAGAAATAATAAATACAATCTAATCTTAGATATCTATAGTGAAATGTAACCACACTAATTTGACATGTAAAAAAAACATATAGGGACTTCTTTTGTTTTAAAAAAACTATTCATCTAACTTTTAAGGAACCAATCAAGTTCAGATTTAACTAAGCTTATAAAAAATAATATTAACATTGATGTCTTCAAATAGATGTACTATGAAAACTGTATTACATGAGTATCTAATTATATTTATTCAGTATCATAGTTGTTCATGTTTCTATAGAATTGATTAAACATAAATTTGGTTGTTTTTTTTAAAAAAAGACGTGTATTCTTTTTATTTATGGAGGGAGAGTATGTTACTACGTTAGTGGTACTTTGGCCGCATCGCGCGCGCCCCTGCAACGAGCACACGGCGCTGCAGATTTATTCCCACAAGTCACAGCTGAATAACTGATGCATCATCGTGCGTAAATAGTGGAAGAACTGCTCGACGCCTCGACAGGAAGCCACAACAAACCTGAACTGAAAGCACAGCGGGTGATTTCCATAAGCTTCTTCATTTACTCCAGTAACTCCACGATAGGATTTTGGATTTTCTTCATTTTTAGATGACTTTTGCTTCTACGCCATGTCGACATCGTGAACACAGAGCGAGGTTGCAGATGCCGAGGACTTGCCCATTTAAGGCCCGGCAGAGCTGACAGTTGAGGGTAGTTCTTGCTCTAGCCGCCCTGCCATGGAGATCAACCACGCGGACGAGATCGACAAGCGCGAGGTCGGCGGCTGCGGCGGCGCGGCGCCGCAGCCTGGAGCAGATCCGGAGGAGCCCGAGGCCGCGGCGTCCGCCGCCGCGGCGCTAGAGATGGAGCTGGAGCAGCAGCAGCAGCAGCCGTGGCGCGAGCAGCTGACGGCGCGGGGCCTGATGGCCGCGGCGCTCATCGGGTCCATGTACACCGTCGTGGTGATGAAGCTGAACCTCACGACGGGGTTCGTGCCCACGATGAACGTGTCCGCCGCGCTGCTCGCGTTCCTGGCGCTCCGCGGCTGGACGGGCGCGCTGGCCCGCCTCGGCGTCGCCGGCGCCGGCAGCAGCAGGCCCTTCACGCGCCAGGAGAACACCGTCGTCCAGACCTGCGCCGTCGCGTGCTACTCGCTGGCGCTCTGCGGTACGTGCCACACACCTCACAGCTCAGCTCAGCACGCTCCGCTTGCGTCGTGTGGTCTCGGCTGGCACACGCTTGGATGCGCGTCGCGTCGTCGCGTTCGCTTGTCCGTGGCGCCGCGCACGCGCGCGTCAACGCACTTGGTCACGTGTCGTGACTCGTGAAATTGCTGTGCGCCTGGCGGCGCCTGTGTTGTGCAGGGTTCGGGTCGTTCATGCTGGCCCTGAACAAGAGGACGTACGAGGCGGCCGGGGTGGACACGCCGGGAAATGTGCCGGGGAGCGTCAAGGAGCCAGGATTCGGGTGGATCTCCGGCTTCCTCGTCGCCAGCAGCTTTGGCGGACTCCTCACCTTGATCCCCCTCAGAAAGGTGCTCCATTTGATTTCACATGCAGAAATCTTCTTCTTTTGTAAAAAAATTCACTTCATAAGATGCCCAGTAATAATTTATTTATTTATTCAGGCTTTGGTCATCGACTACAAGCTGACATACCCAAGCGGGACGGCAACAGCTGTTCTCATAAACGGGTTCCACACTCCTCAAGGAGACAAGAATGCAGAGTGCGTATGGAGATCGTCTCTCTTGTTCACTAATGCATATATAACAGCTACTAGGTGAAGGCGATTAGCTTCTGAGTGATCTTGCTCATACACTGAACTGCAGGAAGCAAGTACGTGCATTTCTGAAATACTTCGGGATCAGCTTCTTCTGGAGCTTCTTCCAGTGGTTCTACACCGGTGGCAACGCCTGCGGATTCGCTCAGTTCCCTACCTTTGGCCTCAAGGCCTGGAAACAATCGTAATACATATACTGTCTTCATGAATCCTTCCTTGTGTACCCATCCTACTCATTTCATACATACATAAATAGCGGACAGCTCTCTGAAAATCTGAACCCTTCTGTTTGTCGGCTATGTTTGCGATCAGGTTCTTCTTCGATTTCAGCATGACGTACGTCGGCGCTGGGATGATCTGCCCGCACCATGTCAACCTCTCCACCCTCCTCGGCGCGGTCCTCTCCTGGGGAATCCTGTGGCCACTCATCCGCAAACGCAAGGGCGATTGGTACTCTGCAGACATACCGGAGAGCAGCATGACCAGCTTGTATGGTTACAAGGTCTGATGAATTCTTTAAGTCACTGAGTAGAGTAGAGAATATGCAGTGTTGATATATTGGTTGCTCGATCTGCCTTGCAGTCCTTCGTGTGCATAGCTATGATCATGGGAGATGGCATCTACCACTTGGTCAAGGTCCTCGCCGTCACCGCCAAGAGCCTGCATCAACGATCAAAACTCAGACGTGGCAGCAACAACCGAGGTAGCAGTAGCTCTTGCAGAGGTGGAGATTGTGCAATCCTACCAAATGGAAATGGTGGAATCGAACGAGATGCTGCAGTGGCCGACGAGGACGACGCGGCGGCGCTCGACGACCTGCGGCGCGACGAGGTCTTCAACCGGGACTCCATCCCGGCGTGGCTCGCGTACGCCGGGTACGCCGCCGTGAGCGCCGCGGCGGCGGTGGCCATCCCGGCGATGTTCCGGCAGGTGCGGTGGTACTACGTGGTGGCGGCGTACGCGCTGGCGCCCGTGCTGGGCTTCTCCAACTCGTACGGCGCCGGGCTCACGGACATCAACATGGGCTTCAGCTATGGCCAGCTCGCGCTCTTCGTCCTCGCGGCGTGGGCGGGGCTCGACGACGGCGTCGTGGCGGGCCTCGTCGGCTGCGGCCTCGTCAAGCAGCTCGTGCTCATCTCCGCCGACCTCATGCACGACTTCAAGACGGCGCACCTGACTCTGACGTCGCCGCGCTCCATGCTCGCCGCGCAGGCCGTCGGCGCCGCCATGGGCTGCGTCGTCACGCCGCTCACCTTCCTCCTCTTCTACCGGGCGTTCGACGTCGGCAACCCCAACGGGTACTGGAAGGCGCCGTTCGCGCTCATCTACCGTAACATGGCGCTCCTGGGAGCGCAGGGCTTGTCAGCGCTGCCCACGAACTGCCTGCCGCTGTCCGCGGGGTTCTTTGTGTTCGCCGTGCTCGCCGACGTCATCAAGGACGTCCTACCGACGCGGTACGCGAGGTACGTGCCCCTGCCGACGGCGATGGCCGTGCCGTTCCTCGTCGGCGCCAGCTTCGCCATCGACATGGTGGTGGGGACCCTGGTAGTCTTTGCCTGGCAACGGGTTGGAGGCAATGAGGCCGCGTTGCTGGTGCCGGCGGTGGCGTCAGGACTCATCTGCGGTGATGGCATATGGACCTTCCCGTCGTCGTTGCTTTCCCTGGCCAAGATCAAGCCACCCATCTGCATGAAATTCACACCTGGAACTGGAAGCTAGATAAATGGACCCATTGTCATGTGTTAATCTTCGGATACTGACCTGACGCAGTCTGAACTCTGTGGAAATGATTAAGTTGGGATGTATCCGCATCTGCTACTGTTTATTCAATTGATTGGAAGGGAAAAAAATGTTCCTGGTGCTTGGTGTGTGCGGTGTGCCAATGAGGTCATGAGTTTTTCTTCACTTTTCCCAAGTCTCATGTGCTTTTTTTTTGTTCGGGTAACATCCAGTTACCTGAATTATTTGGCTATAGAAAAAAATGTTCTTTGTCTTTTTGTGAGTTGTCCTTTTGATTGCATAGTTGTCTCTTTGAGAGTTGCCTAAAAATTCTCAAAATTAGGCACCTACGGAGTACAATATATAACTCTCATTTTTCTACCGTACAAAAGGAAATTCTGTTCGATTCAACGCTAGTTAAGGTCTCAGTATTATTGCATCATGCATCTAGATTGAGATGCATGAGAAGCATGGATATCCGAGAAGCATATCTATGGTTCTTTGTTCTTCTTTTTTAAAAAAAAAAATCACGTACATTGATGCGTTTTTCATTAAGAAGAAATGTTTTTTCTCGAACACGCAAAAGATTTACGCATCATTGTATTTAAGTAGAAAAAAAGTTTAACAAAGTTTTCTAGAGTGGATACAAGATTTTAAATACGCCCGCCACCCCGATTGAATTAAAAGAAATGTTAATGTTTACAACGGAAACTAGACAGACAATGCGAGAAGCGTGGCAAGCATGGTGACCCCGCACGCGCAACACTCAAACAAGCACCTCATTGGTTAGCAGGAACGTGGAAACCCCGCACGCGCGGTACTCAAACAAGCACCTCATTGGTTAGCAGAACGTGGAACCATGCCACGTTGTCACCCCATTATGTGAGGTGTTACGTCAATGGTGCAACCAAACAATGTGTTTTATTCTCGTTCTTCCCACGCTAATAAGCGTGGGCGTGATAATGTCATCATGTTGTGCTAGTCGCACTGACTTGACCAAAATTGTTATCTATAGCTATAGTTCTTTTGAACGGACTATATTATTAAATTATTCAATATAAAAAGTTTACAAATTAAAATACTGTAGATCGACATTAATAATTTAGTTGTTGTATTGACTTTTTTTTCTCTTTGTAGTGTAACTTTTAAATCATTTTCAACAGTGCATAATTAGTAATATTAAAATTAATACCATTAATCCCTTAAAATAATACCATTAAGCTTTTTTTAACAATTACGTAGATATAGATATAGATGTAGAGATTAGATAGTTTGACCAATTACTTTCGAATAGAGATGGTCTTGTTCCCTTGTTCGGTCTATTTATTCTCTCTCACAAAATAATATTGAATTAATTAAAATCAGTCGGCTTATTGGTTAGCCTAACAACCTTATTTGACACATCTATAAATGTTTTACTACGGATATAGATTCAGATAAAAAATAAAAACAGATTTAACATCAATTTCAGTCCATGTATGGAATATGGATATGGATATGGATACGGATGTTGGTTCACATTGACCTGTTACGGATATTTGATGGTCCCGACACGAGACATTTTTCTCTCTGATAAAGACTAGAGGTGGTGGCCAGGTGGCACGGTACAGCATGGTCGCTGGCCCCGAGTCCCTGGCTTGCTGCTTTGGATTGTGTGGCGAGCTGGCGGCATCGTCCCTCTCCCCCTGGCATGGTGCCTTGTTGTGCGCACAGCCTTCGTCGTTATAGATCGAAAAGGGGCCAAACTGCAGGCAGCAGGCTACTGCTGCTAGTTCCGCTTAGCCGCGGCAGCCGGCAGCCATGGAAGCCGCCCCCGCGTCGGACGAGGTGCCGGCGCTCGAGATCGAGAAGTGCGTCGCCGACGCCGAGGACGTCGAGTCGTCGAAGCCCGTCGTAGCGGCGGCGGAGGAGCACGTGCCGCCGTGGCGGGAGCAGGTGACGGTGCGCGGCGTGGTGGCGGCGCTGCTGATTGGGTTCGTCTACACCGTGATCATACTCAAGCTGGCGCTCACCACCGGCATCATTCCCACGCTCAACGTCTCCGCCGCCCTGCTCGCCTTCCTCTCGCTCCGCGGCTGGACGCGCGCGCTAGGCCGACTCCGCCTCGGCGCCGGCGGCGCGCCACGCCCCTTCACCCGCCAGGAGAACACCGTCGTCCAGACCTGCGCCGTCGCTTGCTACACCATGGGCTTCGGCGGTGCGCTCCCATCCCCATTATCTCGCATCTCTTCTTCTTTCGTTAGCCAAACTGAGCCAAAAATCAAGAATGTACTAAATTGTAATTTCACGTGTCGCTTGTGGATGCAATACACATATACAAATTGAGGTTTGGTGCTGTGCAGGTGGATTTGGATCATCGCTGCTGGCTCTGGACAAGAAGACATACGAGCTGGCCGGGGTGAACACGCCAGGAAACGCGCCGGGGAGCTACAAGGAGCCCGGCATCGGGTGGATGACCGGATTCCTCCTTGCTATTAGCTTCGTGGGCCTCCTCAACTTGCTTCCGCTTAGAAAGGTGCCGTATTTAAAAAAATTTTGCCTCATATTAGCTAAATGGCTCGTTAGGACACCATAACATTCCCAACTTTTTATATCCGGCTTTGCTATTGAGCTTTCTGCAGAAGAGCTGGTAGTTCAGTATATATGTGAGAAAAACAAGGTTACACAAGAAGGGAGGGAGGGGGAGTTAACAAAATACGCAAGTTTTTTTTTTTTTTGGAGCAACATAGTCATATACGCAAGGTTTAAGACACAACAAACAAGGAGCCTAGTTGTCCCTCAAAAAATAGAAATGGAGCCAGCGTTAAGGGCAGTTTACATCACGTAGAGTTAATAAAACAATGTTGCTGGTGGTAGGATTGCCAGCCGAAGGAGATGCAGCTGCTGCTTTCTTCCCAGCTTGAACCTCGGCAATGATGTTGCCAAATAAATCTGTCACAGACTGTTCATGGTTAATTATCTGCTCAAAAAAGATTGTTCATACAGTACTAGTTTGCAAAGAGCATGGGCCTACCAGATCTGCAGCTTCTATTTATAGACCCGCTTAGTTTGTAGGTAGGGTCTCCTTTCATATATATAGTAATTTGTTTGATCTCACGGCATGAATATACATAGCTGTCACTTTTTAAAGATAGACAGACTAACATAATCTGTAATTTTGGGGTATTCAGCAGCTCCCTTGCTGTTGTACTTCGGAGAAAATATACGCCCTACAAAAACACCACTCAAATTCTTAGTTTCCAAACGACTTGGATTCTTTGTCATAAAGCTGTGAAGTGTGAAGGCCCATTCACTAGCATGATCCAGCCCATTTTGTAGGCCAGAGCCACCCCAACAACCAATGGTAAACCTCTATTTTTCTTTCAGTTGTATATTGCACTTAATGATCTTTGTAACATTTCAGGTTCTTGTCATAGACTACAAACTGACTTATCCAAGTGGGACTGCAACTGCTGTTCTTATAAATGGATTCCATACACCTAGAGGGGAAGAGAATGCAAAGTATGCAATTGAACTCACTTACACTAATTACCAGTTGATTCACTCCTTAAGCTATATTTACATTATGCTAACAAATAGGCAGAGCTCCTGCCGATTAGGGGGAAAAGGTGACAAATTCACCACCAGTATTCTTCTTTTACCTTTCATGTTAGGAAGCAACTCCGTGGATTCCTAAGGTGCTTTGCAATGAGCCTCCTATGGAGCTTCTTCCAATGGTTTTACACAGGTGGCGAGGGTTGTGGATTTCTTCAGTTCCCTACTTTCGGTCTAAAGGCTTGGAAACAAACGTATACCGAATGGGTTACTGGTTGCTTGTAGTAGTGCTTCGTACTAATTCATCATGCATGTGACAATCTTGAATTCTTTGTCTGTCAGGTTTTTCTTCGATTTCAGCCTCACATATGTTGGTGCCGGGATGATCTGTTCACACCTTGTGAACCTTTCGAGCCTCTTTGGTGCTACACTTTCTTGGGGGGTATTGTGGCCGCTCATCAGCAAACAAAAGGGAATCTGGTACCCAGCAGATGTACCAGAGAGCAGCATGACGAGCCTGTTTGGTTACAAGGTCTGTCTGCCTGATAATTTGCCGCCGCCTTTCAAAATATATAGGGTACACATCATCCATTATCTTCTCTTTTATGAATTATGTTTACTGTGTACCTGGTGCAGTCCTTCCTGTGTATTGCTCTGATTATGGGGGACGGTCTCTACCACTTCACCAAAGTCATGGTTATCACTGTGAATAGTTTGCATGAACGGTCCAAGAACAGACATATTAAGAAAGGTAAATTTGCACCGAGAAAGACACCGTTCCATGATATCTTTATTGCAAAAACCCATTTGATGCTGACCGACTGAATTGCAGTGAAAGATGAGGATACATTTGCAACGGATGACTTGAAGCAGGATGAGGTCTTCAACAGAGACAATATCCCAAATTGGATGGCACACCGGATATGCCTTATTAAGCATCATTGCAATAATCGTCATACCACTAATGTTCCGACAGGTGAAGTCGTACTATGTAGTCGTGGCATACATTCTTGCCCCAGTGCTCGGGTTCTCCAATGCCTACGGAGCCGGGCTCACCGACATCAACATGAGCTACAACTACGGCAAGATTGCTCTCTTCATCTTCGCGGCCTGGGGAGGGAAGGACAACGGCGTCATCGCCGGCCTCGTCGTCTGCGGTGTAGTGAAGCAGCTCGTGCAAGTCTCCGCCGAGCTGATGCACGACTTCAAGACGGCTCACCTGACGCTGACGTCGCCGAGAGCCATGCTGGCGGGACAGGCGATCGGCACGGCCATGGGCTGCGTCATCGCGCCGCTCACCTTCGCCCTCTTCCTCAGAGCGTTCGGCGACGAGATCGGAAACCCGGACGGGTACTGGAAGGCGCCCTACGCGCTGATGTTCAGGAACATGGCCGTCCTCGGCGTGCGGGGCGTCTCGGCGCTGCCGAAGCACTGCCTCGAGCTGTCGGCCGGCTTCTTCGCGTTCGCGGTGGCCACCAACGTCGCGAGGGATTTGCTCCTCGGCATGCCGCGCGGGTGGCGCAGGTACAGGAGGTACGTGCCCCTCCCGACCGCCATGGCCGTGCCGTTCCTCGTGGGCGCCAACTTCGCGGTCGACATGTGCGTGGGGAGCCTGGTCGTGTTCGCGTGGCGCAGGATGGACGCCGTGGAGGCGGAGCTGCTGGTGCCCGCCGTCGCTTCTGGTTTTATATGTGGAGACGGGATATGGACCTTCCCGTCCTCGCTGCTCTCGCTTGCCAAGGTGAAGCCTCCGATCTGCATGAGGTTCACACCAGGAAGCTAGTGGCCATGGATGGGTGAGGCGATGAGTAGAAAGAATGGCCTTGTCACATGCACGCCTCCGTTCTGTTGTCTTTTTTTTTTTTTTTTTTTTTTTTTTTTTTTTTTTTTTTTTTTTTTTTTTTTTTTGAAAACGTACGCTGCACGTGCCTCCTTAAGAAGAAGAGAGTTGTTGGATTACATTCCGTTCATCCCCAAGGCGAGGTGCCAGGAGTGAAACGGATAACACACAGTACAAGAATCGCCGGCTCAAACGGCGTAGCTTAGAGTGGCGTAACTAAGTAGAAACCGATTTGCTCCTAAAAGATAGTCGGCGAAGCTTAGGCCGCGAAGACTCCCAGGCCCTTGTAGCCTGCAAACAGCCAGCTCTCGGCCTCATCCCGAATGCGGAGGAGTAGCTGTGTCGTTGTCGAGGCAGTACCGTCGAAAGTGCGGCTATTGCGCTCCTTCCAAATCATCCAAGCAGTGAGTAGGACGATGCTGTCAAAGTCGCGTCTTGCCGTCCCTGGCACCCGGGAGCGCGCCGACAGCCACCAGTCGAGTATACTGTCGGCGTCCACCGGCGCTAGGCGGCCCAGGTCAAGTCGTAGAAGGAGGCGTTGCCAGACCTCGCCTCCGTTCTGTTGTCACATGAAACAGAGCTCATGTTCATTTTTTCAGAGGAGGCATGGCATGCCTAAACAGCCACGGCCCACGGGTGTATCTATGCTGTGTTCAATCAGATTTCAGTTGGTAACGTGCAGCATGTACACGAGCGTATCCTTCAACGTGGACGAAATCGGATACTACCAACCATTTTGTGCAGTAAGATCATCTTTTTTCAGTGTTTTTTGAGAAAACAGGAGGGGTTTGAAGCCCCTACTAAAAAGTTATTAAAAACTTTAGAAAATAAAAAATAGTCAAGATTACACATAGGATTCTAGCCATAAGTCTATTCGAGGATGAAGAGAATTCTTTGCTCTTAGAGTAATCAGAGCAAACTCTTTCTTGAATACGTAGAACGACATCTTTGAACTGAATGCGCCGAGTTTCTGAAAATAATGTCATTTCTCATGATCCAAACAGCCCAACACATTGTTGCTATGATTTCCATGAGGAATGGCTGATTCAGTTGTAGTTTGACGCTGTCCAAAGTGTCAAGAATATCATCATTGTTTGGTAGGAGATTTAGACTTAACCAGCAGGCCTGAGAGAACGGGCAATGAAAGAGGTGGTGAAGGAGATCTTCTTCAATGTGGAGCACGCAGCATTCTTTTTTAATGTAAGAGCTGAAGCCGTTCAATTACGGTTAATAAGTAAGCAGAACAGAGAAGTTCGTCTTACAACGGCGGGTCCACTGCCTAAGAAAAGAAACAAGGGGAATATGCAAGGAAGCAAAGGCCCCAATCCAAAACACAGAAGAGTAATGACTACGAAAAGATCTCCTCTGTTCAATATCCTCCTCTGTACAATCCTCAACTTTACAAGTTGCGATGCATTTCACTCCTCCTGAATCCTGAATCTGATAACTCACACGTGTTTCCTCCTTTACCCGAAAAGTGTGTGAAGACGGTACCACCGAAATTTTTCTTGCACAGTACAAGCCTATCCTTGTCAATAATAAGTGGCTATCAATTTGCCATCCACCACTTCGGATCAATCATCATTTGAAGATTTTCGTGCTAGCATCGTTCAGATTGCTTGTTTCCTCTCCGTCCAAAACCGACCGGAGAGACCGACACAGAATTCTGACCTCAAATAACTGACGTAACAGATGGCGTGGAGCCGTGGACGTATGCGCAATGCAAAGCCGCCAACGAGTTTCCCGTGCCTTCCGTTCCGGAAAGAACACCGGAAACGGGTAGAAAAGGCGGTGAGTGATCGTTCCGATAATCCGATCGATCGCTGCCTGCCGTGATGGTACAGCGCAGCGCATGGCCGCACTGCCACCGTCAGGCTGTGACTGACCCAGAGCGAGAAGGTTGCTGATTGCTGTCAAGATCCTGGCCCGCGGATCATACAATCTTATGGCGCATATAATCCCGCGGATCATACGACCCTAATTAATTAAGGGCCTGTTTAGGAGGGTTTAGCTCCACCAGTGAATCTATTTTTTTTAAAAAACAGCTCCCCCAACAGCTTATAATAGCTTTATGAAGCTATTTTAGGAATGGTGTTTGGCAAAACAGCTTCACCAATAGTTAATGCATGGTTGAGAGAAGATAATAGACCAATATACCCCCGTATTTTTTTAGCACAAACGCTACAGAGCAACATGTTTCGTGGAACTTGTGTTGCAAACGCTTTGAACCAATATACTGAACAGAGCTGCTCATGCACAGACGTTTCTAAAAAATAAAAAAAGAAAAAACTGCTCACGCAAAGACCATCAGATTGTTACAGACCTAGCGCTACAGGTTATTGGTGGCAATTCGTGGGGCACAGTGCCTTGCGTTCACGGGAGAAGGCACGGGTGGAGGCACGGGATTATTGATGGCAATTCATGTAATTTCTCCTGAACTAGGAGGGCAGTGGGGTTGGAGACTGGCCCCTTCACATCCCATTCCTTTATGAGAGGGTGAAAAATAGATTCATCTATGGAGCTATTTTGAAATAGATTATTTGACAAAAAAAAATAGCTCTCCCAAAGAGACCCTAAACTAGCAGTCGTCTGATGCTCGTATATCTTCTTTTCCCCCGTGCACTTGTTGCTTTGCATCAGCCGGTGGACCGCGCGCGGACGGTGGTGGCGGCCTTGCCTCGGCGTGGGCGTGTGGACTGTGGAGTGCGCGAGGAAAACGAGGGTGGATGATGATGGTGGGTGCTGCCGCCCTGCAATCCTGCATGGTCGTTCCTGTCCATGGTGCGTGGCTGGGTTGTATCGCCAGTTGGCGGCCACGGCCGACGCTCGCGTGCCGCGCTCGAGTTATCCCGTCCCGCTTGTTCGTGTGTGCAAAGTGCAAACTGCCCTGCCGGCTCCCGCCCCTGGTTTTTTTGCCTTTGCGCCGGCGTGCTACACGAGGCGAGCGACGTTTCACGAGGCGATTAGGCGAGCGACGTTTTCAGGTGCATTTCCCTGCCTGCCTTTTGCTGCATTGCCCCAGCATTTCCCCGGCAGGCACAGCACAGGCACTACTACTGGACTGACTCTGTTGCTCAGTCCTTATTTAATTCGGAAAGGCGAGACCGGCGACGACGACGACGCCCGACCGGTACGTGGAGCTGTCAGCTCTCAGCTGTCATGGCAGTAGTGCTAATTCTCGTGGCTGGCGTGCTGATGCCGTCCACCATTGGCTTCGCCTTCGCTCGGCGTCACGGCGCGTGTGTGCTATAACTTGGAAGAAGACGGACGGTGCCGTCCTGTTGGTCCGTTCCATGCTCGTCCGTGCAGACATCTCGTGCCAGACCGTGAGACTGGGCGCGGTCTCTGCTTTTTCTCCCAAAGCAGGGAGTCACCTTTTGTTACATCAGGCAATGATCGGTCAACAGTCAACAAACATGTTGTAGTATTGATGTTGCATGTTCGAATTGTTTCTATTGACAATGCGGTGGAGTAGTAAACGACGGCCAGCCGGGAATTTGCCGTCCCAGTTCGAATTCGAACTTTTCGCTGCCTTTACACCTACTACTATCTCGTGAGCCGTCCATCCAAGTTTTTTTTTTTGGTTTTCTCTAATATGTGATCAGCCTAAAATTCATACCAGTGACTTAATCCAAAGTTCATACCAGGAGAATTAAAAGAAAATGACTCAAGAGAATGAGGCAATGAGCCACAAGTAACAAGGCAGCAGCTCCCAGCTCCCACGTCTCTCGCCCACGGTTTTTTTTACCGGTCGGTTACCGGCCGGTAATCATGTTACCGGACTTACCGGGCCGGACCGGTTCCGGTCCGGTCCCAAGCCGGTAAGTCCCAAATTCAAAATTAAAATTTGAAAAAAATGCCGAAAAAAATTCTAAAAATAGTTCATGATTTATAGAAGCCAATGGTGTCAAAATTATTCAAATTTAAGTTCGTTTAGTATTTATGTAGACGTTTAGAAGTTTGAAAAAAAAAAAAAGAAAAAGAAAAATACACAAACTGCCCATTAAGGCCCGTTAAATAATGAAGGTCGAAAAATATACTAAACGCACTCAAATTTGAGTAATTTTGACATCATTGCATTCTAAAAATCATGAACTATTTTTAGGAATTTTTGTAACATTTTTTTTAAAAAAAATAAATTTGAATTTTGAAAAAACTGCTCAAACCGCTCAAACCGGCGGTAAACCGACAAACCGGCGGTAAACCGGAGCCGAACCGAACAACAGCGAGGTTTGAATTCGAATTTGCAACCGAGCGGTAACCGGGCGGTTTCCGTACAAACCGTCCGGTTTACCGATTCCGCCAGCGACCGGTCGGGAGGAACCGGTCGGTAAAAAAAACCATGCTCTCGCCTACCGCAACCCCAAAATGTCATGACACACGTGTGAGGCACTAAGTGGAAACCAAAACCTGCCACGATTTGCCTTATTCTTGTGTCTAATGAATATATGTGTTTTGACTTTCAAAAAAAAAACCTGCCACGGAGCCAGGTCAACAAACGTGAGATGACTGCGCCGCGAACGTCAACAAACGTGTCATCTGCAGCGGCCGGTGCAGGAGCCCGGCACACGGGACCGGCCAAACCGTGGTATAGCTTGGGCACCGGCAGACTGCAGAGCCGCCCGCCCGTTCCACCGGTGACAGCAACGGAGCACATATTATATCGCTCTAACTGTAAGCCTGTAAGTGTCCTCGCTCACTATATATACACCCAAAACCACAAAAGAAATTTCTGAGTAGAGTGGTTTCTTCATCCGGTTCCGTTCGATCCTCGTCTCGGAAGGTGAAGGTCGCCATGGCGGGAGGCAAGGTTTACTCGTTCGAGGAGGTGAGGAAGCACAGCGACCGCAAGGATTGCTGGCTCATCATCGGCGGCAAGGTACGTATTCTTACCTCAATCGATCTCCGATGGCTCCGATGCAAATCTCCGCCGAAGTGGATGGATTTTTATCCGATGGAGCAAATCAAGGAGCAAGCGCATGCCTTTTTTGCTTTGCTTGACCTACCGTGTCTAACGTCGTCCCCGGCCGGCCTTGCTGCTGCTCTCTCCACAGGTGTACGACGTCACGGCGTTCATGGAGGAGCACCCCGGCGGCGACGAGGTCCTGCTGGCGTGCGTCGGTAACTATTTCCAGTTCGCAGAACGGCGACGAGTTAATTTAGTACTAGTGCTTACTGACGATGTCCACGACTGGCCGCCGCCGTCGTCTTGCGCATGCAGGCAAGGACGCCACCGCCGACTTCGAGGACATCGGTCACAGCGCCTCAGCCCAGGACATGATGCCGGAGTACTGCATCGGCGAGGTCGACGCGGCAACGATCCCGGGCAAGCTCGCCTACGTCGTCACCGACGGCGCCAGCAGGTCCGAGACCGAGAAGGCCACGACGAGCGCCGGCACCTGGGCCACGCTCCTGCAGCTCGCCGTGCCCGTCCTGCTGCTGGCCCTCGCCTTCGCGCTGCAGAGCTACAGCAAGGCCAAGGCAGAGTAGACACGATAGATGCCGTCGTTGATTCCGCTGTGTCGCGTCTTGGAAGCATCTGGAAGTCGGAGCAGTTGTTGATGCGAGTGTGATGTGACGTACTGTGACAAAATACTCTGTGGATGTACTCCGTATACTGCTAATTAGTTAATCCGCTCGTGGTATCATTACTTTCGTAATAATGGTTAGATTTTGTTCCTGGTAAAGTTTTTGGCACTGTTGGGTGCTCCGTCATTTCTAATGATAATTTCTCTATGGGGCCCATAGAAAGGATTGATACGTTGGTTGTATAGCTTCGTAAACGAAAATATGATAACTTCCAACTGAGGTTTTGTGATCTTTCGAAAAAAAAAATATTAGATCTTTCGAAAAACTGAGGTTTTGTTTGTATGTCGTCGAATTCAACTCAATCCACGATTCACCTGAATCCACCACCAAATGCAAAACTTTATATGAATTCAAACTCAATCCACGATTCACCTGGATCCACCACCAAAGGTGAAACTTTATATGTTCAGCCTTTCTTCAAACCAAGCACTTCAAGAACTATTTTCCGCAAGAAGCTTCATATACTACTACCGCTTCAGAAAAAGCAGTTGACTCATATTTCAGTTTTGTTTCAGATGTGTTTTCTCATTGTTTCTATATTATTTTTCATTTTGTTTCAATCGTTTTCGTTCTTTTTGCTTTGTTTCTTTTTTCTTGTTCTCTGTTTGTTTGTCGCGTATTTTAATTCGCAAAATTGTTTGTTTCAACTGGCATTGATCTCTTGTTTTGTTTTTTCTTATTTTTTGTTTCATTTTTTTTTTGAGTTTTTCAAAGACATGACAGCCATGTCGGGCGGCGGCGGCGAACCTACCACGGAGGAGCAGGGGGCGTGCGGGGTGTCGCGGCGGCGGGTCGCGCGTGTGTGCCCGCGTGCGTGTGTATGTGTCATGGGTGTGGTGTCGGTGTGCCGCACGCGCAGGGGTGATATGTGTGTGAGCGTTTGCGGGGAAGGGAAATGGGCCGGGTCTTAGAGCATTCTACCGCTAGAACGTTCTAGCGCTAGCACGATCCTTTTTTTTCTCTAATGTGTGACCAGCCTAACATTTATACCATACCAGTGACTTAATCCAAATTTCATACGCAATCAAAGAAAAATCCAAATTTCATACCAGGAGAATTAAAAGAAAATGTCTCAAGAGAATGAGCCACAAGTAACAAGGCAGCAGCTCCCAGCTCCCACGTCTCTCGCCTACCGCAACCCCAAAATGTCATGACACGTGTGAGAGCCACCAAGTGGAAACCGAGACCTGCCACGGCGCCAGGTCAACAAACGTGAGATGACTGCGCCGTGAACCTCAACAAACGTGTCAGTGGCAGCGGGCAGCGGCCGGTGCAGGAGCCGGCAGACTGCAGAACCGCGCGCCCGCTACACCGGTGACAGCAACGGAGCACATATTATATATATCGCTGTAACTGTAAAGCCTGTAAGTGTCCTCGCTCATCCAAAATCACAAAAGAAGTTTCTGAGTAGAGTGGTTTCTTCATCCGGTTCGGAAGGTGAAGGTCGCCATGGCGGGAGGGAAGGTTTACTCGTTCGAGGAGGTGAGGAAGCACAGCGATCGCGAGGATTGCTGGCTCATCATCGGCGGCAATGTGCGTGTACTCACCTAACAATCGATCTTCGCTATCGACGCAAATATCCGTCGATCGACGTGATTCGATTGAGCAAATCAAGGAGCAAGCGTGTGCCTTTCTTCCTGGTTTGACCGACCGTGTCTCTAACGTCCCCGGCCCCGGGCGGCCTTGCTGATGCTCTCCTCAGGTGTACGACGTCACGGCGTTCATGGAGGAGCACCCCGGCGGCGACGAGGTCCTGCTGGCGTGCGTCGGTAACTATTTCCAGTTCCCACAACGGTGACGAATTAATTACTAGTGCTTACTGATCGATGATGTCCATGACTCTCACCGCCGTCTTCGTCTTGCGCATGCAGGCAAGGACGCCACGGCCGACTTCGAGGACATCGGCCACAGCCCCTTAGCCAAGGACTTGATGCCGGGGTACCGCATCGGCGAGGTCGACGCGGCAACCATCCCGGGCAAGCTCGCCTACGTCGTCACCAAGGACGCCAAGTCCGAGACCCAGAAGGCCACGGCGAGGAGCGCCGCCGGCACCTGGGCCACGCTGCTGCAGCTCGCCGTGCCCGTCCTCCTGCTGGCCCTCGCCTTCGCGCTGCAGAGCTACAGCAAGGCCAAGGCAGAATAGACACGATAGATTCCGTCGTTGATTCCGCTGTGTCGCATCTTGGAAGCATCTGGAAGCCGGAGCAGTTGTTGATGCGAGTGTGATGTGACGTACTGTGACAAAGTATGCATAGGATGTGTACTGCTAATTAATTAATCCGCTCGTGGTATCGTATCTTTCGTAATAATGGATAAATTATGTTCCTGGTAGAGTTTTTGTCACTGCTGGGTGCTCCGTCATTTCAAATGATATATTTCTCTATGGGGGCCATAGAAAGGACTGTTACGTTGGTTGTATAGCTGCGTAAACGAAAATATGATAACTTAGGTTAAGAAAAAATGATAACTTGCAACAGAGGTTTTGTTTGTATGTCGTTGAATTCACCTCGATCCACAACGATTCACCTGAATCCACCACCAAAGGCGGAACTTTATATGTTCAGCCTTTCTTCAAACCAAGCACTTCGAGAACTATTTTCCACAAGAAGCTTCAAACACTGCTACTGCTTCACAAACAAGCAGTTCAGGACTCATTTTTTTTTTTCAAAAAACTATTACCATTCTGAAGAACAATTATCAATGCTCCTTGTGCAAGAGGAAAAACTTCCATTATAAGGAACATCGACAAATGATGGATTTGAAGCCCGAAGTATATATTGCAAAAAGTATATCAATACAGAAACCGTTGTCCGTATAAGCATTATCCTATTCATCATTTCTAGTATTGTATTGTAAAGGGGGAAAGGAAAATAACTTCCAATAGGGACATAGGGTGAGGACAACCTAATGGAACAAAGAATCTTTTACATGTATAACACCGACTTAACCTATGAACAAAATGTGAGACTGAATCACAACATTCCTGAGGTTGATGTTACAATGTTACATCTCAATATGAATCGGGGTTTTTTGGTAGTCAAGGGTCCAGGAAATGCAATGATAGGTATTTACACAGTCACTCAGGCATGTAGATTTCCTTTTCTAATAATTCTTCTCCAAGGCTCGAACTCATGATTCACCGAACAAAGTGTGGTTGTCCGACCCAGTTTGTCTTAAGCATGAGTGGGTGGGAGGCAAACAACCCACCACATGACAACAGGTCCGTTACCAGTATGAAGGTTTCCATTGCATACCTTGGGACTCACATTGTATGTTCTATTTGCTGAGCTAGTCTTGTTAAGTAATTAATTTCAAGAGTCCAATTTATACTCCTGACGCTAGGAGCCTAATTCCAGCTGAAGAACCTGCTCTTGCTGTCCTGTGATAAAAGAGGTCAGCTCTTTTGGTGCAACAACCGACTTTAGCCACTCTTGAAGCTCCTCGCCTTCAACCTTTTCGTTCTCTGAAAAACGCACGAGAACGAGTTACAGACCACACATAAAACGATTTTTATGTTCACCTAATGAGGAAAATAAAATGGCATATATAGCAGAACCATAACATAAGACATCCGATCATTGAGCAGTATCACCTTCTAAATATGCTCCGAGGCCTTCCAAAACTGCAGGATTAGCACGGATAACTGAAAGAGCTACTTCCAGTGCCGACTGTAAAAGTGTTTTCACTTCCCTCTGAACGAGATCAACTAGATGGCCCTGCCATTAGGTTCCAAGTTTGAGCTCAGTGCTTGCAGATGCAGCTTAATAGTTATTGAAGGTGCAGGAAAAGTTGTGGCGAACCTGTTCTCGTCCCCATGGAGAGCCACCAGAGTCATCTAACCCACCATTTGACAGTGTAGCAAGTGATATTGGCCCGATGCGCTGATTAAGACCATATTCTGCAACAGCTTTGTAGGCCATGTCAGTAGCACGTCTGATGTCATCAAGTGCACCAGTGGAAACCCGTCCTCCTAAAACAATTTCCTCTGCTGCCCTCCCACCCAGAAGTGTTACCAAACGGCCACGTAGTTCATCAACAAAGAGTAAATATCTATCCTCTGTGGTGGGAGGGGTGTACGTGAAGCCTAATGCACCTCCTGATCTTGGCAATATACTCAATTTCTGAAATTCAGCATTAAAAAGTAATTCAAATTAAATCTTTTTTCTCAGCCAGTTCTATCAGTAGTTGCTTAAGTTCAAACCTCCACACGTGGCTGTCCAGGAAGAAGGTTTGCTACAGCAGTTCCCACAAGTGCATGACCAACTTCATGCCGCGCAACAACAGCTTTTTCATTACCCTTCAATTTTGCATGCTTTTTCTCTATCCCCTGATGATACAACGTTAACAATTAGCTTCCAGCACAATAGCACAAAGAACTATCATGACTGACACCTAGAATATATAGAGAAAAAAAAGATATACTCCCAGATATGAGTAGATATACATTATGACATATCAAATGCCATATGCAGAGAAGAAAAAATACATGAAATGTTTTGGTACAAATGGTGAAGATGTTGCAAGCTCTGTGCACGGCATGGTTAAATAAACATAGAAATAAGGAAACAAAATGTTTCAAAAAAAATAAATAAGGAAACAAGAAAATTGTATCTTACACTTATGCATAATACAGTCTAGATAGGAAATTTCAAATTCCATAGTACAAGTCCTTTAGGTAGGGGAGAGAAAAAAATCAACCTGCAGGGGGTAAGAGAGCCCCCAGGCACTGCATTAAGAAGAAGACCTTATCACATAGGTCGAGGAAACCCCTAAACCCCTGTCCCATCCATACACGGGTAGAAACAAAACGATTGAAAAATAAAAATGAGAGGGAGAAACAACATACAGCTATAGATCGCTCAACCGCACGGATGAAGTCAATCTTTTCCACCATTTCTTTGTTTAATCGCCCAGCCAACAAAGCAGCTTCATTTACCAAGTTTGCAAGGTCTGCTCTGTAATAGTAAAAAAATTATTTAACATGTCAATTTGAAATCATTACAAGGTCAAGATAAAAAAATTGGTGGAATAAGTTTTACCCAGTAAAACCAGTTGTCATTGCAGCAATATCGGCTAGATCTACATCTTTACTCAGTGGAAGCTCTCTTCTGCTCACATGAACTTTTAGAATTGATTCTCTTCCAAACCTATCAGGAGCTTCAACCTGTCATTTAGAACATTTATGACATCTGAGAAAAGTTAAACACAATAGCACCATATCTTTTAGAGAAGGGAAACTAACCATAACTACACGGTCAAATCTCCCAGGGCGCCTAAGGGCAGGATCCAGAACATCAGCTCGATTTGTTGCCCCCAGTACAATGACAGCCGAGTTGGTGTCAAAGCCATCCATTTCCTGGGGAGAACCCAAAATTAAAAGATTTTAAAACCAATAATAATACTGTTTCTACCCTTCTCAAATAATAAAAAAAAAACACGATAAAGCAGTATTCTTAGTAGTGAAGTAGCATGTAACTCAAATCACTTTTAAGTTTTACCAAGAACATAGAACCAATTATCAGCCAATAAAGGTACAGGTAGAAGCTTTAATTGGGTCTCAACTTGCGAGAAAGCTAATTTATCGAATACTCAAGAAATGAAAAAGAGCAATGTCCTACCGTGAGCAATTGGTTTAGTGTCTGCTCGCGTTCATCGTTACTGACAATGCGATATCGGCCATCACGGCTTTTTGCAACGGCATCAATCTACAAAGACAAGCCAGACGGATAGGGTTTAAGCATACAATTCAGTACATGAAGCTACAGATCACATCATAGATGTAGGTTACCTCATCGATAAAAATAATCGATGGCGATTCTTTTTTGGCCCTAGCAAATAGGTCACGTACTCGAGCTGCTCCCATGCCTACATATAGCTCAACAAATTCACTAGCAGAGCAACTTATGAATGGGACTTCTGCTTCTCCTGCTACAGCTTTTGCAAGAAGTGTCTTTCCAGTCCCTGGAAGACCCACCTGTAGATAAAGAATTACATTATGGTAACAAACACAATTGTCAAGCAGTAGTCGCCATTACTAAAAGAATTTGCAGAACTAACCAGTAAGACACCACGAGGAGGGCGAGCACCAAGACGAATATATCTATCTGGGTTCCTTAAGAACTCCTGAACAAAAAAATTGTATGGACCAGCTTATTTCCCTTCCTTTGATTGCTGCAAGTACTACAGTCAAATTGCAGGATCCATTATGTTCAAATAAAATTGTAGGATCCATACCACAATTTCTTCCAGCTCTTCTTTTGCCTCATCTACTCCAGCCACATCAGCAAATGTGACTATATCCGTACTTTCAGAAACTTTTGTGCCGCCGGAATTTGAATTCTTCCTACTCCTCAACTGACCGGCTGAATTCTGAGTTTACATAAGAAATTAGATACATACAAATGAAATGCATCTAAGTGAACCGTATGTGCTTGCCAATTATTGACGTCATGCATCAGTACCTGAGAAAAGCTTATTGGCAACCGCTGCAAAACTACTGCAATCAATACAACATAAATAAGCCCTACCTGCAAAAGGTAAGGGCAGTTAGAGTGAAAGGCACCAACTGAAGTGGGTCTGTATGTAAAGAATACAATCACATGTATATGTATATAGATAAATGCAAGAATGTATGAGAAAAAACTATGTGGACGTAGTGATGGAGATTCAATCCTGTCAAATTCCTATTTACAATCCTCAATTAGGATCCCATCTCCTCTACAAAGTTACACAAAAACTAATGCATTAATTTGTCGGTTCCAGATCTTACTTTAACATATGCAGGTGCAAGGATTATAAATCATCACTTCATCTACAATCCAAACACTGGATCATATCATATTTCTGAATCCTTAGTTACAACAGTATGATCAACTAAACATGTTATCACCTGAGTCTATCTAGCAATAAAACAGGGCAGACCATATGGTCATGTTGCATCTGTTGAAATAGAGCAAGCATTCATCAATATACAATATACAATATTCTGTCTCACACGGTACATATACAATGCTCACAGAGTGGACCTACTGGATTCACTCGTCAAATATCATTATCAATTGTTCGTCCATCAATTTCAATGTTTAGAAGACTTTCCAATCAATGTCGTTTTACATGCTTATTAAATACAAATTCAAAAATTCCTAATCTGGTGTAATTGGTACTATTCCTAAATTAATTTCAAGCCACAAACTTTGCATTTGCATCAGAAATATGTTTCAGCATAAGTGCCTTACCAGGGCAGAATTGAGCATGCCGCCGGACCTCTTATCCGGTGACCCGAATTCAACCATGTTTTCCACCATCTTCTCATATGGTGTCTTTATGTCCACTGGACGAGTCGTCGTGAATACAATTCTCCTTGAAGCTCCGGTACTATCAACGACAGCATCTGTTCCGCGCTGCGCTGGTGTCTGCACCACACGGACCTGGGACTCAACCTCTGGGCGGAGTCGGAACATGATGTGCACCCCGTCCACCTCAACCTTCTTCACCTGGTCCTTGTCTATGCTCGCCAGGAAGTCGCTGTACGGCACGCTGACGTACGTCGTCTGCGGGCGGGGCTCCGAGCCAGGCAACGCGATCTCCGGCCGGAGCATGCGCAGCGCGAATATGGCGAAGCCGAGCTGGAGCAGGAGGAAGCCCATCTCCCGGCCCTGCACTATGGGCTCCCACAGCCACCGCCCGACGCCGCCGCCTCCCTTAACCACCCTCCGCCGCCACTTATTCTCGCCCCTCTTCGACGAGGGCGGCGGCGGCGTCGCGGCCGCGCTCTTGGTGCTCGTGCCGGTCCCGGCGCTATCGCCCCCGGACTCCGCGGCCGCGTCGCGGTCGCCATCCCCGGACGAGGACGACGGCTCGCCGTTGCCGGAGGCGCCGGCGCCGTCGCCGCCGCGCTCGACGTTCGCGCGCGCACGCGGCGGTGCACGAGCGCGAGCCCGAGGCCCCGCGGCGGCACGGCGGATATCCGGATCGACGGCGCGCCTCTCCCCGCGGCGGCGGCGGCTGGGGCTGGTCGCCGGGGGAGCGGGCGCAGCAGCGAGCGGGACGGGGATGCGATTGGGAACGAGGCGAGGGTTTCCGCGGCGGCGCAAGCCATACGTACGGAGATGAAGGCACCAACCCTAGCGTACGGGGCTGGCTGAGCGAGAAGCAACACCACGGAGCTCGCTCGCCGCCCAACTCCGCCGCTGGCTGCTGCGCGCGTGCGCGTGGAGGAATCGGCGCGCGGGGGCCGGGGTGAGGAGGAAGCGAGACGAAGATGAGGAACAGAGGAAGGAAAAGAGGACGAGACGAGACGGAGGGATGGAGGGAAAGGGGTCGCCGTTAGCTGCGTATCACGCCGTCAACCCGGGTTGTTAAGGCTACCCAAACCTACTCCCGCAAACAAAGCAACTGACATATGGGACCCATGCTTGTAACAAAGGTCTCGGGCCCACCGTCAGTGACTCATCCCTGATGATCTCAGCTCGGGCGGAGCTTATCCGTTTGGTCTGCGATATCGGACGGAGTTGCTGGGGACGGGCAATGGCCCACCGAGATGTCAGTGAGAGAAGGATTGTCTGTCAGAATGTGGGGCAGCTGAGATATTTTTTATTCTGATTGGGCACTCGAGATATTTGGCGCGTCGGATGGCGCAGGGCGTCGAGCTGATGATGTCCACAGAAACAATGGACGTCGGCTACGGAACTTCGGCGTATCTCTTTTATGACCAACAGAAAATGGTTGATTTAAATTCCGATCTGGAACGAAACGTGTGGATTTATTTTGGCTGTGGATTGTTTAACTTAGAACCCGCTGGCCTAGCCTACACCTCTCCTCTCTTGTCACGGTGCATCGGTGGCCCACTTTGTTGTTATCGGTGCTAGAGTCTTTTTGCAGTTACAAAAATATATGGATAATATTGGGTAATTTATAGCAAATTTGTTATATAGCACTGAAAATATGTGGAATCATTTTTAGTTTTTCCCCCTAAGATTTCATACTCTAACTACCTGTGACTATCTTGGAGCATGTGAATCTTCTATGATCTCCTTTGTATGTTCATTGTGAAAGTACATCTAAATCTCCTAATTTGTTTCGTTAGTTACGATTACAAGTGACTAATGAGTTTATTGAGCTTCGTTAGGTTTCATTATAAATATATGAAACTAACATCATATCTAGAATACAAGAAAAGGCAAGCGAATTGGTAAAAAAAAGGGAATAGAATAAAAATGGTTATGATTTGGTCTCAATGAAAGTTTTGCGTGATTGAGAAGATATTGGCAATTCATTGGTAGTTATTATCAGGGAATACATCATTGAAGAAATGAAAAAGCAATTATCACATTACAAAGAGACAATATACAATGGATTTATCAGGTCTCTATAGTGGTTTCCTTCTATGGCAAAGGCAATATAGTGGGCATGCGCTTGCATGATTATATTATGTTATAGTAATAATTTTGTGTTACGTGTTATTGATACAAGCACAATATGAAAGGTCTACGTAGGACCTGTAGATGATCTAGTGTTTCTATGTGCACGAAGCCAACAATGGGGCAAGGGGGGCTCGAGCCCCCTTCCCCGTTCTGTGGAGACACCTTAAGCCCTGTTTGAATTTTCAGCTGTAGATGCATAGAATAGGAAGTGCTACAATTTGCTGGAAATAGAAGACAACCTATCTTTTTTGTTAATTGGACCAATAGTTCTATAAGACACATATGATTTTCATCATTCATCAATGTTTAAACTACATAAACTATTATTTTTATCTATATTGCAAGGGGTCATGGTGAGATTACGATGATGTAGTGCTTAGTTTAGCCCATTCTAATTTTTTTTCCGATTTTGTCCTTGTTCTGAAGACCTCAAGTTAGGCATGCTTGTTGGAACATACTTGTCTCTTGGTGTCATTTATAAGAACATCATTTTCCATTAACTCGGCCTTTAAAAGCTGACCAGTGGCATAAGTCCATGCACAGCCTCACGGCCTCGCTGGCATAAGTCCATGCACGGCCTCGCCCTGGCTAATGCGGACTACCTCGCCCTCGGGCCCACCGTCTTTCCGAAAGTGGACTGAGAACGGAAAATGCAACGAGCTACTCGTGCTGGTTGAACCCCCACTTGCTCGTGGCGCAACTTAACGGCACTTGACACGTGTGCGCAAAGCTGCAAATCATTTGACACTATGGGAGAAAAGATTCAAATAATGGAATGTGTGCCTTTTCTTTTGCATGCACATGTGGTGCAATTTCCGGTGATCTCCATCGATCTCCTATAGCAAGCCAGCCAACCAACTCGTGTTGGGCGGGGGCCTGGACCGGACCAACTCATGCTGGGCGGGGCCTGGACCGGTTGCTTGCTTTCTCACATCACCATCCGCGCATGCGACAGAGAGCTGCCTCAGGCCACATGGGAGGAGAGAGCCGGCGGTCGGTCCGTGATGTCCACGTCGCACCAGTAGATGGTCCAATGTCCCTATATTGTGAAGCATGCATGAAGCCAACATTAGAGCAAGGGGGCTCAAGCCCCCCCCCCCTCCCCCGGTGGAGACACCTTAAACCCTGCTTGGATTTTCAACTGTTGACGCATAAGATAACATGGACTAAGATTTGATGGAAGTAGAAGACATCCTATCTTTATTAATTGGCCCAATAATTCTATAAGACATGATTTTCATCATTCATTGATGTTTAAACTACTTGAACTGTTATTTTTATCTACATTGTAAGGAGTCATTGTGGGGTTATGTTGCTGTAGTGCTTAGTTCAACCCATTCTAAACTTTTTTCCGGAATTGCCCCTGTTCTGTAGACCTCAAGTTAGACATGTTTGTTGGAACATACTTGTCTCATGGTGTCATTTAGGTCTTTTTTGCGAATAGTGTCATTTAGGTCCTTGGACTCTCAAAACCAATATTATTCTAAATGCTAAGAGCAACTCCAAAAGACTTGTCATCCTGTCATGTAAAGTCATATTTGGCTAATTTGGGGTAAAACATATCTCCAACAGATTGTCTATCTATTTTTGTAAAAACAGCCACAAGCTATTCCTTGATTTTTGCTAGTCATAAATAGCCAACGTTGCTCCCTTGCCAAATCGCCGTTTCTCTCTCCTACGCATGCATGACTTTTGTTCATTTTTTTTTTGGCGAGCGATATGATCCAGCTATGGATGACCACCGCGTGGCATATTTTAAATATAGCAAATGAGAAATAGCAAATCTCTTGTAGAAGTCTTGTATTTTATGAAGTTTTGTAGTTTGTAAAATTGCTAAACTATAGAATTTAGCTATTTATTTTAGCACATCTTTTGGAGAGCATCTCCAAGAGAAAAACTATATATATTGTGTAGTCTATATTTGGCTATTTTTAGAAAAAAATAGTACTCCAACATCTCTTCTATCACGAATTGTAAAATAACAAGTATGTTATCCCGCGATTCTCCCTAGCTAAATATAGCATACCATCCCAGCTTGCCATGTGCTTCGCATGCGCACTCTTGGCTCTTCCCGCGTACCTGGATCACCGACGCTTAGCCCTCCGCAAGCTAAATATAGCATGTGGTTTTGTATTTTAGAAAGGCTGTTGGATTTATTTAGTTTTGAAATGGTTTTTCTGTTTTATAAAATAGCCAAATCATTAATTTAGCCATCCAATTTTACAAACTCTCTTGGAGTTGCTCTAAACTGTAAAAGAATAAGTCACTTGTCATTTAGCTATTATTTTGGCTACAGAAAAATGACAATCTAAAGAAGATAAACGGTTGGTTAAATGGAGACAACATACCATCATGCAACGTTTCAACGATTTGTAAACAAGGCAAATGGCCATTTTAGGCAAACAATACTTTAACTCTAAAATGCTTTTTATTTGCCTAAAATTATCCTGGGTGGCAATCAGGTCTATAACTATCCAAATGTTATTTTTATGAAGTTATCAAACTACTCTGTCACCTACTCACTCCGTCCTGAAATAAAGAGCATTCTGGCCTTTGTGACATGTCCTCAAATATAATACATCCGAGAAACAAAAGAGATATTATTTCCTTGAATAAGAATTCGTGATTGCTGCAAATAGACTGTTTTCCATATTTTTTATAATGAAACTAAGATTGCATCCTTTAATTATGGAGAATAGATCAGATTCTTATAGATTAGGAAGTTAAGTGAGGGGTACATGCGTCTATTGTCTTCTCTCTTATTTTGTCTAAGAATAGCCAGAATGCTTTTTATTCTAGGACGGAGGGAGTAAGCCTAAACTAGGGATGAAAACGGATCGGATCGGGACGGATAATGGCTTCCCCATATCCTAATTCTCTTTTTTTAAATCGGATTCGGAGCGGATCGGATATTATATGGTTTCGGATGCGAATACGGATTTTTTAGGATGTCGGAAATGGTGCGGATTCGGACCGGTGTCGGAGCGGAAGCGGACTTTTATAAGTCGGATGATATGTCCGTACATATATTTTTACGATGCGAAATAATTGATTAACCAAAGTAATAACGTAGTATAAAACAAGCCTGCAAAAGAAACATATATATTCTTATTCTTAATTAAGCAAAACTTGGCCTTCACTCTCTATCTTGTGTTAGTCCACCATTTTGGTAGCTGATAAATCTTCTATTGCTGTACCGTTGCTACAATTTCCTCAGTCCCCATTTTCATCGTCGCTAGACATTTGTTTTCTCCTATGAACTTTGGCTCCCTGTACTGTACTTGTATCTCGCACAGGACGTGTGTCTGCTTGCCGTGGTTCAAGCACAGGACGTGCGTCTGGTTGCCATTCTCGTTACTGAAAAATGCTGATTTTTAGTGATTAGCCACCACACCAATTAGGCAAATAGGCAATCATATGATTACCTTACCATATAGTGCAAATAGATAATTAGTGTATACAGTTAACGTGGGCTGCATAATAATGGACCAGGCTGACTTATTCTTGCCATTTGGACTCTACTAGCCAATGCCCGTGCGCTGCTACGGGTGACAAAACTATGTTAATCAAAATCGAAGTTGTTTTTACTCCCATAAGAAGGGTCTTTCGAAACAATGTTGGCACCAATAATAAAGATAAATAACAAACGACCTATTAATTTGCATCACTGGTGTTGAACGAAATGAAAAATGAATCAAAAGGCATGTATATCATCAAAATACAACCTTGTCTAAATCCGTCAAAACGAACATCAATCAAACTCTATGACAGCTCGCGGCACCACTTTGTGGCAGCAACAACAGCACTGAGTGACCTTATCTTTCAGTTGCCCTGGATGTTTTCCAGTCTGGCCATCTCACCATGGTTGCGGAAACGGTCGAGTAAATTATATACGTATAATGCATAGAGGAACTCAACTTTACGAAGCAAGATACAAACGTCTACCTTGGTGACTTGAAAGGATCACACATCAAATGCAAAGGGCGTATCACAGCATATCTCAATGGAATGAGTGCTCACAATTTCAGATGCAAGACCAAGGGCAAGGTCCCAAGAAAACCTAGGAGTAACTCCATCAGGAATGGCCTGTCTATTGCTAAGAAAATGTAGGCCGTGCTACCACTATATTAACATTAAAAAAAAGATCATAGATATTAGCTTCATTCTTGGACGTTGACACTTATTTTGAGCTACATACCTCGGGCCGCTTATAGCATAAAATATTTCTCTTCACTGTCCAAAACTTTTCCTATGGCATTAAATAATTTTCTTACACGGCCTTCGTCGTTCTGTATAGCCATCTCTCCCAAGCATATGAGTGAAGTAAAAACATCAGATAGTCTTTCCTCTTGTTTTGGTGCTGCAAAAAAAAAAAAAATGCTGGCACAAGAAATAGCACAAGGTTAGACACTTCAGAATAACAGGAATTGACCAACTTGAAATCCAATGTAACAATTTGGAGATACCCCAGATTATTAGCCAGGAAGCTACCTATCTGATGTATACCATATCTGTGGCAAAAAAAAAAAAATGATCTTTGCGCTATGATCCTCCAAGCTCCCTTTCACAGGAATCAGCACACAGTCTAAAAGCTTTGCCAGTTCTATTTTCTCATCTAGCTTGGCACCAACAGTCATCACATCTCAATATCCCCAATTGTACGCTTCAGGCACTCATTGCCGTAATAGTTCTATGACTGCTATAGTAATAACCGGAAATCCTTGCCAGGCCAGTAATTTGAAAGTATCCATTTTTCTATCATACTATACCAAATTGTTCTGTATAGTGAACTTGCAGCAAAATGTATCTGCAGAACAAAAAAAAAAATCAATAAGATCAAGAGGAGAATGGGCAGAGATAATATGTTGTAACATCAACCATACTTAGACATCCTTATAATCACCAGTTTTTTATGCATATGCATATAGATTATAATTTCGCAACCACCACTGCTGCAAGTATAAGATCTGTCAGTTAATTAGTTGTTAAAAAGGACCGGAAGCACCTGTAGGGGAAAAGCTCTAGAACAACAATAACAAATTAAGCCTAATTAACTTGCAGCAAATTCAGTGATTTCAGATAGGTAGCAAATTAGCACCAACATTTAAAGGAGACCGACTTGTGCCAAGCATGATTCAGACATGTAAAACAAGATTTTTGAGAAGGTTTCCTATGTGGCTCTATTACATAAGATATCTTTTATAATGCATACATATAGGAAGATATGGATGAAAATGAAAACAGGCCATATAGAATTAATCACAGGGCTAGCATATTGTACCTGACTTCTTAGGAAAATAATCAAGCACTTAGTATAGTTTGATTGGGCCACTTTGGAAAATGATATTTCGAGAGTGTGTAAATTTGAATGTGTTATACTGTTACCAATAACAGTACTTATAGCATGCTCATGTAAATTTTACAACCACTTAACATTAAGAATTGCATACCTAATCATTTTACAACCTAAACTCGAATAATAAACTCTGTACTTACAACCAGCACTTAGCAGAGGAATTTCTTCTTACTCTTAGTCTCTTAGATACCATCAGCAAGCCATTATGTGTATGCCTAATTGGCTATGCATATAGAATTAATCACAAGGCTAGAATCAATCGTGCACCTATTCCTTGAAATTGAAATAGGAAAACGATCCTCTTGAGAAGAGGTGCAAAGAAACATATACTATAATTTAATCACAAATCCTCTTAAGTTCAGCAATATCACAATTTCTAAAATTATGGATATGCAGCACAGCCATGAAATATCCTTGAAAGGAAAGCATGTGCCCTCTATTACATGATAATAACGGTAATCCAAGTCCTTTGCAGCCGAGCCCTTGACCCTTCTATTCTAATGGCATAAACCCAAGTCGTCAACCAAATAAAGCTTCTCGTGTAATATATTCGGGAAAGCTTTTCGGGTCTTTACCGTTGCTACACGGCTAACTTTTCCTAGGTCTTTTTTCTCTCTATTGGTTGGCAGGATATTTATCTGTTTTCTGAAATTAATTCTGAAATGAGCCTAACTTGTATTCGTTTGTGCTATTTCCCAACCAATCCACTCTAATTTCTTTGCTTGAGCTGCATGTGACCACTGTACTATTTGACTATTGTCTATTAGGATAATTCGGAGCAAGTGCCTCTTGTAACAAAGCACCATAAAGAAGTCACTGCAAAAAGTCAATGACCAATATCTGTTGAACTAATCATTATAATTCTATTCCGTTAATCGATTGTTGCCTTCACTACCACGTGTGTATCTCTATTAATCAAGTAGTTTACAGCTGCAGTGGAAATATAGGCAAAGGTTCTATTTACCATAGCATGTAATTATTTTGTGGTACATGAAGCAATGATCCTTCCCCAAACAAAAAATTGTAGATGCATGCACTAACTCGAAGGAAATGAAGACACAGAAACTTCAACTCAAAGGGATGTGTGCAAATTGGGAAAAGAAAACATCAAGGACACATACGAGAGAAAATATCCCATTTCTTCTAAATGGATCAATGCAACTCCTGTAATATCGGGATTACTGATCCCCAATTGGCAATCATCGGGCTTGTTCACTTGTTCGAGAAACATGCTCCATTCTAAACCTTCACCGATATTTTTTAAACCATACATGCATTCATTTAGAGATCGTCATAGGTAATCTTAAGCGCAATTGAAGGTCAGTGACCAATATATGCTGAACTAATCATTAGAAATCTATTCCATTAATCGATTGTTGCCTTCACTACCACGTGTGTATAACAAAATTTTGCAGCGACCCGACAAAGTACAATGACCACCCAAAGTATAAAATTCATGGTTCACAAATTTCTTTCGGAATTTGTTTCCATCACTACCGGATTCATCATGCCATTGCTCCTACAGTTCCGATTCGGTCTCATTTCTACAAAACCTACGAAGGTCACCAAAAAAAGGTTTGCCCAACAACGAAATATTTTGCGTTCAATCTTTTTCTCTAATGTAGTCCAAACCCTAACACTAACTCACTAAGAATGAGATTTGGGAAGTTGGGAAAAGCGGTGGAATGAAGAAGAACAAGCACTCACGAGCGTCCAGCCACGGGGCTCCAAGCCCTGCGGGATGGCCGGGGCCGGCGGCGGCGGCGCGATGGACGGGCGCCTTGCGGAGCCGGCGGGAGCACCCGGCGGGGAGGGGGTGTTCTTGTCGCCGGGCGGCGTACGGCGGACGGAGGACGCGGATGGCGGACGGAGGACGGCAAGGCGACGGAGGACGGCCTCGACGCCGGTGCCGGTGCCGCGGCCGCGCCCGCTGCGTCGGGGTTGGGGAACAGGGAAGTCCCTCGATGCCGCGGCGGGTGGCGGCGACCGAAGCTGGTCAAAGACGAGCGCGTGGGGCCCAGCTGTCGGCGCCGTTTGGGAGAGCGGGAGGGGGGCTCGTGAGTGGAGTGCGGGCACGTTGAAGGGGCACGTTGAAGTGGTGTTGACGTCCCCTGTTTTGGCTTTTTAGGAGTAGAGATAAATTCGGATTATCCTATTAGAAGCGTCGGATAATCCGTGTTTAATTATCGGATACTCCATATCCGTCGGATTTCGCTAATTCCATATCCTACACCGCATCCGCATATAAATGGATTCGGATTATCCGTATCCGCATGGATATTAAAAGTACTTCTCCATATCCTTAAAATTCGGATTCGGAGCGGATCGGAAATGGAGGATTATCCGTACCACTTTCATCCCTAGCCTAAACGGACTTTCCACCAACCCATATGTTGGTTCTCTAGTGCTCCATCTATACACTCTGCCGCTCTTCTAGTTTCATTCGCATGCTCCTACCCTCTCTCCACAATTTAATCTTGTATAGCACTGCATCATAATTGCCAACTAGCCATCCTCAATTCACGCCTTTGTAATCCTCCACATCAAGTGCCATGATATGCCGAAGATCAATACTAAACAATTGCTTTGCCATCAAGCGAGCCAAATTGGCTCGTCCCGCCCGACGAGCTCCTCACAGCTAACTTGCCTTTAACCAATCGCGCACGTACAGTAGTTGATTGATGAGTGTTTTGTGTTTAGACCTCTAACAGATTTCCCCGCTTTCTGTGCTGGCCAGGCCAGGGCATTCCTTGCTTTCTCAGGGCTAGTTTCTCTCTCACCCCGGTGAGATAGCCTAGCTTGGCAAGGCGAGGCAAGCAAATAAAGCAAAACTGCCCTTCGTTAAGGCAAGCCAAGCGGCCAAGCCACTGAAATCTGCGTTCACCACCATTGCTACTTGGCTCTTCCATGTTCCACACACACGTGACGAGAGACAATCAGACAGCTCGAACCTCGAAAAGCAGGAGTCCACGCCAAAGCCAAGTGGAAATGAACCCAATGGCCGCCGCCGCACCCACGCCATCCCCATTCGTCGCTTCAACCCGCCGCTTCGCCCCTCGCCTCCGCTCCCTCCTCCCCGCCGCTGCCATGTCCTCCTCTTCCCCCTCCGCCGCCGCCCCCGTATCCGCCTCCGCCTCCGCCCCAAGCCCCAGCCCCGGCACTGGGGAAGGAGAGGCGCAGGCGCAGGCGACCCCGCTCCCGCACTCGACCCTGGAGATCGCGGGGGCGCGCCGGGGCATCCTCGCGGGCTTCGCCAGCCTCCGCGCCCCGTACCGCGCCTTCCCCGTGCTCGCGTCGAACCGGCACGTCGAGACCATCTTCGCCGCGCTCACGCGGTCGCGCCCCGCCGTCAAGCTGCGGCGCGAGTGCCTCCGCGCCCCCGACGACGGGGCCGTCGCGCTCGACTGGGTCGCTGGCGACGACCGCGCGCTTCCGAATGATGCTCCGGTGCTTATACTCTTGGTACGGTGCTCCTTGCCTCCTTACCGCCCCCATTGCAGAACTGACTGCACTGTGCACGCAGGAAGCGTAGTGCGTGCTCGTTTAAGCGTCAGTGGTGTCTGTGATTTAGGCTTTGGTTATCTTTGGAATTGAGGTTATGATATGCAAATGGGCGCATACGTGTGGTGTAAATCAATGTCAAATGGGCGCATACGTGTGGTGTAAATCAATGTCAATGGTACCTTCAGCATGATGTGACGAAACTAAGATTTTACTGTCTGTTTTGGTAACACTAGTATATTCTAGTAGTGTTGCAAGCGCTCTACAGCTGATTTCAGTTTGGGGAGCAAAAAGGACTTAGCAGGGAGTTTTAGATGATAACTCGCCATCAGACAGCTGTCTCATGGCTTGTATGTAATTTGCTTAATTGATATATACTGTCGTTGTTGTTGCAGCTGCACAAGTGCATCAAATGAGCAACAAATACAAGTGCTGCAGAATTTTAGTTTCTGGGTTCTGGTATAGTTTGCATAGGTTTAGGTCGTTTAGTGAAGTAGGCTGCAGTACTGTGGTAGTATAATCTGGAACTGAAAATATAGCACTGTTATGAGTTTATATGACTTAGTAGGAGTTTGATTCCAATTGCATAGTCTGTTTGCATTGTATAGTCTCAGCATATTCAGACGATGAACCAACGTCTATGCCAAATGCTAATAGGATCAAGTCTTAAAGCATGATGTAAAATGCACAAGTTTCAAGGATATGAGGATATTATTTCTCATAATCGTTTGGAATTGAGTTATAGTTGAAATTCACTATAAGAAACAAATGGAACTAAATGATCCAAAAATAACTTTCACCTGAAGCAAGGCAAAAGGGTGTGGAGATGAATAATTTTCGATTCCATTATCATTTTTGTTTTGCTTGTAACCTAGTGTAATTTGATGTCTTTTCAGCCTGGTCTTACAGGTGGAAGTGATGATACATATGTAAGGCATATGCTTCTGAGAGCTAGAAACAAGGGATGGCGTGTTGTGGTGTTTAATAGCCGTGGATGTGCAGACAGTCCTGTGACTACACCCAAGGTACTTCAAATACCTTTTCCCAGTCTTTCATTAGCACTGTAAAGCTTATTTATAGCTCCCATAGCTCATTAAAAGTTTCAAAGCTATACAATGGACCATATTTTCCCTTTTGATACTTGTCAGGGAGAAGTGCTAAGATCTCATTTATATGGTTTGATTTGATAGAGAAGTGCGCTGCCCCCTTTTAAGTTAATTATCAGCAGCAGTAGAGACACCCATTTTGTTGTGGTAACCTGGACAGAACTGACCCTCTTCCTAGCTTAGAGCATCTCTGTGCTGCCTAAAAGTTGGCTCATCCCAGTCCATATGTGCAAACTGTCCAAATATATATTTTTTTCATGTTGGCATCTGGTGTGTAAATGTAACATCATTGCTTCTGTAGTTCTGTGTACTCTTTTGCTGATGACTCTTCCTACTTAGGCTGTAACCAGAAACTGAATAAAGGGCGAGTAAACTGGCTTTTTCTTGACAGAATTGGAGTTTTGAACTGAAAGTAGGAAAAGGTTAAAGAACATTGAAGTGTATGATTACCAATAAATTCATTATTGCTCAACATTAACGTTTTTTTAGCTTTATTCTGCGGCTACTTGCTGCCCTAGTAAAATAGGCCACCTTGTGTCCTTAAACTGATTTGTCTCATAAATTTCTAAGCTTCACCCTGATGAGTACAGCATACCGATAAAGTGGCGATATGCATGTTGCCAATCAGCATCTTTTACCATGGGGCCTTGAATCATACTCAATGGATAAACCTTGATGAGGAAACCTAGGTGTTAACAAATACATAATAAGGAGATAATGGTAGCAAATGTAATCAAGGCCCGAAGCTGTAGTGGACCATCTTCTTTTTAGGACATACGTTGACTTGCATCTTCTGTCATGTGCAGTTCTATTCCGCTTCGTTTACAGGGGATCTCCGCCAAGTTATTGGTCACGTTTTAGGACGTTATCCCCTGTCTAATGTCTATGCTGCCGGTTGGTCTCTTGGAGCAAATATTCTTGTGCGCTACCTTGGCGAGGTGAGTTCTGCACCCAGCGATAAGCAGTCTACAATAATTGTTTTGTATTGTCACATTCATGCGATTGCAGTTCTGCTTGACGTTTTGGTACCTTATACACATCTTTCTGTGGTGAAAAATGGTTAGAGTAGCTAACCCATATATGAACTAATTTTCTTTGGGTGCAACAAGCGATCTGTCATACGCATCACCCCTCCCCTTCCTGTTGTTCCCTGACGCTTCTTTGTATCTTCCTGCATAAAACTATGTATGGTTGATCACAAATATGAATTTCCTCCAGCAGCTCATAACTTATCTTTATCTATATATATTCTTTTTCAGGAAACTGATAAATGCCCTCTATCTGGCGCAGTCTCCTTGTGCAATCCTTTTAATTTGGTAATTGCAGATGAAGATTTCCACAAAGGATTTAACAACGTTTATGATAGATCATTGGCTAGGGCTTTGAGAACGATATTTAAGAAGTGCGTCTTTTTGTCTCCTCTCATAAAATCTTAGTGACATTTGTACTCGTTTATGATTTCTAACAGCCAATCTTTAGGGATTTGAACAAAATTTAGGCATGCTCTCCTTTTCGAAGGGCTGGAGGGTGAATATGATATACCCAAGGCAGCGAATGCAAGAACTGTTAGAGATTTTGATGAGGGGCTAACCCGAGGTTTGCTGCAACTTCTAACCCAACTGTACAAGCTGTAATTTCTATAGTTTTCCTGTTGACACCCCCACATTCCAAAGAATACTTCAATGGTTTGCAGTTTCGTTTGGTTTCAAGTCAGTGGATGATTATTACTCCAATTCAAGCAGCTCGGATTCTATCAAGAATGTTTGCATACCCTTACTGTGCATACAGGTCAAACTTTCACTCTATCTGTTATCTGTGCATCACTAGAAGCTAGGACATTAGGAACAATAGATATAGTTTAAGAGCCTGAGGTGTATTATTTTTTAGTTTTAGGTCATGCATTACTTAGTACTATGACTCAACTTTAACCCAAAGCTGTTAAACTACTTGACTTAAGAATATGGAAGTTCAATTAATTTATGTCCTTTTGGTTCTATCATTGGAATAATAAAACCTGGAGAAGCATTTTAACACTAGCTTAGGTCTTGCATATTTAGAACCCTGACTTGAGAAAGTTGGTACGTTTTGTGGTAAAGTTGTTTGTAAAACTCTACAAAGCAGCATTCATGGTAATTTTAGAAAAAAAAAGAGATTTAACAGTTTCAGTGATTAGTGGGTTTATATGCATATATTGTGAAGGTCAAAGCATGTCTTTTCTGTTATAACTTCAATCATAATTTAGTTCTGTGCAGGCTGATAATGACCCAATTGCGCCATCCAGGGGAATTCCTAGAGATGATATCAAGGTATCTGCTGTTGTACACCCCTTTTTCACCTAATAATGACTCTGAGATGATATGTTGTGGAAGACATACTCCCTCCATTCCAAATTATAAGTCGTTTTGGCTTTTCTAGGCACATAGCTTTTGCTGTGTATCTAGACATAGCGTAGTGTCTAGGTGCATAACAAAGCTATGTATCTAGAAAAGTCAAAACGACTTATAATTTTGAACATATGGAGTAGGTATTTTGTTTCACTCTAATCGATGAGTTAGTCCCTTGATGAGTTAATTTGAATCAACAAATTGTAGGCATACCTCAAAGAGTGCAGCTTTATCGCTCATATATTTGTACCTTTTGTTTTGTTAATTACTTAATTGTGCTATTCATGTGCTTCTCTTTGGCAAAAGAGAGAATCTTAACTTGGAACTAGGAGTTCAATAACAACACATACATCGATTACACATTAGATGGGCTTTCGTTTGGTGTCATGTTCTAAGTGTAGATTAACCATAGCAAAATAATGTCAGATGAGAAAGTCAATATAAATAACATAACCAATGTTGGGCCTAGGACAAGTCCATTTTGATTGTGGCAAGTTCA
The DNA here is from genome assembly GCA_018135685.1 of Themeda triandra. Taxonomy (NCBI): domain Eukaryota; kingdom Viridiplantae; phylum Streptophyta; class Magnoliopsida; order Poales; family Poaceae; genus Themeda; species Themeda triandra. The sequence continues at coordinate 194,119 of JAENPR010000628.1, read as the reverse complement.
AATCATCCAAATTATACTTCTGTTAACAACTTATTTTTATGGGTCAATAGTCATGTTGAAAGCAATAGAAACATTGGTCGCTACCTCCAGCATCCTAGGTGCTGGGGGGTCTGGGGTCTTTTTGAGTGTTTGTGTGTATTTATACTTAGGCTGGATTTCTTTTCCCAGCCCTTTGTACTCTTGTTCTTTCCATCTTAATGAAATGACAATGCAGCTCTCCTCCTGCGTCATTCGAGGAAAGAAAAGCCTTAGAAACATACTATCTGGTAATTTGAGCTTGAATAGAAGTGGAGCAATATAAGGGCTTGTTTGGGTTCCGCCTGTGAGTGTCCTGCCAATGGGGTTGGCAGGCCAAAACATACGGGTGTGTTGCATCTGCATGGGAAGCCAGGCCTGGGCATGCCAGTTATTGACCTTGATCCAAACGGCCATGTTTGTGCTGGTCGATGGCTAAAAATTGGCTTGGCAAGCATCAGCTCACATCCAAACGACCAAAAGTTTTGACAGATATCCAGAGACATGTGCCAAAATTGGACAAATCATTTCAAGCTGATAACTGACAATGTAAATGTTACCCCAATTTCCGCAAAAAAGTGTTATCCCAGTTACTCAATTAGTTTCTTGTTTGATATTGCTTTAGAGTTCAGAACAAGAAATCGACTAATAAGTCACATTCTCTATTGTTTCAGGCAAATAAGAATTGTCTACTTATAGTAACACCACAGGGTGGCCATCTTGGATGGGTAGCAGGTGACGAAGCTCCATTCGGATGTCCTTGGACAGACCCAATAGTGATGGAATATCTGGAATACCTCGAAAATGAGAAGGACTCTAGTACCAAAAATAACATATCCGATGAGAAACAGGGTGTTTCAGAGGCATCAATACCCCATCTAACTGTGCATGGTCAAAGATAGTAATATTTCCCTTCTCAGAGTACTCATTCGCCACATATGTTTTATGGAAATAGTTAGTGGTTCATTTATCTGTCTGGTCTGCTGCTGGGTTTGATACATGATTCTTCGTCTAGAGGTACGTTCCTGTAATTTAATTCTGGTCCTAAGTTTGTATTTTGATGTTCTTCAGTCAATACTCTATAACCTTAGCAGGGCCTACTTTGCTTGTGCAGGTCTAGTGGTCTACGCTTGTGCGAGAAGATTTCTGTGAGAAAGAAGATGCCTGGTTCTGAAATGTGATTATTATTGTCTGAATAAAATATGTGTTATCCAATTGTTCCTTCTTAGGGGTTTCATCTGGTGTTTGAAAGGAATTCTCCTTAAGGGCCTGAGCTCATATGGATCGAAAGGCCTTTGTATCCGCACAGAGATTTATGGAATGCAGGGGACGGAAATTGAGTTAACGTCTCTCGTTTGCAACATGTGAATGTTAAGGCAGAGTTGGTGCCGATGAGCACAAGAAAACATCATGTACATTTGAGATTTGACAATGCCCTTCAGGGCACGAAAGAAAAAGAAAATTGTGTCTTATTGCCAAACTTAATCTTTGGCAGCATTGAAGAGTTTTGAATTCTTGTGTGCATGCTAACACACGTCTCATTTGCTAAACATAAACTTCGATTAGTATGGCAATCTGATCAAGTACTGACAGTTGTTGAAATGTTGTATGATCCTATTTCTTTTACAGATGCTACCAAATATAGCTGATGATTTCATTGAAGTCTTTGTGCCAGCAACTTACATATTTCTTGTTACTACCCATGTCTAGTAAGTTGCATGTTTCCTGTTACTACCCATGTCTAGTAAGTTTTCCATAATATAGTAATATAATCATTTATGGGAGAGTTTCAGATTCCCAGCGTGGCTGCTAACGACCACTGCATTTCCTGCTTCTTATCAGATGCACGAACGATTTACAAGGCAATGGACGGTGTGCACAACCGTGCAAGTAACAGACATGCTTTATCTATATCAGATTTGCACCGCAGGATACGTGCTACGACTTGCGACTTCTCCCAATGACCGAGCAGATTATGATCCTCTCAGACCAAGTGCGTGTACCCAGCAACCGAAGTGCCGATTGGGAACGAAGCACTTTCCCAAAAGTAGAAGCGGAAAGCTAGGCAAAAGCCGAGCTCCCAAGCGGGATAAAAAAAAGCTCCGTCCACGCGCCGCTCTGCGAGGGGCACCCTTGTCCGCCGTCGACGGGCGCACCAGCCGCGCACCCCAGTTCAGGCCCCCCACGAGCCACGAGGACCGCGCGCTCGACGTTGACGCTGCCTCCGCGCCACTCGTGTTGGATTTATTATGGGCTAGGCCATTTTAGATTTAATAAATCAAATAAACTCATGGTGTGTAATTGTGGAGAATATTAATTGTCGGATTGAAAGTCAACGGTCCTTGACTTGACTTATATTGTGAGAATTATTCCACTTAATTTGAGAAGCAAGGAAAAGGACCAAGGTGTGCCACGCAGCCGCCGCCGCCGCCCCGCCGCCGCCGCCCGGCGGATCGGGCCGTGGCGTGGCGTGGCCGTGGGCCACTGGGCGTAAGGGCGCCGCCCTCTTCCTCTTCATACAACCGGCAATCTCCAAAAGAGAGAACATAGCGTGGGCCCTCTTCCTCTTCCTGGCCGGCTACATAAGGGCGCCGCCCTCTTCCTCCAAAAGAGAGAACATTACAACCAGAACCGCAATCTCCAAAAGAGAGAACATACAACCAGAACCGCAATCCTCAGCAGCAACAGAGAGTTCCCATCTCGTTGATCCGCGCGCACGGTGAAGCGAGAGGGCAGGTGCCTCCGGAGCCTCTGCCGATTGAGACCTTGCACGGGGGGTCGGCAATTAGGTTTTTTGGGGAGCGTCTTCGCGACTGCCCAACCTCCATTGTTCTTTGTTCTTCGCGTTCGTCTTCTTCCTCTACATCCCGGATAAGAGATCGGCGGGAGTTCGTCTTCTTCCTCTACATCCCGGAGAGATCGGCTACTGCAAGTCTTCATCATGGCGTTAGAAGATGGACGGACTTCGGGAGCGAAGGGTATGGACTGTTCATCTCCTCTTTAGTTTTCGCGTTTCGATCATGCCTGTTTCAATAGGCCGTCATGCGATGTTTCGGTATGTGTTATCGATGTGTCACTAGATTCGAACATCGTTTCAGCTTTTATATTGTCTACATTCTTCTTTGTCGGTTATATGTTTTATCTATCTCGTTTCGAGTAGTTATGTTAAATTGTTTCGTCGGTTGTTCTCGCATGTTCCGGTAGCTCTGTTGAGATGTTTCTTATGCAATGCTTTGTTTTGAGCCATGATATACATGTTTAATCTTGATGCTATGCAATATATGTCATGTTTATATGTCTTTGATTATGATATGCTTTGCATGATTATTAATCACATGGTTCATGTTCTTTTGAACATGATTGATGCTATGATCTTTATTTACAATTATATAAATGTCATCATCATTTTGTTAATTTATGGAATTAAATTGACATGGAAATTGCCTTATAATCTAACATTCCAAAAACCTAATGATAGGCATTTTTAAATCGGAGGTTTTACTTTGCATTAAAACCCGATTCTTTTGATGGAAAGAATTTCTTGCTTTGAAAAGCTAAGATGGAACTGTGGTTGGCTTGCTATGTCTTGTTATCACGCCGGCGAGGGCGAGCACGAAAACTTGTCTCGGAGCGAGAGGACTAAGTTTAAGGCGATGACAACCTCTTTAGAGGAGCGGTGATCGGTGCATTGGATGCAAAGTTTCGGAAGAGCTATATCATTCTTCCCACTTTGGGAAAGCAACGTGGGATGCACTTGTTGGAAAGTTTGGAGTAACCGATCTTGGTAGTGAGCTGTACCTCATGGAGCAGGTTGTATGACTACAAGATGGTTGAGAACCGATCCGTAGTGGAACAGGGCTCATGAGATTCGAGCGGCTAAGGAACTCGAACTATTCCCTTGTCTTCTTCCCGACAAGTTTGTGGTGGCGGTATAATCGCCAAGTTACCATCTTCTTGGAAGGATTTTGCCACCTCCCTTAAACATAAGAGGCGGGAGTTCAATGTTGAGGAGCTCATTGGCACTCTTGATGTTGAGGAGAGGGCAAGGGCAAAGGACAAAGGGAAAGGTGATGAGACCGCTTACGCAAATATGGTGCGAAGAAATTCAACAAGTTCAAGAAGAAGAAACAAAACAAGCAAGAGAATTCTCCAAAGCACATTCGACGACACACGGTTTAAAAGAAGAACAACACCAACAAAAGCAAGGTGGGTTGCTTTGTTTGTGGGAGTGATCAGCATTGGGCTAGAGAGTGCCCGAGATCACAAGTTCAATCCGGAGAAAAGTCGGCAAATGTTGTCACTACGGAGGCTGAGATGGAACAACGGGGTATGGTAATTCTTTACCATTTGTTCTTTCATCACGTAATTCACCGAGTGGTGGATGGATAGTGGTGCAAATATACATGTGTGTGCTGATATTTCTTTGTTCTCTTTTTACCGTGTCGGGAGGTCTCGCGCCTTGTTGATGGGAAATGGGTCGCGTGCTCATGTTCTTGGTGTTGGTACGGTCGTTCTGAAGTTTACTTCGGGAAAGACGGTGCCATTGAAGAGCGTGCAGCATGTGCCCTCAATAAAGAAGAACCTTGTTAGCGAATAAATGTGTTGTTTCTAAACATGGTACTTTTGTTGGAAAAGGTTATGATTGCGGAGGTCTGTTCCGCTTATCCTTGCATGATGTTTGTAATAAGTTGGTAAACTCAGTTGATTTTTCTGATGAATCCGATTTGTGGCATTCACGCTTTTGTCATGCAAGTTATAGTTGTCTTATGCGGCTAGCAAACCTCAATTTAATTTCTAAATTTAACCTAGTCAAAAAGTCTAAGTGCCATGTTTGTGTTGAATCAAAACAACCCCTTGCAAGCCCCACAAGGCTGTTGAGGCGAGAATCGGCACCTCTAGAACTTGTTCATTCGATCTTTGTGAGATGAATGGAATTTTGACTAAAGGCGGCAAAAGATATTTCCTCACCTTTATAGATGATTCCACCAGATTTTGCTATGTGTACCTCTTAAAAACAAAAGATGAAGCGCTGAATTATTTTAAGTCCTATAAAGCCGAAGTTGAAAACTAACTTGAGAGGAAAATAAAACGTTTAAGGTCGATAGAGGAGGTGAATATTTCTCTAATGTTTTCGATGAGTTAAGTGGAACATGGAATTGTTCATGAGAGGACACCTCCATTCTCACCACAATCCAATGGGATTGCCGAAAGGAAAAACCGCACTCTAACTGATTTGGTTAATGCCATGTTGAGTACAGCGGGATTATCCAAGGAATGGTGGGGTGAGGCAATTTTGACCGCGTGTCATGTCCCGAACGAGTTTCTACAAAGAACAAAGAGATTACACCATTAGAGGAATGGGAGAAGAAAAGATTAAACCTCTCTTACTTGCGCACTTGGGGGTGTTTGGCTAAAGTGAATGTGCCAATAAACAAGAAGCGTAAGCTAGGGCCTAAAACTTGATTGTATATTCCTGGGCTATGCCTTCCATAGTGTTGGTTATAGGTTCTTAATTATAAAATCCGATGTGCACGATATGTATGTTGATACTATCATGGAATCAAGAGACGCTACATTTTTGAGAATGATTTTCCAAAGAGGTCTACACCTAGTGAAACAAATCATGAGAATATAGTTTCAAATGAGCAAGAACTATCTATTCCCATAGATCATGCTGAGGAATCTCCTTTGCACATCCCTGAGGAGGATGATACTATAGTCACACGCAAGAGTAAGAGGCAAAGAGTTGCTAAAACTTTTGGTGATGATTTTATAGTATACCTTGTGGAAGACACGCCATCCACCATATAAGAGGCCTATTCTTCTCCCGATGCGACTTATGGAAGGAAGCGAAGGAGTGAGATGGAATCTATTATGGGTAATGGAACATGGGAGGTCGTGGACCGTCCTTATGGCCGTCAACCTATAGGATGCAAGTGGATTTTCAAGAAAAAGCTTAGGCCCGATGGTACCATTGAGAGGTACAAGGCAAGGCTTGTGGCCAAAGGATATACCCGAGAAGAAGGGGAAGATTTCTTTGACACTTATTCACCCGTGGCTCGATTGACTACAATTCGTACTTTGATAGCCGTGGCGGCCTCTCATGGTCTTATCATTCATCGATGGATGTAAAGACAGCTTTCCTAAATGGAGAGTTGGATGAGGAGATCTATATGGATCGACCCGGATGGTTTCATTGCGGATGGTCAAGAGAACAAGGTGTGTAGGTTTGTTAAAATCTTTGTATGGCACGAAACAAGCTCCTAAGCGAAAGGCATGAAAAGTTGAAAAGTTTGATAATACTCTCACTACCGCCGGATTTGTTTGCTTTGTGAATGAGGCGGATTCGTGTGTGTATTATAAACATGGTGGGGGTGAGGCTGTCATGCTATGCCTTTATGTTGATGACATATTGATCTTTGGATCAAACCTCAAGGTCATTGAGGATGTGAAGAATCTTCTATCAAGCAATTTTGATATGAAGGATTTGGGAGAAGGCGATGTCATTCTAAACATCAAGCTTATCGAGAGAAGGTGATGGTGGGGTAACTTTGTTACAATCTCACTATGTGGAAAAGGTGTTGAGTCGCTTTGGTTTCGGTGGCGTGATCCTGCTCCCACACCTTATGACCCTAGCATGATTCGAGAAAGAATAGAAGAATTGCAAGGGATCAATTAACATACTCCCGAGATCATTGGCTCTTTGATGTACTTGGCAAGTGCAACTAGGCCCGACATCTCTTATGCGTGTGCAAGGCGAGTTGGTTTGTTTCAAACCCGGAGATGATCATTGGCGTGCTCTAGAGAGAGTGTTGCGCTACACGAAAGGTACTATGACTTATGGTATTCATTATCTTGGGTTCCCCGAGTGCTAGAAGGCTATTGTGATGCCAAGCTGGATCTCGATGCTTGATGAGCTTCATGCCACAAGCGGATATGTGTTCTTGCTTGGAGGTGGCGCTTTTTCTGGAAGTCTTGCAAGCGAGACTATCTTAACGAAGTCTACAATGGAAGCGGGAACTCGCGGCATTAGACACTTTGCTAGGGGCGAGGCCGAGTGGCTACGTGATCTCCTAATGGATTTACCGGTAGTTGAGAAACCAATACCGGCTATTTCCATGAACTGTGATAACCGGCCAGATGTTATTACAAAGGTAAACGAGTTCAAGGAGTAACATGAAGTCCACAAGGCATGTAAAGAGGAGATTAAAATCATCGAGAAAGCTGAAAAACTCCGGAGTTATAACGTTGGATTATGTCCATACGTCGAATAATCTGGCATCGGTTTACTAAGGGTGCATCACGCAATGTGATAGAAAGTGCATCGAGAGAAATGGGTATGAGACCCACATGAGGTCTACTTTAGTGGTAACTTGCTCCTTGTGATCGGAGATCCCGTGAATTAGGAGTGGTGAAACAAGCTAGTAGTAGATCGAGAGGAAAGATCCCTTCTTGACTCATTTCTGATGCACATCTTTCCTATCTGTAAGGCAGGATGATATATTTACCTTAATGTATTCCAAGAGCCTATTGAGGTGAGATGTTGTCCTACGAACATCTTTTGAGGAGTACACCTATATGAGTCGATCTGCTGGTCACGGTCTATGGGACTTGGGTAATCCCTAAATACTCATGAAAGGCACGAAGTGTGACTTATATGCTTCAAACAATGGGAATGTCTTTAGCTGCCCAAGATATCGATAAAGGACTTGAGTGAATCTCATCTCGCACAAAACTTGTCAATTCAAGGCATAGTCCATTGTTCGGTTGTGAATGGGTGAAACTCTTGCTCTAGGTGGATGTTCAACTTAACGGTCTCCACCGAAACACTAGTATATCAAAGAGCTGTGGTTCTGATGTTTTACTTTTACAAACCCTAGAGTTTGGTGGGGATTGTTGGATTTATTATGGGCTAGGCCCATTTTAGATTTAATAAATCAAATAAACTCTATGGTGTGTAATTGTGGAGAATATTAATTGTACCGGATTGGAAGTCCAACGGTCCTTGACTTGACTTATATTGTGAGAATTATTCCACTTAATTTGAGAAGCAAGGAAAAGGACCAAGGTGTGCCACACGCGCGCGCGCGCGCCGCCGCCGCCGCCGCCGGCCGACCGGGGCGTGGCGTGGCGTGGCGTGGCGTGGCGAGGCAGGCGGCGAGCGAGCGGGCGGACGGACGTGACGTGACGTGTTAACTTTTTAGCACTCACATACGGGAGTTTCAACTCAGTTAAACTCTTCGCCTTCCGTCTAACCCTTCAGCTCCTGCGCAACCTCTTCCTCTTCCTCTTCCTGGCCGGCTACATAAGGGCGCCGCCCTCTTCCTCCAAAAGAGAGAACATACAACCGAACCGCAATCCTCGGCGGCAGCAGAGTTCCCATCTCGTTGATCCGCGCGCACGGTGAAGCGAGAGGGCGGAGGTGCCTCCGGAGCCTCGCCGATTGAGACCTTGCAAGGGGGTCGGCAATTAGGTTTTTGGGGAGCGTCTTCACGACTGCCCAACCTCCATTGTTGCTGTTCTTCGCGTTCGTCTTCTTCCTCTACATCCCGGAGAAGAGATCGGCGAGTTCGTCTTCTTCCTCTACATCCGGGAGAGATCGGCTCTTTGCAAGTCTTCATCATGGCGTTAGAAGATGGACGGACTTCGGGAGCAAAGGGGTATGGACTGTTCATCTCCTCTTTAGTTTTCGCGTTTCGATCATGCCTGTTTCAATAGGTCATGCGATGTTTCGGTATGTGTTATCGATATGTGTCACTAGATTGAACATCGTTTCAGCTTTTATATTGTCTCTGTTCTTCTTTGTCGTTATATGTTTTATCTATCTCGTTTCGATAGTTATGTTAAATTGTTTCGTCGGTTGTTCTCTGCATGTTCCAAAGCTGTTGAGATGTTTCTTATGCAATCTGTTTTCAGCCATGATATACATGTTTAATCTTGATCTTTATGAATATATGTCATGTTTATATGTCTTTGATTATGATATGCTTTGCATGATTATTAATCACATGGTTCATATTCTTTTGAACATGATTGATGCTATGATCTTTATTTACAATTATATAAATGTCATCATCATTTTGTTAATTTATGGAATTAAATTAACATGAAAATTGCCTTATAATCTAACCACTCGCGCGCGGCCGCGTGCCGCGGCCCGTCGACGTCGTTCGCCGCCGCGGGCCCGGCCGGCGGTTGCCCCCCGATACTTAATCGAGTGGACCGGAGAGCAATTTAGTAAATCCTCGACGTTAATTATTGGCTCCTCGGCGACAGGTCATCCTTAACGCGGGCGATCATGGCATCAGGCGCGGTTCGTGACCTCGGACTCGGCACAGGTGTCGAAGTCGCAATCCGTGGGACTGCAAGCTCGGTCGCGCAAGGCATCGTAGGTTTGAATATTTCTACACGACATTATGCTCTCCTCGGCTGCTTATAATACTTGTATATACTCGGGCAGACGATGCTCATTGGTACGGACCGCGCGTTGAGTGGTGGCTGTGAGTTCGTCAGGCTGATCTGATTTGGTGCTGGTGGTGTGGATGCGATTTGCGTAGCTTCGAATTTGTGGCTACGAAGGGCAGAGGCTGAGCGTTCGTGTATTTTACTACTTGATTGAGCAAGCACTACGTACGTGAGCGATGACTCAACATAGTACTGAGCAGCTCAGGTGCAGCAAGCAGCGCTGACCGGTGCGGGGATCACGTGCCAGAACCGGAACTTGTTGCCGAAACTTGACAAGGGATGATCAACCTCTGCAGTATTCATGACGATAACTTGCACGTCAATGAATGTGTACAAGCAAGCTTAGCACATGAACGACTGACATGTGTTGTGGTAGAGCAATTTAACAGTTTCTTTTGCCCTCGGGATAGGCGTGCGCTGCTCACTCGGATTATTGCTCTTGCAGTAAATATAGATTCCCTGCCGTTTTAGTCCAGGCATGACCGATGCAACCCCGGATCCGTCGAATTAGTCCAGGCCACGTACAGAAACTGCGGAAGACACGATCGACTTCGCTTCGCGTCACGAGCCAGATCGACCAACAGGTGCAGCAAGGCTACAAGGACTGCCGAAACCGAACGACGACGCTGAAGGTGAAGCCGAGGGAGCACGCGCGCTCATCGGCGGTCCGACCATCTGTTGGACGCGGAGCGAGGCTCGCTGTCGCGGGACACGTAAACACCACCGTGCCGGCGATAAGCTCATCTGACTTTCAACGGTCCGAGGAGGGAGGAGGTGATGCGTTAGGAACTGAACACTGTACAACGACGTGTGCTAGCTTGGCTGGCTCCCTCCGTCGACCACCGATCGAGCTCCGGCTGGACGACGAAAAACAGCGACCTCTCACCCGGCCAGACGCAGTAGCATGAGTAGTAGGAGTACGACAGGAGCCGGAGCCTTCCACGCGAGCCACCGCGCTCACGCTACGTGACAAACGCCGTGCCACCTCGGCGTCTCGTCCGGGACAAGCTCCCCGCCGCCGACGTCGACGCTATCTGTCCCAGTGCGCTTCGCATCGCCCCTGCCTGTGGCCTCTCTGTTGCTGGAACCCCCCTGGCTACTGCCTTCCAATGGAAACTCGCGCACTCCAGCCGCTGCGAGAGCACCACGTGTAAGGCCCCGATCCGTCGCGACTCTCGAGACGGCCGGATAACCATTCCGTCCGTGCATTCAGCCCGATGCGCAACACCTGGACGCGGCGCCAAGCCATCGCGGGGCCTACCTGTTCTCCCGTCGCCGGGAGTGGCGCCACGTGTGCGCATCCCGCCGGCCGGACCCGTGCGCCGAGCGCCGTATAAAGAGCCACCCCGCCGTGTCCCGAGCTCCACTCCACTCTTCCTCCTACTACACATACAGCAGCCAGCTTGCCAGCTTGGCTAGCTTTGGCGAGCAACGACGACGGCGCACGCTCGATCGGGTGCGCGCGTGCGTTGTTCGGTTCAGGAATCCGGAGGACATGGATCAGCGCGGCGACTGCCCGTTCATGGTGGTGCCGCCGCGCCACCACCAGTACGACGACGAGGCGGCCCAACTCATGCACCAGCTGATGGCGGCCGCCGCGGGGGACCAGCAGGACCCCGCGGGGCGGGGAGCCAGCGGCGGTGGTGGCGGGGAGAGGAAGCGGCGGTTCACGGATGAGCAGGTGCGGTCGCTGGAGACGACGTTCCACGCGCGGCGCGCCAAGCTGGAGCCCCGAGAGAAGGCGGAGCTGGCGCGGGAGCTGGGCCTGCAGCCGCGCCAGGTGGCCATCTGGTTCCAGAACAAGCGCGCGCGGTGGCGCTCCAAGCAGCTGGAGCACGACTACGCCGCACTCCGGGCGCAGTACGACGCGATGCACGCCCGCGTCGAGTCGCTCAGGCAGGAGAAGCTCGCGCTCGCGGCGCAGGTACCTACCGTAAATCTCACCACAAACACCCGATCGATCGATTCTTGTACGTACTATATGTAGTACGTCTCCCTGATTCATGATTTCACCTGACGATCGATGTCTCCTTCCTTCCAGGTGGATGAACTGAGGGGGAGGCTGAGCGAGCGGCAAGACCAGAGCGGCAGCTGCGAGGTGAACGACGACGCGGAGGCGGCGGCGGACGACAAGAGGAATAGCCGCACCAGCTCCCTGGTGCAGGACGACGACGGCGCCACGCCGCCGCCGGCCGTAGCAGACGCCTCCGAGGACTCGGCGGCAACCGAGTACGGCTACGACCACGTCGCGTACGAGGGCCTGCACGATCCCTTCTGCACCACTCCGGACATATGGGATACATGGCCGATGCTAGAGTGGAACGCAGTGGCATGAACTCACGGGGAAGAAGTAGCCAATCGTGTACTCATCTTATGTCGTCTCTGTATCATAGTGTACGTGTGGTGGATTCATGGTGACTAGAAATGTTCGCGGCGTTGCCGCTTATGGCCATTAGGACCTGTGATATTTTTGCACTGCAAATGTATATCAACTGCATATTTATCATTTTGTTGTCTATATGTTTTGATGGTGTTATGTAAGTAATATTTTTTTTAGTTGTTGAAATAGAGCTATTAGTTTTTTTGAAAAAAGTAGGGGTAAAAGTATTTATTAAGGAGGGATGAGTTTAAGTAGCCGAAAGGTTAATGTAATTATGAAACGAGGACAATTCGAACTTGAAACATGAAGAGTTCTAAACAGTTGGATTTTCTATTTTTTTGTTTTTTAATTTGTTGTTCATATTTGCCATTTAAAACATAGGTAAAAACATACAATTAAAACTTTGTGCTAAAATATGTTATATTTTTTATGCGTATCATAGATTTAGTCATAATGATTTTGAAACAAATTGATTTTATATTTTACGATTTTTTTGTGTTTTACTATGCAATTTTGAAGATTCAAACAATTCGAACTTGAAACATGAAGAGTTCTAAAAAGTTGGATTTTCTATTTTTTGTTTTTTTATTTGTTGTTCATATTTGCCACTTAAAACATAGGTAAAAATATACAATTAAAACTTTGTGCTAAAATATGTTATATTTTTTATGCGTATCATAGATTTAGTCATAATGATTAAAAAACAAATTGATTTTATATTTTACGATTTTTCTGTGTTTTACTATGCAATTTTTAAGATTTAATAAATTTATTCATAAAAGGAAAAAATAATAGTTGTTTTTTTTTTTAGAATTTTTTGGGTTTAGTAACTACATAATTCAGAGTTAGGATGGATGAGATATAAATTTCGTTAGTTTATCAACGAAACGTGAATGAGATGAGTTTAATAATTATTTTAGATTTTTCGGATGATGAAGAAGGGGTGGAAAATATTTGGATAGGCTCTAAAGTGGTTTTAGTTCATATAGGAATTTTTTTTTTGAAGAAAAAAGACCTTTTTTTAATCTTCTGCGTACATTGTTTGTGTGCGCGTAGCAATTTTGATGAATAGTGCGTGAACAGTGCATGCGAAAGCGACCCGCTGAGTGTTTGAGCTGTGTGCACGTAGCAATTTCATGATGAACAGTACGTGAACAGTACATATGAAAGCGACCCACGGAGTGTTTTGAGCCGTCCGTTCGAGATCCAATGGCCACGGATTTGCAGGCGACGTGGCCATCTTCTCTGGCCAGAGAACGTTGCACGTTTCGTATTGTAAAGACTAGAATTGGCCGCGGCGTTGCCGCTTGTGGCCAGTGTGTAGGTAGAGAGACCCATTGTATAATTAAGTAGTATTATGTATTAAGCTTTGATGTTTTTTTGCCGCTTATGGCCATTAGAACTGTGATATATTTGCCGAAAATAATTATTTGGTGTGAAGTAGATTCGAGAACTATCATTTTTTTGGCTATATTTTTTTGGAGAAGTAAATATTAAAAGTATTTATTAAGAGAGAGGGACATTTGATGAGTCAATGTTTTTTTTTTTTATATATAGTAGCGAATCATTTAATGCTACACGTGTATGGGTATGGTTGGATAAAAATTTCGTAATGGTATTAGACTCAAGAGATGAAATTTATTATCTTAAAATATTAATTGGAGCATAAGAAACCCACGGATAATAAGAAAGTACTATTTTATGGGATCTTGAAACCATAGGAATTTGAGCTCTCCAAATCATAGTAAAATTTGCGACCAAGTCATAGTAAAATTTGTGACTTAGTTAAAAAATTTTGAAGCATCCATTAATATATAGCCGATTCATCAAAAAGAATAAAGGAAAACTGAATTCGTCCCTTTAAGCAATTTGGCCCGATGGCGGCCCATGGCGCCTTATCGCGGCGGTATGGCCTGCTCGGCCCACTCGGCCTCTCCCTGGAAGGCCTAATAGCGGCCCCGTCTGCCCGCGGCCATAAGCGGAGTCTGGAAAGTGTTTCTTTAGGAGTGTTGAAAAGTATTTCGAGGGCACTCCGATGATTTAGAGGTTTAAAGGTTTTAGTTGGAAAATTTTGTAAGCAATAAAACTCCCAAAGGCTATTTTTTGTGAAAATGGGTGGAAGGCATATATTTTTGAGGAAAAAGATTACTCGGCCGATCTGGATTTCGGGAAGCGTTTGCTAGGAGTGTTGAAAAGTATTTCGAGGCCCCTCCGATGAATTAGAGGTCTAAAGCTTTTAGTTGGGAAATTTTATAAGCAATAAAACTCCCAAAGACCATTGTCTGTGAAAATGGGTGGAAGGCATATATTTTTCAGTAAACAAGTCGATCGAATGTTGACAGTACAGTGAATGGATGTTTCGCGCTATTTCCGAAAAGCTGAAGAGCCTTTTTGATATTTTTTCTGAGAGAGGAGTCTGGATGGCGCGTTGTATTTCGCATGAGTTGGAGGGCCTTTTTGCAAAAAGGCTGGTGGGCGTCCGATCTGGACCGTCCACTCGGCCGATCGGACGGCCGATGATCGGAGGCGACGTGGCCACGCTGGTTGGCCAGCTTTTGTTGCGTGATTCGTATGGGGAGATTCCATAGTCCCTAGTCCTACTAGGCTGGGTATTCAGGAATCAAGTTCGACCGGCGGCCGGCCGGGGAGGGATCTATGGAGCATGAAAGCTTCACGCATTGTATACCAGGGATCGAGCGAGGGGTCGATCCGTCGGCCTCTCGATCGGCCGCCGTGCACCCTAGGATTCATGTTCGTGGGAGATGTGATTCAGAGCCGAGGCAAATGGTGTCGTGCACGTGGTTTACGCATGTCTGTCGTTGCACTACGTACTCCGTACTCGATCGGTCGCATGTTCTAGACGTTCCTGTCTGTTCGTCGTCGTCGCCTGTGCAGCTGTGTATAGTAGCCCATGATTCTAGGACGTTCCCCGTCGTACCGGAGCCTAAGGACGACGGCTACGCGCCGAGGACGAGGAGGAAGACGTCGCCTTCGCCGGGGCCGGGGACAAGAGTCTCTGTCGCACAGGAGATGAACCCTTTTTCCGGTTGCTCGTTTGGAAGGATGCAGGCGATGCGCGCGTCGTGTCAGTCGTCCATTCACCGGCGGTGCTGTTGCGCGGGGCGCAACGCAAAGGCGGATCGGAGGAGAAAAGGTTGCTGTCGAGAATTAGGAACGTTCTGGATTGGTGGCCCGGCGGCCAGATGGGTGGTGGAAACGACTCACCGGACGAGAAAGCGATGCCCAACCGAATCACAAGTACGTACGCAAAAATGTTCCCACGAGCTCCCCGAATAACTGTCGCGGGCGAATTTTGGGTGTAGTTACTACTAGGAGCGCGTGCGCTCTCTCTCGCTCTCTCGCTCTCTCTCTCTCTCTCTCTCCAAAAAACGTATTCTCTCTTAACACTAGTATATTAAAACATACTACGCGTGAAAGCCTGTCTTATAGGACTATTGAACTTGAAAGAAAAGTTGTTACACCTTATAATATTAGGACGAAAATAGTATATACAATATAGAAGAGATTTGAACTATATATAGGCTGGTATCATTTCGTACCGAAGTACATATAAGCAAAGGATACGTAGGGACAAATCTCTGAAAGAACACGACTGACGGAGCCCGAATATTAGACTAAGTAATATTAGACTAAGTATAAAATGATGTCTTTTCGTCCAAGATTATGATTTTTTAGAAAATGATCTCAAAATATGTAAATTTAAAGTAAAACATTTGAGCCACAAACAACTATAAAAAAAAATCTTGTAAATCAGGTTTATCACTACAACTTTGCTATTAACAATGTAAATATTGGAGGCCGTCTGGAAATTCTAAATTTTGAACCTCAAAATTAAATCTATCAACTTAAAACACATATTTTGGACTCTAAATAATTTAAATAAAAACTTTTCAACTACAAAGGTACTGTATTGATAAATACAATTTTGGTACAAACCATGTCAACATCCAAGCTCATTTGAATTTTTTTTAATTTTAATCTTCAAAATATATTGACTTAATACAATATTTTTGGGATTCAAAATAAAATTTTCTCATTTGCAAAGTTATAGTTCATGTCGATAGTATAGTTTGATATACAATTGATTTTCATCCAACTTTGTATGAAAAAATTATGAATTATTTTTCCTATGCAACTATTTAAAGACAAACCTTTTAAGATGCCTGCCTCTATCAATCATTTTTAGAGATGGGCCTTTAGAATGACCAACTTGGTTAATACCTATCTTCAAAGATGAGCATCTTAGGATGCCTTTCTGAAAATCAATTTATGGAGACAAACATCCTAGGACGACTTCCTTTTATAAATCAATGATTAACAGAGGCGATCGCCTTAAGATGCCCGCTTCTAAATGATTTATAGAGGTAGATGTTGGCTCTTGACTATTTACATTGGCGGTTGCTAGATATGCTCCCCTCTGTTAATTAAAGAGTATGTCTTTCAAAATCCTTTTCCTGGTACTAGTATGATATTGCCTTATCATAAGGGACTGAAATCATATGAAACCATGTCTTTTACTACCATCAAGCTCTCAATTCAGCTTAATAGCCCTCATAATTATTGCCAATGACAAAAACATAAACACATAAATTGGCAATATTATGATGAACTCGATGATATGATGTTTTAGGGGCAATTGTGGATCTAAGAAGGTAAGTGCTCATTCAAAATTTAAACTTGCAATGGAAAAAAGAGAACGGAACAACTTGTGAGATTTGGGCAATTGTTTTACTGAGAAATAGAGCTTACTAAGAGGAACTCAAAGGCTTCCTTGATTTATCCTCGGCAAGAATAGCATATCCATTTCATTCAAGGAAAGGACTGCATAGCCATAGTATAGGAATGGGGAAAAAAATGAAAAGAGAACAATCAGTCAATCACAGTATCTTAAGCCTAGAAATCACACACACACACACACCACCAATTCTTCTATTTGGTTCTGCCTCTGCCATTGATACAATGAAAAGATGACAATTTCAACCGAATAACTGTAGAACTATTTATAAACTATTTTTTTTAAAAAATAAATATTACAATAGCTAGTTTATGTATAATAATATTGTTAGATATTGTAGTATATCTGGTAGAGGAGTTGTAACGTGTTGGGATTTACCCACACGTGATTAGCCGAGGTCGATTAGGGCTGTTGTAGTTGATATCGGTTGATATCGTGTTGTAAGCTCATAAGACTCTTGTAACTCTACCCCTATATAATGGAATCACCGTGGAGCCGTATAGGTATCCCGTTTCCTCCTATTTGCATACCTCTTTACATGGTATCAGCAGCCGAATCCTAACGGACTCGATCCAATCTACGCGCAGCGCGCCTCCACCTTCCATCCATGGCTAGTTCTTCTGCCGCCGCGCCATTGGCCTTTGGCCTTCTTCCTGTTGTCTCCGAGAAGCTTACTCGGGGCAACTACAACATGTGGTTCGCCACCGTTTCGTCTGCCCTCCGCGGTGCTCGGCTTGCGGGCTATATCTTGCCTACCGCCGCACCCCCTGCCGCTCTCCTTGATGTCGCTTCGGCCGCCGACGGGAAGAAACCTGATCCCGTCCCCAATCCAGCATATGAGAAGTGGGTAGCTGAAGATCAAATTGTTCTAAGCTATCTCTTTTCTTCGCTCTCGAAAGAGATCTTCGGTCAGGTTGCTACATCATCTACTGCTAAAGAGCTTTGGGCAGCCATCCAGGAGCTTCATGCGTCCCAGTCTCGGGCGCGGATCATGTCAACGCGCATTGCGCTAGCCATGTCGTCAAAGGGTACATCGACTGTGGCCGAATACTTCGTGAAGATGAAGGGACTCGCCGATGATATGGCCTCGGCGGGTCGCAAACTTGAAGATGAAGAGCTCGTCACGTTCATCATCACGGGCCTCGGCGAGGAGTTTGAATCTATCATCTCCGCCGTGGCCTCTCGCGTCGAGCCGATCAGCGTCAATGAGCTGTATGCTCAACTCGTGGCGTTTGAGCAGCGTCGGGAGCTCAACACCGGCGCCTCGCAATCTTCTGCCAACGTGGCCGCCAAGGGCGGCCGTGGGGGCTCCTCCTCCAACCAGCAGCAGCAGCAGCGCAGCAACCGTGGTGATGGTGGCCGCGGTGGCTTTCGTCGTGGAGGAGGTGGTCGCGGCAATGGTGGCCGTGGCAACTCCGGCAACAATGGAGGCGGCAATGGCCGCAGCACTTTTCTTCAAGGTGTCTTCTGCCAGCTGTGTGGCAAGGAGGGACACACGGTGGTGCGTTGCTTCAAACGCTTTGACACCAACTTCACTGGGCCGCCACAGAAAACTGCATCGTCGGCCAACACTTCGTCCTATGGTGTGGACACGAACTGGTATGTTGATTCCGGTGCGACGGATCACATAACCGGTGAATTGGAGAAGCTCTCGTTCCGCGACAAGTATCGAGGAGGAGAACAAGTTCTCACAGCCAATGGGGCAGGTATGCATATTAACCACATTGGTCATAGTATTCTTCGTTCTCCAATTCGTGATGTTCATCTTAAGAATATTCTTCATGTCCCTAGTGCAACTAAAAATCTTGTTTCTGCCCATCGTCTTGTCAAAGATAATAATGCTTTTCTTGAGCTTCATCCACATCATTTTTCTCTTAAGGAACAGGTGACGAGGAAGACACTCCTCGAAGGTCGATGTAAGGGCGGCCTATATCCCTTGAAGTCTTCATCCAGTCAGCAGCCATCAAATAAACAAGTCCATGGTGTCGTTAAAGCGTCTACTTCCTTATGGCATAGTCGCTTAGGTCATGCCTCGTCTCCTGTCGTCAAGAGTGTCCTTAGTCGTCATAATTTATCCTTTTCTCGTGATTCAAACAGTGTCGGTGTGATTTGTGATGCTTGTCAATTGGGCAAGAGCCATCAGTTACCATATCCAAAGTCAAATAGTGTTTCTTCTAAACCCTTTGAGCTTGTTTTCTCTGATGTTTGGGGACCGGCACCAACATCCGTTGGGCGGCACTCCTATTATGTTAGCTTCATCGATGACTTTAGCAAGTTCACTTGGATATATCTTTTACGTTTCAAATCTGAAGTTTTTCAATGTTTTAAAGACTTTCAGAGTATGGTTGAGCGTCAATTTAATCACAAAATTATTGCAGTCCAGTCGGACTGGGGAGGAGAGTATCAATCCTTGAATTCACTTCTTAAAAGTTTAGGCATTGCTCATCATGTGTCATGTCCACATGCACATCAGCAGAATGGATCTGCAGAACGCAAACACCGCCACATTGTTGAGGTCGGTCTTTCTCTGCTTGCTCACGCATCCATGCCTCTAAAATTCTGGGACGAAGCCTTCCTAACTGCAGTGTTTATCATTAACCGACTCCCCTCTAAGGTCATTAGCAATGACACGCCCTATGATCGTCTCTTCGGCTCTCCACCAGACTATTCGTTCTTCCGCACGTTTGGTTGTGCGGTTTGGCCAAATATGCGACCCTATAACACCAAGAAACTTCAATTCCGCTCCCTAAGATGTGTTTTCCTCGGATATAGTAACTTGCACAAAGGTTTTAAGTGCCTTGATCCTAGCACCGGCCGTGTCTATGTTTCACGAGATGTTGTCTTTGATGAAACTCTTTATCCTTTTTCACTTCTTCATCCTAACGCCGGTGCCCGCCTCCGATCAGATCTTGATCTCCTTCCGGATACACTCAAAAATCCATCACCAGAATTTGGGAATGCAGAATTTCATGATCAATGTTTGGTTAATGCTAACCCCTCTAATGCTGTTTCGAGTTCTCTTGGTGCTACAGATCGTACAGGTGAAAATTCTGTTGAAAACGGTGCGGATCCAGCTGAGAACAGGCGTTATTTCATGCGCCTGTCACAACCGGACAATGGTGGCGCGGGAACCGGAGGAGATCTCCCTGCTCCTCGTACTGACGATGCGGGTGTATTGACATCGGGATCGGCCCCGATCCTGTCCGGCGCATCCACCTCGGGCGCTGATGCTGGACGACGCACCGAGGAGTCACCAGCTGCTGGATCGTCTGCGGCTCCTTCATCGTCGCAACCACAGCCGGATCCTGCCGCGTCGACGCTTGGTGGCACAGCGGATCCCTCGGTTCGTCTCGACGTGCCGACAGCACCTGCCGCCCAGGATCTACCCTCTGGATCTGGTGCGGGCAGTGCTCCTGATGCCTTGCCTGTTGCCGATTCAGCCACTCCGCCTCCTCCACCGCCGCCTCCTCCAGTGCGTCATGGGACACGCCTCCAACATGGCATCTCCAAGCCCAAGCTTTATACCGATGGGACGGTACGTTGGGGACTCCTCAGTCGTGTTGAGGACCTTGAACCATCTAATGTCAAGGCAGCTATGCAAGATGATCGGTGGGTTTCTGCCATGAATACCGAGTACCATGCGTTGATGAAGAACAAGACGTGGCACTTAGTTCCGGCTCCCAAGAATAGAAACATCATTGGATGTAAATGGGTTTACAAAGTCAAACGCAAGGCAGATGGCAGTATTGATCGGTACAAGGCTCGTTTGGTGGCAAAAGGGTATAAGCAACGCTATGGCATTGACTATGAAGATACGTTCAGTCCGGTCGTCAAAGCTGCCACAATTCGCCTTGTGCTAGCTGTGGCTGTTTCCAAAGGATGGTCTCTTCGCCAACTTGATGTGCAAAATGCTTTTCTTCATGGTGTGCTCGAAGAAGAAGTATTTATGCGCCAACCTCCTGGTTATGAAGACAAACATCATCCATCCTATGTTTGTAAGTTGGATAAAGCACTCTATGGGTTAAAACAAGCTCCACGTGCCTGGTATGCTCGACTTTGTGGCAAGCTTATTCAATTGGGGTTTCAACCGTCTAAGGGAGATACCTCGCTCTTTTTCTATCGCAAAGGCAATGTGGCTATGTTTGTCCTTGTTTATGTTGATGACATTATTGTGGCCAGTTCGTCTCCAGCTGCGACCAAGGCTTTGCTCTCTGATCTTGAAGCTGAGTTTGCCCTCAAAGATCTTGGTAATCTTCATTACTTTCTTGGCATTGAGGTCAAGCGTGGTCCCGGTGGTCTTGTTCTCACACAGCAGCGGTATGCCACTGACATTGTTAAACGTGCCAACATGTGGAGTTGCAAACCGGTTGACACACCTATCTCTGTGACGGAGAAACTCAGCATTACGTCTGGTGATCGTCTTGGGGAGGATGATTCTACAAATTATAGAAGCGTTGTTGGTGCTTTGCAGTATTTGACTCTCACCAGGCCTGATATATCGTTTGCTGTTAATAAGGTGTGCCAATTTCTTCATTCACCTACGACAGTTCATTGGAGTGCTGTCAAAAGGATTTTGCGTTATGTTAAGGGGACCTTGAACATGGGATTACAGATGCGAAAGTCTTCCTCCACTCTTGTTAGTGCCTTTTCTGATGCAGATTGGGCAGGGTGTGTTGATGATCGTCGGTCGACAGGAGGTTTTGCAGTGTTCTTTGGTCCCAATCTTATTTCTTGGAGTGCTCGTAAGCAACCGTCTCACGGTCGAGTACAGAGGCAGAATACAAAGCTCTGGCTAATGCTACAGCTGAGTTGATATGGATCCAAAAGTTGTTGACTGAGCTTGGTGTCTCTCATTCTCCTGTTGCACGGTTGTGGTGTGACAACATTGGTGCAAAATACTTGTCAGCTAATCCGGTGTTTCATGCAAGAACGAAGCATATTGAAATTGATTTTCACTTTGTTCGTGAACGGGTCGCACAGAAGCTTTTGGATATCAGGTTCATTAATACAGGAGATCAGGTTGCAGATGGTTTTACTAAACCTCTTCCGGCGCCTAAGCTTAAAGAATTTAGATACAATCTCAATCTTGTTAGCGGTTGAGATTGAGGGAGGATGTTAGATATTGTAGTATATCTGGTAGAGGAGTTGTAACGTGTTGGGATTTACCCACACGTGATTAGCCGAGGTCAGTTAGGGCTGTTGTAGTTGATATCGGTTGATATCGTGTTGTAAGCTCATAAGACTCTTGTAACTCTACCCCTATATAATGGAATCACCGTGGAGCCGTATAGGTATCCCGTTTCCTCCTATTTGCATACCTCTTTACAAATATGATATAGCTGTGGATTGTCGTGGAAAGAGTTTATGGCCAAGAAAAAAAAGAAACTGGGATTTCCTTGTTGCCGATATCATCATGTAGTACCAAAAGAACCAATTCATAAACGACAAATCACTCCTGCTGATCGATGTGTGTGTGTGATGTTGTTAGGACGCAGAGCCTTTGTCGTCTCATCTCTTCACCGCTCACTCAAAGCTCCTTTTGTCGTGCATTTACAATCATCTAAAATTCGTAGACGGAAACTTGGACTCTCATGGTGCGATCGACGACTGACCAATCACTGTATTACCTGACCAAACCCTCTGATGAAGTAAGTTAAAGAACAAGGTGGCTCATACAGGACTACAGGAGTCTATTTTCTGTCACAATCGACACAAGTCGCGCCGACTGTGGCCCATTGATAGGAACGGGTTCTTGGTGGACTATAAAGTTTTTTCATTTTATAAATGGGCCTAGGTTTCTCAATTTCGGCCTAGATAGCTTACCCACTTATGTACATATTGGGCTAGAATATTACTAACAGATGGTTCAATGTGGGGATCATGTGGCCATCTTAAAATGGTATAGTTCTTCTCAAAAAAAAAATCTCTAGAACACAGTTCATTTTGGCCCATTGGTTTTTGTGAAAATTTGGCCCATTTATTTCTTGCCATCGGCTAAGTTGCCATGGAAGCAGTGTGCATATCATCTGTGCCCACCGCCCACACCGGTGACGGAGGTACGGTTGTTTCCGAGTGTAGTTAGCGACAAAACGGGACGAACTGTCAAATTGGCTGTTCCCATGAAGTAGCCACCGATCGGCCGCGGTGGACCACGACCACCGGCGGCAAAATGCCGGGACGCCAAACGGCCAAAGATGAGCACAGTGCAGAAAAAGCTACCCCACGCCTCGGTTTTTTTTACCGACCGAAGCTTAGCGACCGCCGGCCTCCGGACGCGGTAAACCGGGCGGTTTGTACGGAAACCGCCCGGTTACCGCTCGGTTGCAAATTCGAATTCAAATCTCACTGTTGTTCGGTTCGGCTCCGGTTTACCTCCCGGTTTGAGCGGTTTACCGCCCGGTTTGAGCGGTTTGAGCGGTTTTTTAAAATTCAAATTTATTTTTTTTAAAAAATGCTAAAAAATTTCTAAAAATACTTCATGATTTTTAGAATCCAATGATGTCAAAATTACTCAAATTTGAGTGTGTTTAGTATGCTTTTCGACCTTCATGATTTAATGGGCCTTAACGGGCCGTGTATTTTTTCTTTTTTTTTTTTTAAACTTCTAAACGTCTAAATAAATACTAAACGAGCTCAAATTGAAATAATTTTGACACCATTGTGTTCTATAAATCATGAACTATTTTTAAAAAAATTTTCAGTATTTTTTTTTAAAGTTGAAATTTGAATTTGGGACTTACCGAACCGGTCCGAACCGGAACCGGACCGGTCCGGTAAGTCCGGTTACCACGGTAAACTGTGGTTTACCTGGCGGTAAAAAAAACCGTGCCCCACGCGCCATGTTTTCGCCATTCCCGGCTGCCCCCTTGATCTGCAGAGCAAGATCGAGCAACAGTAGGAGAGGAGGGATTACTCGTTGCGCCGGTGAGGTGAAAGTTTGAGAGGGACACAAGATATGGCTCGAGTAGGAGGGGGCTGCGGTCACACTCTGGAATTTCGCTTCCACCGATCTGCTTTTTTCCCGCAGCTAAACGCGTCCGGCTTTCGGTGATGATTTGAGCGGTGTGCGTGGTAGCTAGTAGCAGTGCACAAGCCAGAAGCCACAGTCACCTTTAGTTTGGTTGGTCAAGGAGATTTGATAGGTGCGTAGGTTCTAATTAGGCACGAGTTGTTTTCCAAAGTTTCTCTTTCAGATGAGAGCTGTTCCACGTACTGGAACAGGAGAAATGAGAAACTAGTCACAAAAACAAAACAAAAAAAGGAGAAATGAGAAACTAGACCCTTCTTGGATCTCAATACGATAAATTGGCCTATAATTCGGCTGTTTGTATTAGACCTGATCAAACATCAGGCCGAGTCAGGGTCATGAAAAAGGGCCAGGTAAAAAAATGACATGTAGTGGTATATTTTTTGGCATATTTTTTTTCCTCACAAAAAAAGCAACATCAGCTGACTTGACTTATCAGTAACAAAAACCATCAGCCGAACAAGGCAATATGTTCTTTTTCATATCAAGGGCTTGTTTGGAAAAGGAGCAAAGCTAAATATATCAAATATTAAAGAGCAAAATGTTTTTTTCCACTCCTTTTACTTTTCAAAATATCTCTACGCCATTTACGTCTCATGACTCATAACCCGTGCTCATATGAGTTGGAGCGACTCGCATTGTCTACGGTATGAAATCTGATTCTAAAACTTAGACTATCTCCAAGAGTTTGCCAAAACTACTTGGCATCCATGAAAATTTAGCAAAACAAGAAAAATTGACCCCCAATAGTTTGGCAAGTGGACTTGGCAAAGAGAGGAACTTGCTATCTGATCACTCCGAGCGCGCATATAGTCGCGAGTGTAGTTTGGTTGCCATCGCGACATGCAGTGTGGCGGCAGCGCCCCTTCACGCGCGCGAGAGAAGTATGGCCACGAAGCTGTTGCGGCCGATAAAAAATCTGCATATGAGCCTCCTGGGTTTGGTAAGTAAAAAATAGTAACCTATTGGAAAGGGCACTATTTTACTTGACAAATTGATTTGAGAGTTGACAAAACACAAGATTTGTCAAGTAAAATTTGGCTAACTCTCGGAGATGCTCTTATTGGGCACCGTTCCTAATTGGTGGTTAGAGTTCATTAGCTCCTATTTACTCTAATAATTATATATACTTAGTCCTTATATTTTGAGGAGTCAAAAAAATTTTAAACTTTAACTAATATTACGTGAAAAGTACTAATATCCATGAAACAAAGTAGATACCATTAGATTAATTATAGAATATATTTTTATAATAAATTTCTTTAGATATATAAATATTAATACTGTTTATTATAAATTTGATCAAACTCAAGATGGTTTGGTACGGTTTCCATGCTTGCATTCTTGGACGGAGTGGTAGTATAATACAGTCAACTTATCTGTCGTACGGAGTATACTACAGTCATAATACGATCGTAGGATGTCGGTTCTTTATTTATTGCGATAAGACAGGACACTGTAAAATGCTGGTATGCCATGCCACCGTGTCTTCGCATCATGTTTTTCTGTTTTCTTTCCTCACAGTATCATCACATCATATGGAGAGAGAGAGGGAGGAGGGAGGGAGAGAGAGATTATTAGCCACTCTCTAAATTTCTCAACTCTTTCGTATTTTTTCCTCAGCTCGATCAGAGTTATTATGTGTGTTAAACTTCGTATTTTTTCCTCAGCTCGATCAGAGTTATTATGTGTGTTAAACCTCTAAGGTACAGTGAGAATGAGAAAGTAATACCCGGCCAGTAGCATTGGGCCTCAAGGATAGCTTATTAGTTCCTCATCCCATCCAATTCTGAATTATTATTTGTAGTTCAGTTCCAAGAAAAGTATATATATGCACATGAAGGACAACAAACCATTATGCTGTGCTTAGCACTTTAGGGTCTTTGGTACACCTAATCATCTCTTGCCCCAAGTCACCTCCACACTTAAAAAAAAGGATAATTCCATCGTATGAATGCGACCGTCTTGCTCAACTGCTTCACTTCACCAATTGCTGCTGTTGGTTTCTGGCCCCTACAAGAAGGAACCTTCAACTTTCCAAAACCTACCTTTAGTTGTCGTGCCATTCCAAGAGAGTTCAAAAAAAAAAAAAAAAAAAAAAAAAGAGGGTACCAGCAGACAAGAAAGACCAATATCATCTGCTAGCTGTTTGATTTCATGTTTCTTTGGACTGATGCTATAGGATCATACACTACACTAGAATAGTACTGTGGGCATGATGCATGTCATGCGCCTGCAGCTCTAGCTAGCAACTTGTAAAGTTAGTGACAGCTAAAAACAGCCATGAGAATACAAATCCTGCAGGCTGATGTTGCTTGTACTTCTTTTGCATGTACAGACATAATCTTCAACAGTAAACTTGTGACATTATTGATCCATAATTCCATATAGGGATCCAGCATTACCTGTCTCTTCTTAATAAAGAACACCACTGCCTGTCACACATTGCACAGGAATTTGTTCAACTCAAACGTACTACTTACTTCTGGCCTTTAAAAATAGGAAACCAGCTGGTGGCTGGAGTGGCTGTCCCTGACAAGAAGTTACCTGCGTATATTGAAATAGTAGTATGTACTAGTACAGCAGTAATACCTCCTTTATTTGTGCATTTACCTGGCACCAGTCAGCTGCTTATACTAGTGTGTATATATATATCAACGCTTGTGACCGCACAAGAATGTAAATCACCAACAAGATTAATTGCTCAAACATTATACATACAATTTTTTAGGGAAAGGAACAACACATTTGTACTAGTACCATGCATGTGTTTTGAGTTTTGTTAACTTTATATTTATCATAAGTGAGTCGTCAGTAACAACTTAATGCCATCACGTGGATGTGAATATGTTTTATGTGTAGCATCTTCTGATTGCTTCTCTGCAAGTAGCTCACTCTAGCAAAATAATTTCACTACACATCCATCTCACTACCTATTCCATTATTATCCAAATGCATACGATGCCATATATGTTCAAGAGCATTGTAGGACGGTGGTCGGAAAGCACCATTACCGCAACCATATATATATAGTTGTACATAATTGCATATGAAGGCTCTACTGCTACACATTCATGGAAATGTTTCATAATAACTTATACAGTAGTTGGAATATACAGCACATGGATGGAGGTAGAATTGTAAAGTTACAGCTAGCTTTGTGGAGCTAGTAGCTAGCTCCATGGGACGACAGGATGATCAGTAGCATGTGTCCTGCTTTGATGTATGAGGAAACAAAGGGAAGGAGACAACTACCTCATGAACCTTAACTTTTGGCCTGGCCTTCCGAAGAAACAAATATGTAGTTGTTAGTAGATGGCAGTATTTATTTGCATCGAGAGTACATATATAATCTCAGGCCAAAGAGTGAGCATATTACTCTGTATGGTCCTTAGTCTTCCCCAATCCAAAATAATACACATCGATCAGGATGGGAGCCGTAGTATCTTTGAGATCACCGCCTTGGTTTTAATCTGTGGAAATTAACTTATAGAGAACTAGCTACTAGAAACACTTGTTGGACACGATGATTGATCAATTTATGAGAAAAAAAAACTTTTGATATCCAGAAGATATATTACTATACAGACTGATGATGATGATATATGGGACTACCGTTAACTAGATGGGGATTTGTCCAACGAATCTCTTGTATATAAGATTAAGATGAACAAGAAGAAAAGTAGCTACTTATGTCTAAGAGAGAGAAAGGTAAAGATGCTATAGTACGGATCAAAAGAGAAGATAAGAAGATCCTTCATGCATGTTGAAAAGGGTAGCGATGATACACAAACTTTTTCCCCATCTTTCTCCTGTCAGATTAAGATCAGAAAAAGTGGGAGCAGGAGAGAAAAAGACCGCAACTACAAGGGAGATGTCATGCCATAGTTTAAAGGAAGAGAAAAGCATGTGTTCTGTTGAGTCAAGAATCCTTATGATTGCACCAATCTGCTGCATGCTGACCGCACGAAACCCAACACCGGCAAACATTCGCCGAGATAATCATATCCTAATCATGCAGATTCCGGTTGCGAGGACAGTAATCTAGACCGAGCCATATATATACAAAAGAAGGTCAAACGCGAGCCAAGAGAGAGAATCACTAGATCGACGATGACGATGCCCAAGAAAACTCACCAACAAGAGGGATCCATCCATGGACGACGTGCGCGCCGGGAGCTCTACTTGAGGGGAATGAAGCCTGGTCCGAGATCAACAACAAACTAGACCGATGAGATCTGCATGTTTCTGTACCTCGAGCCAGACAACATTCCCCTCAAAGTAACAAAGCTTCCTCCTTCTTTTTCTTCCCCCGATCTGTTGCATGAGATTCCGGATCCGGCCTTCGTTCTTCTTGTTCCTCCGCCTCCTCCTGTTCTTCATCATCTTCCCCCGCATGACCCGGGCCTGTTTGAGGGGGGAAACGCCAGAGGCCGCCAGAGCTGGCGAGGACGACGACGGTCTGTTGGCATCTATAAAGGGGGGCGGTGGGGGGAGAGAGGGATGAGAAGAGAGAAGAGGCCGGCCGGGGCAGCAGCGAGCGCTATCATCATGAGTGAAATCATTGCATTTAGGGGTCAGAATTGGGGAGGGACAAAAGGATCAACAAAACCAGCAAAGATGACGTGGCCTTTTATGAGCAACGGGATAAAAGTCGAGCTACTAGCTAGCGTGGCCCAGCTTTATGTTTACAGTTAGCAATATCGAACTTAACAAATGGAGGTCCCGGAAAGTTGGTGAAAACTCATGTTTGGCTCTCACACCCAGCCGGCCTAAGAATTAAGGATGTTGTGATGAGTTCACTATGTGACTCATGTTCCAATATAATGTACACTGTGATTGTGAACGTAATATTGCAGTGGACACGCTAAAGCTTAGCCAACATGATATTATTTTTTACAACAAGAAAATTCATGAACAGGTTATATTTTTGGGTTTGTGATTTTGTTTGCGCTCCTACCATGCTTCTACAGTGGCAAAACTAGAGCAAATTAGAGGGGGGGGTGCACTTAGCTTGTGGGTGTATAAACATCTTCCATAGGAGGTGCAATTATAGGAAGCCTGTGACATTTGGATGCTCACTTTTTCCTAAATTAAATACAAACAAAAATATTACGTGCACACATAGATGCATTCACCATTCAGTGGAAAAGCCCAGACCTACACTATTTAAAAGGTGCTCCTCCTCGCTCCCACTTTGGCCTTCTCTCCACCGTCCGGTCGCCTCCTCGTCCTCCTGGACTCCCCACTGTAGGAGGACGATGAGCAACGAGGGCTATAGTGGTGGTGGGTCAACCTAGAGTGTGCATCAAAGAGGTCAACAATACGACAGGTTGATAGTGGTCCTCCACAACTACTGCCACATTCACAGCTAAGAGCACGAGTGTAGCCAGCGAGTGCACTAAGTAGTAGCAACCAGCAACTACGCGACCCACCTCATCCACACCCTAAACAACCCACATATTTGATATTCCAATAGCCCACACCACATGTTCCTCAATCAGAGACACATCTCTAGCTAACAAATTCTTCCTCATCGAGCATTGTTGACGGCCTCTGTATCTTTGGGGTGGTAAGAACAATACTGAAATCTAGATGTGTTGATATGCTTACTTAGAATATAATTATCTTGGTATAGAAAAGGACTATAGTTTAACAACAATGTCATATAGGATTAATGTTGTTATGGGGACATATAAGAGAACTATACTTATGGCAATGGTAGGAAAAGAAATAAATTAGTGTTAATCGGTTTCATCAATCCTCCAGTCTGCATAAAGATTTAATTTAGTAACGGTAGTACCAGTGCCACCATGGATTCTCCATTTCCGATCGGTGGAGTAATTTCTAGGCATAATTTTTTTTATTTGAGAAACAGGCATAGTGTAGCTGGTGGCTGCCCGGCCTGCACATGGGCATCAAACTCGTTACCTCTTTGGTAGGCAACCGGGAAAGCGATTGTATTGGCTGGCCATAGGATATGGAAGGGGCTAATAATACTCGATTCCTGGCTGTATTTTCATGGAGAGACATAAGCTTAGTACACATACCAACGATAGATAGAACTGGACCTCCTTGGAGTGACGGCGCCAAATTAACTTTTAACCAGCGGTAGTGTATTTTATTAAGGACCGCGCGCCAAACATACATACCATTATCCCACGCTCTGATTGAGGTCCTGAAATTCTCTTTGAGACTTTAACACTGCTTTATACAGCACTACTCTTGTCACGTGTACTACCTTTCAAGAGACTGGCCGGCAGTGTGTACACATGCACAAGCTTTGAATTGACGTACGTACATCGGGGGTAGCTAGCATTATGTTGCTTTCATTTCGATCCCTGGCCCTGATCCATGCAGCGACGTGAGCGGTAGCTTGTCCTGCCCGGACATGCAACGTCTGTGGATCTGCCGGCATTCAATGGACAAGCTCGATGGCACTCCACCAAGTGGCACGTACTACGCTGCCTGCCAGTACACTACCGTGGACCGTAGACCGCAGCTACTCCAACGTATAGTACTCCATATACTACTACCTCATTTATTTACTGTACAATTTAAGAAGCGTAGCGTGCGTGAGAGCCTGCCACATTAGCAACAACAACAAGAATACTATCAGCCAAGCCGATTTGCGGGCCGTCCGGTCCATGAGATCAGATCACCCACGCCGACGCCGCGACCTGGACCGACCGGCCGGAGACGTGACGCAGAGCTGCACGTGTCTCGTCAAGTCGCTTGTCCCGGTTCCTGTGGCGCGCCGCGCCGCGCCGGGGCGGGGCCGAACAAAATATGGAGGAGACGTGACGAGGCCAGGGACTGTCCCACGCAGGGCCGGCATGGCGGGGCGCCCATGCTCCGCCTCAGCTAGCCCCGGCTAGCCCCGGCCCCGAGCTCCCGACCCCCCGCCGCGCCCGCTCAACGCCGTCCCCACCTGCCCACTGCCCACAGCCCGGCCGCGCGGTTCTTCTGGAGCCACGGCACGGCGCACCCCGGACGGGACCTCCCGAGCCGGGCGTGACCGTGCCGATACGACGGCTCCGTCGCCGTGCCCGCAGAAGAGCAGCGTCACCGTCGCGACGGCGGGCTCCACCGCCTCGTTTCGTCAACGCCGGGTGGCCGGACAAAGCGGCAGCACGTAGACGTCGCGTCGTCACGCGACTGTTTTCCGTGGTTGTGCGGGCCGGCCTTAAAGTAATCAATCCAAGCCCCAGATGACCTCTTCCATTTCACCCACGACGTTGTATTATTGTTCACCCAGGGGCCCTGTGTCGGCCGTCGTACGAAGCGACCCAGTATTTTACACAAGCAAATAAATCACAAATGAACAAAAGCTCCGGAATATCCTCCACTTGGGCAAAGACAAATGTGAACTGTGTGTGGTTTAGGCGTTTAGCTTAACTCGTTTGGCCGTGCTTACACACGTCATTAGATAGTAGTACTGGTATCTTCTACACAGAAGATGACTGAAAGAAGAGCACACAGCCGTGCAACCACTTCCCATTGGCAGCGAGCAAACACACGTCAAGGCGTGCAGTAGCATCAGCCAAACTACCCTTCAAATGTCAGCTTCTTGTTGTGCTTACCCAGCATCCACTACTGAGAGCAAAGTGCCTTTCGTCAAACCGTCTTCTCTTCATGTTCTTTCTTTTAAGACAATACTACGACTTGCTCTTCCCGTTGCCAAGCAATAATACTCATGAAGGAGTTGTGAAGTTTTGGCGTCTGGCACTTGCAAAGGGAAAGGAGAGGCAGCTGAAACGGGGCTTGCCGCAGTGCAAACGTGCAGCATCAGTCGATGCACGTGCAGCATCCGTCGATGCTGGCAGACTGTGCAGAGGTTTTGAAAAAGAGCACTGACGCCGAGAAACACGGATGGGACCTACGAGGACTGACCGACACCGACTGACGAACAGCGTCTACTGTGCGTGAGAGAATGAGACCTGAACTTATTAAAAAATATCTTTAGTGCAATCCATGAAAACTCCAATAAAATTATAATAGGAGTTTTCAAAAAAAAAATTAAGAGTATACATACCAAAAGAGTATTATAGATGTACATTGTCACAAAATTTGAGATTCGAAATCGTTTTGTAAAAAATCATATAAAAATAACAAATTTTATTTACATGTGCACGATGGAATTTTTGAAATTTTATCCTCTAGTGCATATGTAAGTAAAATTTATAATATCTATATAAATTTTTACAAAAGTTTGAATCTCAAATTTTGTGACAATGCACATCTATAGATGTAATATTAACGTGCATAGTTTTAATCTTTTTTGAAAAATACTAAGTATGGTTTTACAAATGATTTTCACGATTCCATCGAAGATGTGTGGTTTGCAATCAATATTCTTCTCTCTCTCCCTATCCAAAATACACCACCAAATATAACTTAAAAATATATTCAATGAAGAAATTAGTCCATAATTTAAATATTGATACTTTCTTACATAATAAGCTTCATTAAACCAAATCATTTGTAAAATTTAATGGTTTTAAACTAAATATTGATACCATTAAATTTGCATCTAAATTACGAACATATGCCGTTATGGAGCACAATATAAAATAACCCCTGAATTTACATCTTTACTCGCATGTCATTGTGAAAGTAATCCAAATAAACTCTATAAATTTAAAGCTAAACGTTTTCAAGAAACAAATGTGCGTCTAAATTAGACACTCTATCATTATAATAAATAAACTACAAAACCTTTAGATTTCATACCTAAATTATCATTTCTATCGCTATTTAGAAACAAACTAAAATATCCTGTCAAATCTTCATTTAAATTACGACATACCAATATTTATATTATTATGATACATTTATATGATGAAAGAATTAACATATTATCATCATGATCGAATATGACCAGCACGAAATGCCTATGATGTATGGTCCAGTACATTGGAAATCTGAAGAGACATATTCAGTTTCTGGAAGCTTTCTCGTTATTGTCTCAGCCCATACAAAGGCCCAAAATTTATTTGTTTAGCCGGAGGGGCCCAAATTCCCTGCTGTCTTCGGCTCTCTTCGCTCCGAAGTTGTGGTCTGTGGGCTCGCTCGGCCTGGTAGAAAAAGCTCGTAGAGGCCATTCGAACGTTTGTTCTTTTGTTCAGAGCAAGGGCCACGCAGTCACACAGCAGCACTAGTCTCCTAAAAAAGTTGTGCTCCATATAAATCTAGGAATTTTAAGACCAATGGACGACAGCAAACCGTATTTATTTTTATACCATTTATGACCTCACTCGCCCTTTTTTATCTTCACGTGTCACTTCTAGGCTAGTCCTACTAAGATTTTCATGTAAGTTTCATTTCCATTAAATAGATTGTCATAATTTTTAGAAAAAAAAAGAAAGAAGAAATGACAATTATCAATTCTTTATGATTCATTAAATTAAATACATAGGAAACTACTATATAATTAAACTTTATATTGAGAGTGGGTATATTTTTATCCAAGTTCTATATCATTTTACGTGACATGACAATCTCAAAAATAGCGCATCAGAACTGTCCACTGCCACTAACCTTATCCCTCACCTTTCCTCTCTCACAATGCACCCATCGCTCGCTTGTTTTTTTGGCTTTTGATTCTGACAAATTGCAAGTGCCTATTTCGGTTGAATTAGAACGACCACAGTGTA
The DNA here is from genome assembly GCA_018135685.1 of Themeda triandra. Taxonomy (NCBI): domain Eukaryota; kingdom Viridiplantae; phylum Streptophyta; class Magnoliopsida; order Poales; family Poaceae; genus Themeda; species Themeda triandra. Next base: position 160,820 of record JAENPR010000628.1, on the reverse strand, counting down.
ATCCATGCTCAAACAAAACAAAACATGCTCCTAACACCACCACCGATTCTGGGAACACTTGAAAGTTCTACAGTACGTACGTAACGTCCAGCACCGATGCACACACCAAACGAATCGATCCACCTGCAGAACCGCAGACGCGCGCGCGCTGCGGCTGCGCGGACACCAGCTGCGGCTGGCGGCAGGCACGGCACCGCCGTCTCGTCGGCACCTTCTGATACTGTGCGGATACTGTGCATGGCGCATGGTTTCTGACGTTCGGATTCTGACGGCACGGCGGCAGCCGGCAGGGACGTACACGTACGCAGCACTTGTCCCGTGTACAGTGTGTCCGCAAGGCAAGGGGACCGAGGCCGTTAGTGCCACGTGAGGCTCGGCGAGGATTCGACTTCGACCTGTCCGTCCGCCGGCTCTCGTGTTTACGGTTTTACGGCACGGAAGATGATGGGTTCACGCCCGACGTGTGCAGCGATTTATGTCCCGTATTTAACTCTGTGTCCGGAACGAATGATTGCCGTTTTGGTGTTGCTCCTAGTGAACGTGTACGTCGGCACGTGCTCGATCTTAGAGCTTGGATGCGTGGGCGTGGCCGTCGATTTTTGGCACTGGAATTCCGCGTGACATTCGATAGATGCTCTCTGTATCGTTGCTGATGACAGTATGGAGACAGACACGAGAGGATGGTCAATACTGTCTACGGCTCCATGCTAGGGAATACCGTGGTCCTTGTGGAAAATGGTTTCGTACTTTTTTTTTCGAGAACATACCTTGCATGTATTTTATTAAGCAGAGATGAACTGAAGTTCGAGTACAAGAGTAGTCACAGATAATCGGGGGGGGGGTCGCAAAGAAAGACACGGGCAAAAAGCATCCGCCGGAACTCCTGATGGCCAAACATCCGTCCCCACCTCAGCGACCTCAACGACTAGCACCGGCGGAGGCGCGTCCTCGGTGGCAAAACAACCCACTCCTTCGAGTCACAGGGGCCAAAGCCCCTCGGACCACGGGCGAGGAGGACAAACAGAGCACCTCGGTGGCAAAGCGTCCGCCGGAAACACCTCGGTGGCAAAGCATCCACCAGAAAGACTACTACAACTACAAAGGGCACTAGCTATCATACCTAGGTGAGGGACAAGAAGCACAAAAAGGCGCAGCACGACGACCAACACGGCAGAAGCGGAGGGCAGCGGACGAAACTTCAGCATGGCATGGACTTCAAAACATCGCCTTCAAGAAGGACTACGACACCTAGCGCCGCCGCTGCTTGCCCAACCGGGCTAGGTTTTCACCTTGAAGAGCGGATCGGTGCAAGGAGTGGCGAGCACCACTAGCCCTACCACCATGGTAGAGCTTGAGGGCCACTCACCACCACCGGTGCTGCCACCATGGCAACACCAGGTCGGTGCAAGGAGCGGCATGCACCACTAAACCTGCCACCATTGCAGATCTCGTGGGCCACACACCGCCACCGGTCCCACCACCACGGCAGCACCGAAGCACCACCAACGCCAAGCTCCACTTCGAGGGGGCCGGAAGACCGGCCACCGCAGGGAGGTGGGGGCTGTAACAACTCCAGTTTTTAGGCTTAACAAATCTTGCATCTCATGAGCATAATCATCTCATAAGCATCATATGTGCATTTTGTGGTAGCAATTGGTTGAGTGCTTGTATTAAAATGCAAATGGGGTTTTCAAAGTTGTTGCTAGAAGTTATATTTGGGTTGCTTTTCTCAAAATGGAGCTTTAACAAAGTTTATGCAGAAAATTATTTCGAGAAAACTTTGTTTTGACACCAAGTCATGAAAATGCTTTTTAGCCCTTCAAAATGGCCCAAAACAGTGTCTAAATAATGTTTAATAATATTTTTATAATTCAAATTTGAGCCAAATTTGTATTTTCAAATCTAGGCCGAATTAGCAAAAACTTTCAACATGAAAAGTATTCTACTCATCAAATGGAGAAACTTTCATGTTTTGAGTTTTACCAAATTCGCAATATTTTTGGAGTTATTCAAGGTCAAACTTTTCAAGTGGGGACAAAAACGAGTGGGACCCACCCCGGGCCCCACATGTCATCATCCCTCTCTCCTCTCCCCCTCGCCGCCGGGCGATGCCGAGCCGCAAGCATCGCCTCGGCTTGCGCCGCGCCGAGCCCCGCCGTCTGCCCGCTTTGCCTCCTCGTCGCACGCCTGTCCTCGCTCGCTTTGCCCGCCGCAGCGCTACTTGCCGCCGCTTTGCCGCCGCGCTTGCCGCCGTCCTATCGCCGCGGCGCCGCACGCCACGCCGCGCCAAGCGAACGCGCCACCCGCTCCACGACGAGGCAACGGCCACGAGACCGAGGCACTTGAGCACCCCAGCACGCTGCCTCGCTGCCCCGTCGCCTCGCTGCCCCGCCTGACCCGCTGCCGCATCGCGCCATGGACGCCATGGCCGTCGCGTCGCCCCGTCGCGCCCGTGACACCCCCTCTGGCATTTGGACTCGCCCGCGCCCTTATAAGCTTCGCCCCACTCGCACTCACTCCTCGCTCCACCCCAAATTCCACTTCCTCGCCCTCAGCCGAGCAGCCGCGGAGCCGCCATGGCCGCCGCCGCGACTCTCTCCGGCTAGCCACCTCTCTGCCCGGCCATTTTCTTCGCTGAGCGCATCACCGAGATCGCCATCCCTTCCTCCACCTTCGACCTCCCTCAATTTACGAGAATGGGCTAAGGTAGTGGCCAATCGGCCGTTTTCCCCTCCGCCGCCGGGAGCTTTGCTCCGGCGAGCTTCTTCGGCGCCGCCGTCTGCTCGCTCCCGCCCTCATGTTCACCGTCCAATGGGTGCGCTAGCTCCGCCATGGCCTAGCGAAGGCCGTAGGCACCGCCAAGTGCCGCGCGGTGCCCTGCTCCGGCGTGCAGCCGGCGAGCCGCGCCGCCGCTCGCCGCCGGCCGTCGCGTCCGCCGCTTTAGGGCTCTAGGGACCCCATCTTCACCACCACCGGACTCGCGCCGTCGCCCTGAGCACGCTGGTGCCAACCCCGCCGCCGGAGACCTCGCCGCCGGCGAGCTCTCGCCGGCCAGAGCCGGTGCCCTGTTTCCGGGTGGCCGACAGGTGGGCCCCTCGACCGGGTCCCACCCGTCAGTGCCACTGACGCGAGTGTGCCTCGGGTGCACAACGCCGTGTGCGCGTAGCCGCGCCTGACAACGCGTCAGCCTCCGCGGGGGACGGCGTGGGGTACGCGTAGCGTTTTAGATGCTCTTTCCTTTCAAGAATGATTTTCAGAAATTGGTGTTTATCTTCCAAAAATCATAGAGGGAGCTAGGAGTGTCCAAATTAAATGATCTTGGTCTTGTTGTAATCCTTGTGAAGGGTAGTATCTAGGAAAAATATGACATTTCCTGTTTGAGCAACTTCTCTGTATAGTTTTATTTAAATTATATCAATTGGTATAATTGCTATTTATCTTTGGAAATGCATAGTTAATTCTAGGATGCTCACAAAAATATGTTTTTGGTCTTGTTGGTCTTGTTTTGAGGTGCTCTGTCTATTAAAAAGATATCACTTACATGTCTAGTATAATTTTATATAGTTGTAGTTCAAGTGCTTATTATTGCCTTGCTCTTGAATAAATTCATAAATAGGGTCTTTACTTCAAGTTAAGAGTTAATTCTTTTTGTGGGCTGTTTATATGTTAGTAGGAAGTCATTGATGTGATTAACACATGAGTTTGCCATACTTCATAATACAAAGTAATTATAGGTCCAATTAATTGAGCTGTCTTGTGAATTATGCATAGGTCAGTAGGTTTATCCAAATAGGATGAAATTTTGTTGGTAGACTAGTATTGCCATGCTATGTCTACTGTAATTTTTGTAGGATTTTAGGAGTAGCCAACCATGGTGCTCCTGTTCAACTTTTGGATGTTCAAATTAGGGGTTAAATCCATTGATGCTAGGCTAATCTAATTATAAGTTGGGTTTCTGGTTAACTTGCCTAAAGATGATAGTTAGTGTGTTAGCTTGACCATCTACTGTTAAAGTTTCATGGTCATTACATGAATAGTTTAAGAGTTATGGGTGTGACAAGATGGTCACCAGGGCTGTTTTAGTGGCTGTTTTTCCAGAATCAGTCCTGATGTTCTGTGTTTTAGGTGTAGTTAACCTGGGAATCAGTTTGTAATGTCTTCATATGCTTGATGGAGAATTTCATAAGCTTTCCAGAATGTCTTTATTCATATCCATAGGGTCTATGGTTATTTATTTACGATTTATTTACTGATCTGTTAGTTATATGGTTAGGACTAGTATTGATGCTTGAATAAGTGATGTTGTGTGCTAGGCTTATTGTCAGGTTTTCAAGGTGATTAGTGGTATGATGGGTGGTTAAGTAGTATACTAGGATTACATTGTTGTAGTAGAAAACGTAGTAGATGACATGTGCTTATGGTATACGTTCTTGGATGATGTTGACTACCTTGTAGAAAGAATAAGCAAAGCACGCATTCGCATGATCATACCATGTGTATTCTTAGTATTCATACATGCACCTACATCATACAGGATCGCTAGGAGAACAGAACGTGATGTGGGACAATGATCCAAAGGAGGAGTCACCGAGGGGAACCATGGCACGTGAGGTGATCGAGGACCAGGAACCAGTCGTGGAGTGATCAAGTGCTGGGAGCTTCAACATTGATCGTATTAGGAAGGCAAGCCCCGGAGCATTTCTCCTACGGTTTGCAAAATGGTTTACTTTGCATCCTTTATTGTTTATGATGCATTAAGTGTATAGGCGTTACTTGGAACCGTTACTGCATTATGAGTACCTTGATCCACCTGAATACCTTTACCCTTTTAAGTTCAGGATCGTGCATATGCTTAGCACTGCTTAATTAGATCGGTAGAAGACGGGTGATTGACCCTCATCCGCGAGGTAGGTGGTTACTACCCTATGGTTGAGGAAAAGGAGGTTGGTTTAGAGAACATAACCATGTGGCCTTGTTAAATCACGACTAGTCGGAGTTTGTGGTGTGTTAGACCACGGAAACTCCGGCGATGTCACTTAAGGGACTATGGCTTTGTACGTCCTCGGATCATGTTGAACAATGCCTCACAGATAGCTGGAAGGATGCGATCATCCGACCGCGAAGCCTTGAGGTTGTTTGGGCCGGAATTTCAGCAGAGTTGAGTGTATTGCCCACAGGCGCGGTATTAAAGCCAGTGGCCGGTCGCGCCGGAGAGACCTGGTAGCCGGGCATGCCCTGGTGTAATCGTATTTGCTGAAATCCGCGATTCCACCCGAATAGACCAAGGTGATCTAATCGACTCCGACGGGAGACGTGTGGTTTGTGTGAGGAATACCCGCCACTGGTTTGCAATCGATTATAATCGCCATCGTTCTGGACAAGTGAACACTTGACCGAGCAAAATGGCACCTCGCAAATATATGTGCAATGTAAGATGGTTATGGTTCGATGTTGTTGATGCTTGGTTATGCTCAACCTGTAGGATAAGATAGTGTTGTTTGCTCATACCACGGAGTTGGAGTAGTACGGTGCTAATCTAGTGATGTCGGATCCAACCTAAAAGATGATAAGCTAGAGAGTCCTTTATCACTAAATGATTATTTAATAAGCTCATCTTTTATCGCAAGTTTAAATGAGTCGGCTATCCCACTTATAAAGCCTTGCATACTCCTTGGTGTCACTTTATTTTTGGTTTATGACGGGTAAGTCTAGCCGAGTACCTTCTTGTACTCGGGGTTTTATTCCCACTTGTTGCGAGATCATAAGACCTTTCTTTGTGGCAACAAGATGGACTGTATCCCACTACGGGAGGATTAGACCTTGGGCAAGGTCATCTCTTATATCTCATTCCTCTATGCTTTTGCTGGATTTGATGAAGGACCAGGCACTATTTTTAACTAAGTGTGCGTTTGTAAAACGACATTTTATTTTGCTTCCGCAGTTTGGTTTTCAACTTGGCATTGTAATAAATATTTCATAACTCCGATGTAATCAACTACTTGTGAACTTATGTATTACTATGAACGGTTTTATGTTGAACTTAATTCGGTCTGGGCTGTATTGTGGAAAGTTTGAAATCCTTCGTGGTTTCACGGACTACCGGGTTGATATAAGCGTCATGTGCTAATTAAGTTGCTTAGGCGACATCATTAGTACATTATGTTTATATTAATTGGTCGGTTCTGTTACAGGGACGCCGGCCGGCCGGGAACAGCGCCAGATCAGGCCCACAAGGGGCCGGATCCAGCCGCCACCCACCGCCGGCCGCCGCCAGGAGAAGGCAGAGGGGGCGAGGAAGAGGCCAGGCCGCCAGCAGCCATGGCTGGAGCCGGCCCCAAATCCATGGCCCCGGGCCCAGAGCTCCCCCCACCCATGGCAGACCGCCGCCGGGGGAGGGGAGGGGGGGGCAGGGCATTGCCACGCCCAGATCCGGCCCATGGGGCCCGCATCCGGCGAGCAGAGGCCCGGGCCGGCCCCCAGCCGCCGCCGAAAGCCGCCGTCGGCCATCTAGGGTAGGAGGTGGAGGAGGGTCTAGAGAGGGGTGGTGGGAGGGAGAGGGGCAGCGAACGGACCACCGTTCGGTGGCCGCCGCGGGCCGCCGCCGCCGCGCAGGAGGGGCGACGACGGCGGCTAGAGAAGAGGCGTATGCGGGGGAAGTTGGTCGGCGGCGAGGGACGCCCCTGAGTCGCCCAAGCGTGGGCGCTCGGCGGTGGGGGGCATAGAAGGTAAAAATAAATGGTTTCATACTTCAATTCCTACAAAATCTGGGGCTTGTTTAGTTTCCAGAATTCTCCCTCAAATTTCACTGTGCAAAAAGAAGATTCTCCGTCACATTGAAATGTCGTCACATATATGAAGTACTAAATATAGATGAAATTTAAAATTAATTACACAGTTTTGTTGTACTTTGCGAGACGAACATTTTGAGCCTAATTAGTCAAAGTTTAGAGAATTTTTAACAAATACAAACGAAATGCTAGTGCACATTTATGGCGCTACAGTGTATTTGGTGACCACCAATTTGGTGATCTAAACAAGGCACTATTTCAGAAATCTTGTAAAAGCAACTTGAAATTGAATGGTTAATGGATACACTTGATGTGAGCTAGGAGTGAAAACGGACCTGACATGGATGGATATTACTACCCACTTTATTTGTTCCTTGGCTCACTGCAAGAAAATCAACCATCTTAACCTCGGGCAGAATTAGACAAGGAAATTCAGTGTACGATGGACCAAATGTCTAGAAGCTAAGCAAACTAAGTTGTGATAGCAATCAAACACTAACAAAAGAACTATGGCCGATCGTGGTTAGTTGTGGCAACGTGAGGATACAATCCAAATACTCCTAGATCTATCCTCAATCTTGTACAAAAGTTGATAGATAAATGAGCATAAAACAAAATAATCCAACTAGAAGATGACAATAAACTCATGCTCCTTATAGTGTTACGTGCACAAGCATGTGCAGATTTGCTATCTAAAACGTTGTTTTCGCCACCGATCGCTATGGGAGGATCTCCTTTACCACATTTTTTTGCATCTCCCATGCTTGCGACGTTCAACTCAAACACGTGAAGGAATTTCTCACAAGAGCTAGCCAACATTACCTCCATCATCCACTACGCCTTCGCCAACTCTTCGATGAGGGGCTTAGACATCTACTTCGTCACCATTAATTATGAGGTGTTTCGCCATTGACTTCAACGTCATCAACAATGTCTTCGCCATAGCCATCTCCATCGACATCTTCCAAAGAATTTATCACAAACGCCATTTAAAAGGGTTTGGTGAGGAGTGCATTGGACAAGCAATCTGGCCAAATACAAAAGCTTTGTCAAGCGCTTACGAGTGAAAGCTTGAAGACATGTCATGTTCATCTACAACTATTTCGCCTGCTTCAACTACATCAGTGTCTTTGGTGAAAGTTGAATTGCGAACAATACAGTACCAAGGACTTAAGGTCAAAAGAGCAAATTGTCAAGGACAAGATCATGGAAGTTAGAGTAAAGGTTGCCACCAAAGACGAGCCAAAGAACATCAAGACACAAAGTAGTAGTCTCCAGTCTATCTAAGTAAAGATGAAAGTTGTGTGCAAACTCCAAGTTATAAATGGGTTGCCCTTTGTTGTATTCAGGTATTGGGTCTTGTAATTTCAATCAAAAGAAAATAGCTAAGGGGTTACTGCTGGTGGTGCATTACATGTTGGGGACACATATTGTCATTTTTGAGACACAGTTACATACCCTAGGGGTTCGTGATATAAAATTTGGGGTCATTTGTAGCCTTTTGTGGCATTTTTTTATAAATACAAACCTCACCGAGGTCCATTTGTTAGCATCTCCACCATGGAAAATAAAGAGAACATCACGTCCCACCCCACCTTTAAAAGGAGGAGAGGGCGAGGGGGGAGAGGGGACTGATCATTGTGCTTTCTTCCATCGTTTCTCACTGATTCGCCCTCTCATTCTAAAACAAGCACCTAATTTAGAAAAATAGTCCATAAAATAGGGTAATTGTTTCTTCTTCTTGGACAAACAAATCATTACACTGAAATACAATCAACAAAACTTAATATAAAAGTGCCAGTACAAATGATCTCAAGGATTAAAGATAATTTGGTTAGACATACCACAGTCTTAGATGCAAAGTTCTACGACTACACAATAATGTCTAAATTTTAAAAACCATGTAATATATATGGAATGTTTCAGTTTTATGCTACCACTACATAACGATAGAACTAATATTAGCAAAAGATTTGGACTTGTCGATGTTAATTTACCCAACTGCAACCTCCACCGATCCATCGACACGTGGATATTATAGGCATCGTTGAGTTTTATACAAAGTAAATGTTAAATTTTAATTCACTTATCCACAACATAAAAGAGCATGAATTGAAAGTCAAATCAAATCTTGAGTCCCTTCCCTTCTCTCTTCACTCGTTATTTCTTCAAATCTTGATTCACTTCCTTTCTCTTTTCGCTTGATATTTCTTCAAATGCCAGATAACAAAAGCATGAGCTTAATTCATCGAGCGTCAGGTAGCAAATGCATTTGAGCTTACTTCTAAAAAGTTATAACTGCAATCGTTCGCAATAGGAGAACAAAAAGTTGACCCGTGATACCTCTCTGATGCATGCCCTGTGCCACCGCCTTACCTTTTATTCACCGAATGTAGAACTCCCCCTACAGATCGAGCAATCACCGTCGTATATTACAAAGGTGATGGTGATGTAGTTCCACCACCGATTGGATTGATAGCGGGGCCTAAAAAAAATCAAATCAGCGGATGAAACTTCTAGCACCAATGGTTGAATGACAGATGCGGTGGTGCCATTGGATTGCATTTTTTCGTCGCATGGAACATCAAGCCGACTAGGATACACGTTATGGCCATGGATCAAAAAGATTGTTTGGTCTACCAGTGATCAACATTGAAAGTGATTGTTGATTATTTTCATAACTAACATCGTTCCATCACCACTTTCACTAGGAACCGACATACCTCATCTTCCCCAATGCATCAGTTATGTGCGTGATATGATGCGTATATCATAGATCATAAATGCTCCTTTCCACTTCTGCATATTTAAGGTTGGTCTATTTAAGATGGGTATGAATGCACCTCTTGTCGAGTCCACACACTCATCCTCTTCCTCTTTGAACCATTTAAATAGACACAAACAAAGCTCTTGAGCCAACCATATTTACTTCTTCATTGTCACGACGCTCCTTCTCCAACTCCTTCGGCGGCAACAGCGGCCTTCACGATTGGGTAGTAGTGACATCTCAACGCAGTAGGGGCTGATCGATCTAGGTGTTAGTGGAAGTTTTGGGATTAAGAGGTCGCTTTATTTGGCCAAGCTAGGGTACTGAATAGACATTGGTATTTGAAGCATATGTGGTTTGGCATTGTTGAGCTTCATTGGGCCTATTAGAATGCCAATGATGGCTCCTATATATCATGGTTTCGGTGAGCACATGGCCACTAGAAGGTGATGTTGTCTATATGACAATTGTTACCTTTGTGGCCTGCACACTCTGTTGCTACTGGTTTATCAGTTTCAGCGCCCTGGCGATCCTCGTTCCTGTAACATCCTAGATGTTAATGACAACTAAAACCTGTGTAAGAGTTTTGTTAAAACCTAATCATCGAGCATCTTGGCATAATTGCATTCATGTTTTAATATTGTTTTTAATGTGATGCTTTGTTTTACATATGAAACAATGCTTGTGATTGCTAATGACCGATTAGTCGGTGTAGAAATTAAATCGAGTTCAAAATTCGTTTCAAAACCCCGTTTTTCCCGAAAACCCTATTTATCCCCTTTTCTCGTATTTCAAAATCTACAAAGAATTTGGGGTTGGTCCAAAAAGGAAAATTGTGGGTCTTGATGAGAGCTTCAATGTTGGTGAACAAAGTTTTTCAAGTTTCCAAAAAGAATTTCAAATAAATTTGAAAATACCGTTTTAAACGAGTTGTTCCCCTTTGAATTTCAAATCATAATTTAAAAACTATGCATATTATGGAAAAACTCTTTTTGGAGAAAATGTGCAGTTTGAAAAGTTGGGTATTCCATAGTTTTGGAGTTTTTCAAGTTCTTTAGAAAAATCAAAAGTAATTTTAAATATTTCATTCTAGGGTTTTTGTCCCTTTTTCAAAATTGATTTCAAATTCAAATTTCTGTTCAGAATTTGAAAATCTTCCAATTGAGAAAATTGTAGAGCATGAAAAATTAGCTAGGGTTTGTTTTTGGAGTTTTTCGACTTTAGTTCAAAATTTTGGAGTAGATTGCAAAGTTTTAGAAAAATCTTCTCTACTACTGTAGCGCTGACGTCATCATCGTCCTCACCCCCTCTCTGTTCCTCACCATCGCGGTGGCCATGGCGTCCATGCCGACTTGCCGGCCGTCGCCAGCGCGCGCCGTCGCTGGAAGACTCCTTACGTGCGTGTCGCCCGTCCATGCATCGTCCCTGAGCTATAAAACCCGCGGCCAAGAGCCATTTTTCTTCTTCTTCTCCACTGCCTCTCCTCCGCCGCCATTGTCGAGCTCGAAGCTCCGCCGCTCGCCGTCGTTTCCGTGCCGTCCTAGACCAAACCGACCTCACCATCGTGTCCGCCTTGAGTTTGCGCACACGCCTAACATGATCATGGTGCCTCGTCGCCGCTAGACCGCCCGCGCGACATCATTTTTCTCACGGCCGGCAGCTGCGCCGCCGCGAGTTCATCTTTGAAATTCATCATCGTCCGTACTCCATCTTCAAATTCTTTTGGCAGTCAAGGTCGCCTTAATCTCCGGCATTTGATGCTCCCTTTGGTTCTTGGTTTGGTGGATAGGTGACGCCGGGACACCGACCTTGCCACCGGACTTCGCCGCCGACCTTCCTGTCCACGCCGCGCCCGTACCTCCGATCACGCCGCCGCCCCATCTTCTAGCGCACCGTGACCACGGTGAGCTCCTGTGCACACCCGTGTCCTCCGTTTCACTTCTACAGCGCTGTAGTGCCCAGCCGCCGTGGCTCGCCGCCGGCATGGCCATGCCAGCACCGCCGCGTGCGTTGTGCTAGGCTCTAGGTCATCGTTTAGGTTCGATTGAGGGGTCGGTTGAGTCCGTTTTAACATCTTGGAGATGACCACATAGTCGTAGTCGCCGGAGAAAGCTCCGGTGAGCTTGTCCGCGTGGCCACAGCGCCGCCGAGCCGCCATGTTCGGCGAGCTCGCCGCCGTCGTGCCTCCGCCACCGTGTTTTGCACACCGGGGATTCACCTCGTCGTATAGATCGTGTAGGAGCAAACCGCATCGAAAATGACCTCGCCGCCAGCGAGGAATCGCCGGCGGAAGCGCCGCCGCCGTTGGAGCTGCGCGGGTGGGCCGAATTGGGCCGGCCTGCCCACTCTTGGGCCGGCATGCCAATAGTACTAGGCCGACCTGCGTACAGTGCTGGGCCGAGCAGGCCAAATCCGGCCCAAGTGACTTTTCCTTTTTCTAAAAGGTTTTTTCTTTTTCTGAATTGTGAATAGTGCTGATATTTGTTTATTTTGTATAGAATTATTGGTAGCTCCAAAAATTCTAAAAATTTTTGTGAGTACTCTTTATGATGTCCTCTACCTAGAAAAATTTTGAAATGACAATTTTGAGTAGTTTTGCTATGTTCAAAAATTAGCTCTTTTAATTAAAAAATGAGCATTCCTTGATTTTTAATAATTTATTTATTTATCCAAAAATCATGAAAATTATTTTGTAGCCTTCCTAGGACAGGAGGAGCTTAAGTTTAATTTTTGGGATGGTTTTGATAACTTTTGTTTAAATGTTTATTTCTGCTTATTTATTTAATGAAATAGTTCCGTTAGTTTGCGACGTTATCGCGAAGGAAAGTTGTACTCAAGTTTTTGTTTTGGCTATGCATTCAATAAGCGTCATGTTTACTATTTCATCATGTTGAAGCATCTCATTTATCACGTGTAGTCCCCATGGTCGAGGAGAGTCCTGTCAATCTTGTTTCTATGAAGTTATTGTCGGGTCAACTCAGTTCCTGAGAAGGGCATTCCATCTTTGGTGATTAGTTGTAACTTCCAAATACGTCATTGAAGAACATCTACACCGACTTTCAAGGCAAGCCCCGGATCCATCAACCCATTCCTTGATTTTGCAAAAATTTTGATCACTTGAGTTTGTATTGCTGCATTAAGTAATAGGAGTTGAGTGATAACCTACTTGATGCATTAACTACCTTGATTATTCCAACATCATCCTTGAAACCGTTTTGATTGAAAAATGCGTAACAATGCTTAGCCTTGCTAATTTAGTTTGGATTTCGAAAACGTTTCAAAAGGAAGTGCTTACCCTGTCGCTAAGGTTAATATTACTCAGCAATGTTATCTTTGATCAGGTTATTGGGTTACATCGAATGACGTCTCGAAGTAATCCTTTGGTCAGGATCAGTTATATCTTATAATGAAGTTGAGACCGGTCGGGTAACTTGCATCGGGAATGGAGTCTTGATGTAGTGTTTCCGACTTGTCGGTTAAGGACCGGCCGTTGTTGGCCTCGTTGGACAAGACCTTGCAACTACTCACATATCTACGGAAAAGCTTTACCCTAGGATAATCTAAGGACTAGTACGGTGAGCCCGTGCACCGGGAGTGGCGAGATGGCGGGAGTAGCGGGTATCCTCGGGGACAAGGTCTCGGGTTCGAGGAGGACCGTACTCTCGGGTGGCGCGGAAGCCGAGCCTAGTTCTAGAATGTCCGACGGTATTGTTGATATAATTGTGGGTTAGAGTCCCACTTATATCGTGTGTTTAGGAATCCTCAGCTGAGTAAATCGATTCGAATCGTCGTGCTCCTCGGTTATGGAGACTTGATCCTCCGACCATACATCATAGTAACTTATGGAACTTGAAGTAATTTGATGGAAGTTTAAGAATGTGATCTTCGTGAATTATCTTGATCTGCTGGATTAACTTAACATAGCTTAGCATAAATAACCCCACAGGTTTAACTTGAAAGTAAAACTTGAGTTTAAGGACTCATCATTAGTGCTTCTCTGCAAAATACCTTGATTCTTCGCAAAGCCTTACCTTGTCCTATCTGGCCTTCATTCCTGAGTCTTTTCCCCTCTTTTCGTCGGGTAAGTCTTGCGGAGTACTTTTGTACTCAGGGTTTGTTCTACCCTTGTTGCAGGTGTGTCCATCTGGTTGAGGACGTCGAGTAGTGTGTTTGGCTCCTGGACAGAGCACTACGTTTTGGTGAATCATAAAGTTAAGTAACGATATTCCACTACTATGGTTGTAATAAACATATCTTATTATTTATAAATGGTTTGTAAACTTATGTTATCGTAATACTTCCGCACTTTTACTCTGAAATATTTTATTTGTACAAAACTGGTGTAATACTACAATGTCTCTTATAATGATTGATCCTGCTCGGAGAATCGTGGAGGTTTCGGGTTCATCCCGATAGAGCTTGTTAAGTCGTGTGGAACACATGCATAGTAATCTAAGGTCTGTTAAGACGAGGATTAGTGCATGTGGGCCACATTACTTAGGAGGTTCTGCCACAGTTCCTCTAGAGCATTGTGACGACAACGCTTCTCTCCCACGCCTCCTTGAAGGGTCCCTTGTTTGGTTTTGATAATTGAGTGACAACTTAGGTGGACTAATTGTGTGATCATGAGAATACACAGGGGTTTAGTCCACAGGTGATTGTGAGATGAAGGAGCTTCATTGAATATGTGACATGACATGGAGTCATGTGACCAATGGTGAAGATCGAGATGAGGCTTGGCTCGAGACCGGAGGGTGTGTGAAGGACAAGTCTAGGCAGTGGAGCGATGGACCATGAGATGGTGAAGCTCGGGCAAGACTTGGTTCCGATGGACCATGAGGCGGTGAAGAGCAAGTGAGATCAAGATCGATGAACCGAGAGGGTTGCATGATGATATGAAGTGGATCATATCAACTTGAGATCGTGTCGGTGCATGTGTTGCATTGGCACTTTGGTGGAAGACAGTGGAAGTGGAAATGCGCAAGGCAAAGGTATGCTATAGGGCATTTCATTTCACCGATCATGAGGAGTGTAGAGAAGTTGATGACCGGATTTAGGATTGATAGCCGTACTATCAAGAGGGGCAAACTTGTTTGCATCTCGGTCATCTAGTGCCACTTGAGCGATCTAACATTGTGACATGCTAGGATCGAGTGGCGCTGTGAGAACAAGAGAAAAATCCTTTGAAAATGATTGTGAAAATGCTAACACACATGCACATTGTGATGTACACTTGGTGGTGTTGGCACATTTACAAAGGTGGCGTTGATCGCGCATTGGTTTGCAGGGTTGAGTTGGGTTTGGGTCCCTCGCACGTTTTCTGGAAAATTGGAGGCCTATTTTCTATTGCGCCGGATGCAAATTGTTAGAGAAGTTGGCGTTCGCGGCGGGCTGGAAAACGTTGTTTTCTGTGCACCGGACGCGGCCGCCGGACGCGCGGCCAGGCGGGCCGGACGCGTCCGGCGAGTGGTGGCTTAGCGCGAGCAGCAGGCGGCGCCGTACGAGCGCCGGACGCCGTGGTGGCGCGTCCGGCGTGCGCCGGACTCGGACCGGACCAAACTTCGGGCCGAGTCGTGCGCGTCGGGACGCCGGACGCGGCGGCGGACGCGGGCCGGACGCGCGCGGACGCGGTGCGATCAACGTGCGGCGTCCGGCGGGAGTACATCTGCGCGCGGGGAGTTAGCCGTTGGGAGCCAACGGTCGTCTTCGAATCGAGGGGACACGTGGCGCAAGATGGAGCGCCGGACGCGGCTTGGAGCGTCCGGCGGTGGAGGCGGACGCGTCCGCGCGTCATCTTTGCCGGCGTGGGGGCAACGGCTAGTTTTGGGCTTTGGCCTATAAATACTTGCCTTGCTCGGCCATGGCTGGTTGCTTAGCACCTTGGGGACTTGGTGTCCACCTTGGAGAGTGCTTGGAGAGCCCTCTACTCACTTGAGCTTGATAGAGATCATCCGATCGAGTGAGTGAGCGATTCTAGTGCATTGTATTGAGAGATTTGCATCGAGTGGCACTAGGTGATCGTGTTGCAAGCCGGTGTGCTTGTTACTCTTGGAGGTCACCACCTCCTAGACGGCTTGGCGGCAAGAGACTTCGTTGAAGCACCGCGTGAAGATTGTGTGGTGCTCCGAAGGAGGATTTGTGAGGGTTCTTGAGCCTTCCCCGGAGGAGCGAATTGGCTACTCTAGTTGAGTGTGGCTTGGAGGATCCGTTCTTGTGTTGATTGGAGTTGGGGCTCCCTAGAGGGTTGTTGGCGGTGAGCCAACTTGAGCGGCCATCTCATCACCAAGTCGGTGTATCGCCACAACCGGACGTAGCTTGGTGGCGACCAAGTGAACCAGGGGAAAAATCGTGTGTCGATTTGTGATTGCCGAGGCTTCGACCTCCTTGTGCTTGTGTGTGAGGCTTCGACCTCCCTTGTGATTGTGTGCAGGTGGTTGGTCTCTACGCCCGATGATTCGCCACCGCCGTGACTTCGTGTGTCCACTCTTTGCGGTGGTTTGCATCCCCTCTAGCTCAAACTTGCATTTACATTTGTTACATTCTTGCTTAGCTTGAGTAGTGGCTCTTGTGCTCGTTTGCTTGTGTAGCTAGTTGAGCACCTTCTTGCTTGTGTAGCTAGAAGTAGTTTTAGTGTTTTGCTTAGCTTGTGTAGTTAAGTGAATTGCGCTCTTGGGTTCGGCTTGTGTAGCCTTGTCCTTGAGCATCTAGTGAGCTTAGGTTTGGCATAGTGCTTTTGCTCATTAGAATTGTGTAGGTGCTCCCCGGTTCGCTAAAGTACTAGTTGCTTAGGTTGTGACCTTGCAAGCTAGAATTGTTTAGGTGAGCACTAGCTAGTTTAGCACCTTGCTTCTTGTTTAGGATCTTTTACAAGGTGCTACTAGAGTTGTAGTTAGTGGGGGTTAGTCTTGGCTAGACCGATAGTTTTAATTCCGCATTTGTTTCAGTTAGCCGGTGCGTAAGTTTTTAGGAAGGACTATTCACCCCCCCTCTAGTCCATCTCGACCCTACACTCCTCTGCTTGCCTCTTGACCGTGAGAGGTGCAAGGAAGTTAAAGCCCCTCATTGAGAGATGTGCGGTGTTGCTTTGCCCTTGCTCTCCCCTGTCTATAGCCTAGTACTCTTGGTGGTCATCAAGGTGCTGAACAGGGGAGCACTTGATGAGTGTAGATCTTCTATTGGGTTGCATACTACTCCCTCCGTCCCCTTTTGTCTGTCACTCTAAAAGCGAGTTTGTGAGGGCAACACAGTTATCAAGCGACAAACATATCGAGACAGATGAGTAGCCATGTAATTAATCGACTATGGGTTGTATCTGTACTTGTAGTTCTTTATTGTTGTACACCTAGTAGTTTTTGATAGGTCTTCGTTATTGTGCAACTATAGAATGTAACTGAAGTTATCCATGAAATTGTTTCTCATGTGGATGTGATGCTTATTAGTTATTACTCCCTTTGTTTTTTAAGTGTTGTATTTGTCTTGGCTATAGAGACACGAGTGTCAAAAGTCCAAACTACCTACGCTTTCGCTTCTCCATCTTTAAGGTTGGCTTATTTAAGCTAGGTCTGGATGCACCTTTTGGGATCATTTCACACACTCTTTCTCCTTGAAACCCTTAAAATATATATAGACAAAGCTCAATCATCTTGAGTCACTAGAGGTGTTTTATCTTCTCTTGAATCTCTGACGAACCGTGAGAGGTTCAAAATGGAGATAAATCACCTCATTGAGATGTTGGTTGACGTTTGTGAGGTGCTCTTGTTTTTTAAGATTTGGTGCTTTATATTCCTCTTGCTACCTTTGAGGGTCGAGATGTAGAGGCTTATTGAGATGTTGGTTCATGTTTCTAAGGTGCTCTTGTTGTTTAAAATTGTGTACTTTATATTCCATCTTGATAACTTTGAGGACCGAGATGCGGATCTGCATCTCGACCCTCAGAGTTAGTACGATGGAAGATAAAACATCTCACTTTTTTGGCATCGCCATGGCTCTCTCTTTTTTTTTTTAGATAAAGGATAAAATATCCGGCCTCTACATCCGTAGATGTACACAGCCAATTATTACAGTGTTTGTGAATAAAAAGAAGGAAAAGGAGACCCAAAGTCTTAAAACAATGACTAGGACTACGAAGACGATAAATATTCTTCCACCCTCTATTTGTTATTTCTAGAGCAATTATTTCTAATTTCTTGCTCAACTCCGAGAGTGCGTCCTTGGTCTCCTCCTCACGCCGCAAATGGTGAGCCCGAAAGCGCAACCGTACGCTCCCCGAAAATAACCTGCATAACGGAATTAGTTTTTAATTTATTAAAAATAACATCATTCCGGCATCTCCGGATAGCCCAACATAAAGCGGCTACCCCAACCCGGATCATATTTTTGACTTTCTTATGTTGATTACTAAGCCAATTGCCAAACATATGGCGAATAGATCTTGGTTGTTGTAGACTAGTAGCAAAGAAGATAATCCTCCAAATCATCTTAGCACAAGGGCAATCGAGGAACAAGTGTTGAATAGTCTCATTCCTATTGCAATATATGCACTTCGGCTCCCTTTCCAGGTTTTTCCTAGCAAGGTTATCCTTGGTTAGGGTAACGCCTCTTTGGAGGAACCAAAGAAAGATCTTAATTTTTAGGGGGATCTTCATCTTCCATATTTTCCTATCTTTGAAAAGGTGGTGTGTATCAATGAGATGGAGATACGGGGATCGCACAGAAAATAGCCCAGAACTGGTTAGATTCCATTTAAAATAATCCGACCCTTCCACCAAAACAACATTAGAAATTTTTGCTACTAGGTTTTGCCATGGCTCTCTCTTGAGCTAACAAAAGAATTATGGCCGATCAAGGTTTGTCGTGGCAACGTGGGGCTATAATTCAAATACTCTGGTGTCCTCAATTTTATAAAAGTTGATAGATATATAAGCGTAGAACAAAATACCCCAACTTGAAGACGACATGCAGCTCATGCTCCCCACAGTGTTACACCCATAGCAGCGCAGGCTTGTTGTGTGGGTTTGCTTTAAACCAAGCCGTAATGCAAAGCTGTTAAGCATTGGATAATGCTCTCTTTCCTGAAACTTTGGAGGCCAAATTGCTTTATATGTATAGGCCTAGAGTCTAGCCTACCACTGCAGAAAAGAAATGGATCAGAATGAAAATAAATTTTAGAGTACATCTTTGGACAGTAGTGTCCAAAGCATTGGGAGAAAGATTTGAAGCAGTGGTCCTGTATATTGCAGGGGAGACACATTCAAGGATGCGTCCACAGACATAGACGTTGCAGCGCTACACGATTACGGCTCCTTGCTCAGCACCTATGGTTCCGAAAATCTGCAACTGTACTATATATAGCACTGACCTCGTCTCGCAACTCGCAAGAGAACGTAAACAGCGTCGAGTCACATTATATCTGTCTCACGAGTCACATTATATCTGTCTCACCACTCACTCGCAAGAGGACGCTTTGGCCTTGCACTGAACCAGCCTGATTGACGTAGTACGTCCAAATTCCAATCGCCACGGGCCACAGAACAGAGAAGAGCAGGCCCTGGCCCGTGCTGGCCGGTCCCGGAACGGCGGCCCGGCTCGGCGTGGCCACGCCAGTCGCTAGGGAGTCCAAGCTCGGAGGAGAAGCCATCGCCGCTGGTGCCTTGGCAGCGAGCCCGGCGCCGGTGCGGCGGTGCCCGTCGTCCATTGATTGCACCCTGCGGCTGCCGTGCGCCGGGCCTCCTCCCCTGTTGCCTTGCCCCCCACACGGCAGTGTCGCTAGCGCTGGACTGGACGGGTGCCCGTGCCTAGGGCCGGGCACGCATTTCTGACTTCTGTACGTGTGTCCCTTGCCTGCTGTGCTGCGCGCGTAGGTACCGCCTGCATCTGCAGCTGGGCGGTTTCCTTGGATCACGCGCTCCTGACAGATCACATCCGACTCTATCCCGAGACTGCTCCATGATTGAACTTTGGCTCATTAAACAAGTGGATCGTGTGCTTGTGCAGCGCAACCGTGCAGCATCCAATTCATTGTTACCATCTTTCGAAAACTTTAGCATACGTACGTTTTTCTGAAAGTAAAATGGAACGAAAATTAGCTTGGTATATCACGAAAGGGGCACAAAAACATTGGAAATAGCATCCATTGTCAGGACTACATATGGGCCACGTGTCAACGACACATGGGAGGCTACGTATGTCATAAACAATAACCTTAGATTACTTTTCCGTCCTAAATTGTAAGTCGTTTATTTTTCTCCTAAACAAAGCTTATATAATTTTAATTAATTTATAGAAAATTATATATATTAATATTCAGTATTAAATAAACATAATATCAATATATATTTCATGATATAATAATGTTAATTTACGTTCTAGATACAATGATTATATAAATTATATCTTGGGAGCATAATATTTACAATTCTGAATCTAATAATATATCATAAAAAATGTGAATATAGTTGATGATATTTATTATGATAATCATTAATATCTTTTTATAATTTATATTTGATGATATCAATTAATAATATAATTTTTATATAAATTATATCTTGTGTGTATAATATTTATTATTTGATGATATATTTTCTTAATTCACATTATATCTGCCTTACCAGGAAAATAATATATATTTACTATGTTAAAAATTAATATCTTTTTATATAAATTTAGTCAAGCTTAAGATAATTTGACTCCTTACTATTCTAGAATTACATCTCTTGGGGACGAAGGGGTACACATGTCCGCGCAGCTTGATACTTGCAAGTTTGGTGACATTTTTTTATTTTTCTTATGTTCACTCGTAATTTTTTATAAGTTCTTTTGCTCAATGTGGGGATATTATGTTGTAAAATGATAATTTAAATAAGTGACAAATACAACTATGAGCAATTAAAACCTATAATGGGAATAGATAAAGTTCAAAAGTTCTCCAAGTAGTTAACCAACGAAATATATTATACTATTTTTATAAAAATCATGTACCTGGTCAACATTTTGCAATTTAAAATAAATCATTTATGTGTTTTAGAAAATAAACTAGTTTTCAATTGTTTTTATTCAAAGCAAAACCATATTAGAACTAGCAAGATGGCCAAGCTTGTTCAGTATTTATAGTTTGATGGACAAAGATTTCATGTTTAGAGTTGTGCGACTACAAACAAACTCGTGGTATCCGTAATGTTAATGACACCAAATTAGTATCATTGGATATGCCATGAAATAAAGTACGGTCAAATCTAAGATTCCTTTACTTGTGATAACGCTAGGGTGTTGTGTTCTAAATTTTGTATGGAATTTTGTGTCTTCACTAGTTGCATCCATGAAACATATCTATGATACACAACTCTTAGATTTGGATGTTGTAAAAAAAAACTCTTAGATTTAGCTATGCAAGTAATCAAAGTCGCCATATGTGTCCTCTCAATGCAAAAAATGAACCTAAACTTGGTGGTAAGGTCTAAGATTATAGAAGTCAGCCACTGGCACACTAATTCATGCATGAGGCAAGGTGCATATATAAGAAAATTTATTTTGTCAACATATACATGCATGCATGCTACTTTAAAGTTGGTCATGACTAGTATGTTTCTATAGATTTTAAAATATACCGGCAAGGCGTTTCTTTGCACAAAAACCACTTCACTTTACTAATATCATCAAGTAACGAAATATATCTACCATGATATACAAAGACTTGTGCAATCCCGATCACACTATATTAATGGAAGAACGCAAGTTGTGAACATTTGCATAAATTCTACACTTTGATTGATTGCAAGCATATTTTCATTGCAAGATAAGTAAACTTCATCAATAAATGAGAGATAGGTAAAGTTCATCAAGATTTGATAGGTAGGTAAAGTTCATCAATATATCTCATTCTTGAGATGGATCCTACTGAAACACATAGATTTGTTCTATATCATCATGAATTTAACTTGTGAAGATTGATGAATTAGATGAAGTGATATCCAAGGGCTGAATCATAATGAACATTCTTTATATCGTGAACATTGGAGTTATGCAAGATAGATATTCTTTGCGGGTAGTATGCAAGATAGATAAATAAAGGCACATAACACACGTTATCTATATCTAACATATTTGAAATGAACCAGAGGGATTAAAAATCTATAAGGCATTTTCTCTTCGAATTTGGATATCTTCCATGGGAGGTGCTTATACTTACTACTGCGCATCAAATAGCTCATTTCTATCCGCAACATTAATAAACGGTGGAGTAAAATGATAATATCTTATAAGTCGCGTATCTTATGTGCAGACATATATAATTTCTCCTACAGAGGCATACGCGTAAATTTATATCTCTAACATTTACGAAAGGAATCCATTGGTCGAAAATAAAAATATCTTTGTCTTAGAACTTTATTAATATATATATCTCGACACGCAGGCATTTTACCCGTGGAGGAAGAGCGCATTTGGTATCTATAATATTTATTAATATGCATAAAAAACTAAAATGCATATATTTTTTCTCCAAACTTCATAAATCTTGTGTGAGAGATATACTCACAATAAATCCCATAGCACTAGTATATATCTATTTAGTGGAGTTTACACATGTCCCATACCCCAACCCCAGCCCCATTCTCACCCTTTGTAGAGAGGGTCTTGGCTTTCTCTGCCTGCCCTCACAGCCCTCCACACTCTTTTGCCCCTTTCCAGTTGTCCATGACCCCATCCCACCCCTTTCACCACCGCCCCTCTTCGTCCCCTACCAGCACTGCCCATCGCTGCCAATTTCCCTCATAACCCGTCGTCCAGAGGGTCGTCGCCCGTAAGTCTCTCTAATCTTGCTTGTCGCACTCTCTCTGTTCCTAGAGAGAGACGGGAGTGAGAGAGACCAAGAATTCTCCCCAATTCTGTGCCTGATGAATTGCTTTCTTAGTCTAATGGTAGTTGGTAGTACGTAGCTGTAGACCGGAGCCAAGCGGGGGACTGTGTGCTAGTCGCTGTACTGGTGAAGCGATGCTGCAATTTTCTATTCCCTAGGGTCTTTCGAGGTGGTAGATCAACGGAATTTCGTGTTTTGGGCAGGGCAGGGAAGCAAAGGTGGTGGACGGTGGTGGCCATGCTGCACCACCACGGTGGCGCCGCCGGGTCCCCGTCGTACATGGCCCCGGCGACGGCTGACACGGCCCCGGTCCCGTTCTCGCCGACGCCGCCGACGGGGCCCGCCGTGTCAGCTGCCACCGCCGACATCCCAGCCGCCCCGCCCACGACGACGCAGCTGCAGCCGACGGGGCCGCCGAGTGCCAATTTCGAAGAATTGCCTTCGGGCGGCCCCGGCTCCGGCGCCGGCGCCGGTGCCGCGGCCGGCGTCATCCAGGACGACGACATGCAGCCCGACTTCGCCGGCGGCGCGGTAGCGTCCGGGTCCGGCGGGCACCACCGGTGGCCGCGCGAGGAGACGCTGGCGCTCATCAGGATCCGGACGGAGATGGACGCCGACTTCCGCAACGCCCCCCTGAAAGCGCCGCTCTGGGAGGACGTCGCCAGGTGAGAAAAGCATTTGCAAAGCTGTAATCTTTTCCTTCCTTTTGCTTGCTGGCTGCTGCTGCGGAATGCGGCTGACGGTTTCACGGAATTCCACATCTTCTCCGTGTCCGTCCGGCGTCGCGACGTCGCCGGTGGAAATGATGCGAGCGAGCTATCCTGTCGTCTATCTATCTTTACCCAGCCACTGCTTTTTTTTCTCCCCAGCGCTGGCTTTTGGCGTAATGCTCTCCCCGGTTCTCAGTGAGATTGGAGCCTAGTGAAGTGGTAGGTGCCGCCACCGTCACCGCCAGCGCAGGCGCAGGCAGGACGATAAGGATCGATCTCGGGTGTCACCGGCAGCCGTATGCCGCGGCGTGATTGTGCGTGCAGGCGCAGGCCGCCGCACAGACATGGCAGGCAGCAGCAGCCGCCTGCTGCAGCCTGCAGGCTATCACTGCACTGTTTTTTTCTATTCCCTCTACTCCTTTTAAAACACACTTGGGACTTGGATTGATGCACCAAGTTTCCAGGGGAGGAAGGAAGGGAAGGAAAAGCATTTGGTTGGCAGCATCGGGCTGCCGCTGTCATCACCACTTCAATTCTCAATTAGCTTAGGTTTGTTCCTCGGACACGATGCCATCAACTTGACATCATCATCCATCACCACATCTCTCTCTCTCTCTGTGCCGATTGATGATTCCTCATCACACAAACACTGGTGATGGCTGATGGCTGATGCTTCCACCGTCGTCGTCGCTTTCTTTACATGTCTGTCCGTGTCTGTCTCCGATCCCCTTCCAAATTCCAATTCCTTCCGCTTCCGTCCGTCCAGTCCTTTTCAGCGAAAGAGGAAGAATGATGCCAAGCTTTGACCACTCGCTTCGATGAAAGATACCCTCCTCAGTCTGCACACACAACCCAACCCAAGTCATCACCTCTTCATGACTCATGCTGGTTGTGACGTGAACGCCAGAAAGAGCTAACAGGTGCGGCCGTGCTGGGGCGCATTTTTTTGGTTGCAGGAAGCTTGCAGGGCTGGGCTACCACCGGAGCGCCAAGAAGTGCAAGGAGAAGTTCGAGAACGTGGACAAGTACTACAAGCGCACCAAGGACGCCCGCGCCGGGCGCCAGGACGGCAAGAGCTACCGCTTCTTCTCGCAGCTCGAGGCGCTGCACGCCGCGGCGCCGCCGCCGCAGCAGCTGCAGCTGCCGGTGCTGCCGCCACCACCGCTGATCCCGGGCATGACCATGACCACGGTGCAGGCTGGCCCTCACCAGCCGATGTCAATGGCATGGACGACGCCGGGCCCTTCGGCGCTGGGCCCTGCCACCGGCGCCGGCGCCGGCCTGCCGGACCTCAGCTTCTCGTCGATGTCAGGGTCAGACTCCGACTCCGACTCCGGCTCCTACTCGGACGACTACGACGACTCCGATGGTGCCGGGGAGGAGGGCCTCGGCGTCGGCACCGGCGGGGGCGGCGAGTGCGACAGGGAGATGATGGCCCTCTTCGAGGGCATGATGAAGCAAGTCACGGAGAAGCAGGACGCCATGCAGCGCGTGTTCCTGCAGACGCTGGAGCGGTGGGAGGCGGAGCGCACGGCGCGCGAGGAGGCGTGGCGGCGCCAGGAGGTCGCCCGCATGAACCGCGAGCGCGAGCAGCTCGCCAGGGAGCGCGCCGCCGCGGCGTCCCGCGACGCCGCGCTCATCGCGTTCCTCCAGCGCGTCGGCGGCGGCGAGGTGCAGCCCGCCGTGCGGCTCCCTCCGCACAGCGTCGTGCCCGCGCCGCCGAGGCCGGACCACACCTCTCCGTCGCCTCGCCACGACGCGGCGGCCGCCTCGACGCTTCAGCAGCAGCTGGTGGTGCACACGCCGCTCAAGGCGGTGGAGGCCTTTGCGTGGCCAGCGGGAGCAGGCGAGGGCGGCAGTGGGTTGGCCACGTCGTCGTCGCGGTGGCCCAAGGAGGAGGTGGAGGCGCTGATCCAGATGCGGAACGAGAAGGACGAGCAGTACCATGACGCGGGCGCCAAGGGCCCGCTCTGGGAGGACATCGCCGCCGGGATGCGCAGGATCGGGTACAACCGGAGCGCCAAGCGGTGCAAGGAGAAGTGGGAGAACATCAACAAGTACTACAAGAAGGTGAAGGAGAGCAACAAGCGGCGCCCCGAGGACTCCAAGACCTGCCCGTACTTCCACCAGCTCGACGCCATGTACCGCAAGAAACACCGTGCTGGCGGCAGCGGCAGAGGCAGCAGAACCACCGCACCTGGTGCGAACATGGCATCCGCCGTCACCGTCGCCGCCGTCGCCGTCCCAGTCGCCGTCCCCGTCGCCGCTATCGTGCAGGACAACCCGAGCCAGCGCGAGCTCGAGGGGAAGAGCAGCAACGATGTCGTCGACAGCAGGAAGAACGATGAACATGGAAAGGTGCAGGCTTCTCCCGGCAACGGCGGCGATACAGCTCCAACGACCGCCACGCCACCTGGTGACCGCGCCAAAAACAAGGTAAGATCGCACATTCGCCGTAAAACTTTCCATATTTGGCAACCAATTAATTGCACAATCTAACCAGAATTTTGAACTGACCCTGTGCAGACGGCAGAGGACAATGTGAATGACACAAATGTGCAGCACCAGCAGTTCAGTGCAGACGAGACGGACAGCGACGACGACATCAACACAGTCTACACTGAAGAAGGCAACGACGAAGACAAAATGAAGTACAAGATGGGCGTCGAGAAGCCTGATGTGATCGGGAGCAGCGGCGACGTACCTGCACCACCACCACCACCACCACCGGCACCACCAGCAGCAGCACCAGCGACGGCTGCGGCACCGACGAGTTCAGCTGCCCCAACGGGCAGCACCTTCCTTGCCGTTCAGTAGAGGGCAATGGTGCAGGAGCAGGACCGGTGCCAGCTGATCAGCACAAGTGCATCAGCGCCTTTTCCGGCTCATAATCACCAAGTATACTTGCCCTGCCTTTTGAATCATCCGAATACCATTTATTGATTTGTTCTGTAATAAGTACCAGATCATTAAATTAAAGGGAAAAAACAAGTAGTAGTAAGAGTGAAGAACAGAGGAGGTAGCAGAGGCGCCTAAACAGAAAGTTCTTTTCTTGTTTCTTACCATAGGACATGTTATACTTTAGCCTATTGCTAACAATTGTACATTCATGTGTCAGTCTAAACTTCCAGTAATCTTCTCCGATAGAAATTGATCGGGAATTTGGAGCGGCGAAACATTTGTTTCAGCCACAATTGGACTTCTCTCTGTGTTTTTTTTTTTTTTGAATCGGTTGAGATACCCAATGCTTGTTTTGTATGTACTCGTGTTTAAAATCAATCCATGTGTTGGAATAGATTAGATCGAGTTGAAAATTAGTTAATTTTTAACCTGAATCCATTCCAATACAGGTGGATTGAAATAAACACTAGTGCATCCAAACAATACCTTCGGATGATGCATGGATTAGTCATGGAATCTATTTACCGGATTCGAGTTTCATTAACTAAAGTCTTGGATAACATTCAATTCTTTCTTGGCATTGGCAATGCCATGGGAAACTTTTTTTTTCTAAAGCATATTTTGTTAAGAAGAAGGAATGCCCTGGGAAACCCTATTTCCACCACGACAAACAATGGAAATGCTCTGGACTTTATCATGTGCATCGGTGATGCCGGATAATTTTCCCCCTGAGAAGTAATCTATATGGTGCATGCAAATCATGAGGCTATTACTAATTGATGAAGACTTCACGTAAATCCTTACGATACATGGTAGGAAAAAGTATAAATACTATATATTCTTACAATAATTTAGAAAACTATAATTTTGAGTATAATCATCATCGCCAATAATGGCCATCTGATCAAAACACATAATTGGGCTGTATGAGTTGGGCCTATTTAGGGGAGCGCTAAAGTCGAAGCGAGGACGGAGTCAGGGACATGGCTGTGGAAGCTCAACATGATGGTTTTTTCTTTCATTGCTGCGGTTATTTGGTTACTCAGTTCGGTTCGCAGTTAAAATCGAATCTATGACCATAGTGACCGACCATCGGAGTTTTTAGATGTCAAAACTGAACCGAAAAAACAAAAGAAAAAGTTGGGTTTTTGTTCTTTCTGCTATAATGTGCTCACACACAAGTTATATGTCCATTTATCAGTCCAGTCATATATTATTTTGGCTCATCTGTAATTCATCTGTTTCTCTCATAAAGTTTTGATTCTTGTGCGTCAGGTGGCTATAAACATATAGCCTACCTCCCTTCTCGTTCCTCCCCTCTCTGAGCCTAAAACCTACTAAAATCTCTTTATTATATTTGCTCTAAGGGTAGAGGTCAAGAATGACTCGTGCTATGAGACGGGGCAACAGGCAACAAGTTGCATGATAGGATAAGAGTGAGAAAAAGAGTCTGCTTGAGTTTATTATATTCCACATAAACATTGCCAATCACAAGATCATATTGTTCGATATGCTTGGCATTTGTTGATCCTAAATTCGGAGTCACCAACGGATAAATTAGCGCCTACTCTGGGCATTGTTAGATTTCATACCGATCGGCATCACGAGCTACAGATCTGAGCTTCATTTTGTTAGCTAGTATATTTTTCAGATAATCAAATATGGGATACCTGTCTCGGGTTTTGTATAAAGAACAAACAGGGGTCAACTTACACAAACCTAACTCATGGCCGATGAAATGCAAGTTGCTTTTCCCTTAAATTTTTTAGTGCCGGACATACAGAACAGAAAGCCCAAGCCCGGTAAATTACGCGCAAGCCAATCGTAACTAGGGCGCGGCACTAAGCACCCTGTTCAATTCGGTGCTTATTTGGACGTAATCCGATGACACTGCAAGCAATGACATCCCGTTACGTTCGTTTGTTTTTAGGAAGGACTGCGCTTCCTCCAGCAATGGAAACAAGACAACGAGTCAATGACGACGCTGCTCCACCGTCTTGCTTCCGTCGTTTTTGTGCAAGTCTCGTGCCTTCTGGCTCCGAGCTCGACGGCGCCGCCGCCGCGGCTGCCATTGCTTACCTGTCATTGGTATCCTCGACATCGACATTGCGCATGAGTGAACTCCGCCACTACGGTGTCACTTTCTTCAGTCTTCAGTGGTGCCACAGCCACTGTGCCACCACCATCGGTGGCATCCCGGCTCACTACGGCTCCACGCTACCACGGCGAGTCCGCGGCGTCACAGCCTCACCGGCTCACCGATGGCGCCCACACCACCGTTGGCGGCATCTTGGACGAGTCTCCGGCGTCACATGAGTGACGAAGACTGAAGGTAACAAACGAACAACTGACAACCGTGCGTTGGTCTGGTTTTGCACTTTTGCCGCTGCAGGAAGTGCCAGATGATTGCTGTGGTCGCTGTCCGGCTCAGCATGGTAGTAGTATGCCTGTGCCATAGCTGGTTCCCTCGTGATGGGATCGTCATTGTCTATGCCGTAGCTGGTTCCGTCTTCTTTTTCTTCTTATAATCATCGACTAAAGTACTCCTACTAAGCAACACCAAATGATTGATGTTAATCTAGCACATGCTACATGTCCCAATCAGAGTAGTTGCCATCGTCCCCCCCGAGATCCAATTCAGCTTCGGGGCGTCCGGCAAGCATAAGCCTTGAAAATTTGTAGTAGCCTGCAAAGGCATACGCGTTTCATTCGTCCAAAGCATTTGTTTTTGGAAAAAAGTCCAAAGCATGTTCAAGTACCGTGGGGCGCGGGTAGTCATTAGTTAAGTACCGCAGTCAGTCTCACGGAGCTTTTTTTTTTTTTGACATGGGTTTCATTCATTGATCAATCAGGGTTACAATCCGAAATCAACAGGTGTGCTACACAGGATGGGACTAAATGCCACACTCCCAACCTAATGTCACCTGAGACTTCCTTTGCTAACTGATGAGCTACTCGATTACATGATCGGCTTACAAAAGTTACAGCAAAATTCTCAAAGCAAGAGCTAAACGAACGAGTTTCCCTGATGATCGGTGTGATGATCGAACGCTGATCTGTAGACATTTGCCAGAGCTTCACTAGTTCTTGACAGTCAGTCTCCACGGTGAGATTGGTGACCCCTTTGTCACGGGCGAGAAGGACACCATCTCGACACGCCAATGCCTCCAGAGTCAATGCATCAAAACCATGAGGATACCACACCGCTTTGGCACCCACAAACTGACCGGTCGCATCCCGGAGGACTGCTCCTTCACCTCTGTCAGGGTTGAAATGCAGTCTCAGGGAG
Organism: Themeda triandra; assembly: GCA_018135685.1. Classification (NCBI taxonomy): domain Eukaryota; kingdom Viridiplantae; phylum Streptophyta; class Magnoliopsida; order Poales; family Poaceae; genus Themeda; species Themeda triandra. The sequence continues at coordinate 131,509 of JAENPR010000628.1, read as the reverse complement.
CTGTTCGGGAAGTCAGACATCCGAAGCGCGTCTGCTGTCTGCATATTCTACGCGTGGCGTCATCCTGCTGTTTCTGAATAATCCGCCTCCCATATTCCTCAACAGCAGGATAGGTACAGCTTGCCGTGGCGAATTCCGTGTGTGAATGTGATCTCCACTTCCATATTTACCCTGCAAAACATGTGCCACCGTACATTAATAAGAATAAGAAACACCTAATCCCCATGCTCCCAGCTAGTAATGGGCGCCGCGCTCCTCCAATGTGGAGACGATCGAGCTACGCTACGTGATCTGGCTACAGGAATCTCAGTGGGGGCATGTGGCCAGTGGCCGCTCACGATCACCACGGTCCACGGTGTTTTTTCACCTCCTGTGCCGCGGTAAGAGTGCACTGAGCAGACTGCAGAGCAGGGCACGCCCCGGCGGCCCGTTGAAAAAGTGGGACGCCTGTCGCTGGACATTTCCATTTGGGATTACTCGCCATCGGATTCCATCAATTTCCATCCAGTCATCCATTAGCTATGAGCATGGCCATGACTTGCAGGAAAGGGCGCTCTGACAGCAGTGGAAAAGGAGCCCTCAAACTGGTGCCGGTAGCACGTCGCGCTCCACGGTCGATCCGGTGCGCCCCCACTGGTGACGCAGAGAAAACACCAAGCCAAATCTACATTCCGGCCTCACACCGTCAGACGGTTGCAGAACGCATTATTGTTGAATGCAGATCATTTTACCGGTGAAAAACACATGTCGAGGAGCAGTGCAGTGCAGGCGCGAGCGACGCTCCAGCAGAATAAAATTTGTGGGCGTGCGTGCGTGACGGCAGCACGCAGAAGCATCACACATCTCAACGGGAACGGGCGCCTTTTCTTTATGCGCGCGCCCGCCACTGGTTAGTTGAGGTCCACTGGGGCACTCGCGGCGGCGATCCAATCCAGTCCACCGCGGCCCCGCGTCGAGCGAGCGCCGTATATAACGACGCGCGCCAGTAGCCGTTCGGTGATCTGGCCACCCATCGGCAGGCACCAGGCAGATAGATCGAGCAGCACACCACAGCTCAGCCTTCAGCTCGACCTACCTCCCGCTCCCGCCCTCTGCGGTCTGCGGCTACGCAGTCGCGGTGAGGTGTCGTGCGCCGGACAGCCGAGAATGCTGCCGGCCGGGTGCAGCCTGCTCTCGTGCCTCCGGCGCGACAAGGGCGAGGCGGCGGGCCGAACCGACGCCCGCGTCGCGGACGAGCCGGCGTCGGCGTCAGCGTCGGTGTCGCTTGGCAAGGGCGGCAGCGGGTTGGCGAGGCGGTTCGCGTGGGACGAGATCGAGTCCGTCACGGCGGGCTTCTCGTCCCGCGTCATCGGCCAGGGCGGCTTCAGCACCGTGTACCTGGCCTGCCTCTCCTCCTCCCGCCTCGGCGCCGTCAAGGTGCAGCGCAGCAGCGAGCGACTCCACCGCGCGTTCCGCCAGGAGCTCGACGTCCTCCTCTCGCTCCGCCACCCGCACATCGTCCGCCTCCTCGGCTACTGCGACGAACGAGGTAACAACACGCACACACCGTACCATGAACTGATCAGCTGTACTGAGCTAGAGGAGCTAGCTAACAGAAGCTTCTTTTCTTTTTCTCTACCTGCAGAGGAAGGCGTGTTGGTGTTCGAGTACGCCGCGAATGGCGACCTCCACGAGCGTCTCCATGGCCGGGGCGGCAAGGCGGCGACGCCGCTCCCGTGGGCGCGGCGCATGGCGGTGGCGTTCCAGGTGGCCATGGCGCTGGAGCACCTCCACGAGAGCCTGGACCCGGCGGTGATCCACGGCGACATCAAGGCCTCCAACGTGCTCCTCGACGCCAGCCTCGACGCCAAGCTCTGCGACTTCGGCTTCGCGCACGTCGGCTTCTCGGCCGCGCTCCAGCCGCCGCAAGACAACGCCGCGGCGCCGTCGTCCAGGACGGCGGCGTCGGCGCGCCCCGTCCCCGTCATGGGCTCCCCGGGCTACGTGGACCCGCACTTCCTCCGCTCGGGCGTGGCCACCAAGAAGAGCGACGTGTACAGCTTCGGCGTGCTGCTCCTCGAGCTCCTCACGGGGCGGGAGGCCATGTGCGCCGACACGGGGCGCCGGCTCGCCGCCGCGGTGGGCCCTGCGCTCAGCGAAGGCGGAGGGAAAGCAGTAGACGACGTGGTGGACCGGAGGCTCCGGGACGAGTACGACGTCCATGAGGCGGCCACCGTGGCGGCGCTGGCGCTGCGGTGCGTCAGCGAGGGCCCCGGGTCGCGGCCTTCCATGGCGGAGGTGGTGCGCGAGCTCCAGGAGAAGACGACCGCGCTCATCTCGGCCGCTGGATGCAAACCACCCGGCAAGATGGATTCCTGAGTGAGCTGTACTGCTTGGTAGCCGGAGACCGTAAATACTATAGCTAGCTTTGTTTAGACAGAGTAGAAAGTGAAGATAATTGTTATTTTTTTACATGAGTTTGTTAATGTACTAGTGGATTGGTGGTTGTTGAATTGGATTACGTAGAAAAATTCTTCGTGATGTCAGGGTTAGTTGTAGAGTGTCGTCTGTAGTGGCTCGTTGTTAATCAAATCGATCTTGTCCAATTCGTTGAAGATTGATGTGATTTACTCTACGACATGTGACGTGAGCTTGCACGTACTTGGGGTTTGTTGATTACAAGTCAAGTTGATCCTCAACAATAAGGAATTCAGTAGATCTTGATCGCTATGGAGAAGTCGCATGCAAGTGAGTTTCGACGAAGCAAAGCTACTGTATGCAAATGGCTTCAGTTTTTCAGAAGCTCGTTTTTTGGGCTCATCTACGGTTTCAGAAAAAAAAGTTGGAGCGAATAATGGAATGTGCAGAAAGTGGCAGGAATAATGGATGTCTTTTGTGTGAAATGTATCAGCATACATGCAATGCATATCTTGCTGTAAAATGAAAATGGTTTCTTTGCACCAGCCACCGGAGGCTTTTAGTCTTATTACGCTTGATATTCAGTCACCTTAATTACATTTCTCTTATAAGACTGGTAACATAGACATGGTCTAACCTGTACACTCTGCCCTACTTTCTAAGCACTACTATGTGCTAACTGCTAACACGATATATGAGCGCTAAGAGAAACGAATTTATTGAATTCAGAATGCTGCTGCGTGTGCTCTTATATGCTCCACATGTGGTGTGCATCGCGTGATGTGATCTCTCATGCGTGCCGCCGGATCATTCAGGCTTTTAAAAACGGAGTCGTGTGATTAGCGAGGCACGGCACGGAAACTGACCGAGTCACGGGAAAGAAACGGAAAACCGCACCGAAATGGCACAGCAGCCAGCAGACTTCAGATCGGTTGCTGCTGCTGGTGACACCCCAACTAACACTAACAGCCTATATATCTAGATGAGACGACCTGGAAAAAACCAATTAACAAATCGTAATCCTTTCAGAACAAGCAGCATGTACGGACGGCCAATGCGGAATGGATGTGCCGTATAATTGCAACCGTTAACAAATCCGCCGGAGAAGTTGGTTAGGCGGCAGCAGCAGCTGCTGCTTGTTGCAATTGCAAGTTGCAGCTGTTTGCAGCAAGAGGGCGCTTTTAATTAATTTCTTGGTTGTAAGATTGCAATTAATTTGCAAGGCATGGAATGCATTGCATAATTTGTGATGCATCGCTCTTGTTTGTGTGTTGTGTAGTGGATAAATTGAGTAAAATGCAGCGGTCCACCTGCAACTCTGCAACTGCAACTGATATTTGCAGGCAGGCATGTATTGCTGCTTGCTAATGCTCGGTGCAGTAGATGCAAGCCCCTGCCTGGTTTTACCTCCAGTAATTGGAGAAGGTTCATATGATCATACCATATCAAAGGCAAAAATTCCCAAGTTTCCCTGCCTGAACTAGTGGTGACAGATACTATACTACTAGCAGGTTAACAGGAGCACTACAGCGCGGCAGGGGAGTACTATACACCACAGCTTGGCACGGAGATGTGCACTCCGCGGTACTTGGCCTGCCGTGTTGCCAACGGCAGATCGAGGCTGGCAGGACGATGACTACATACTACTGAATTGAATACCACAGCGACAGCCGGGGTTGAGAGCGGCGAAGCTGGTGAGCGTTTATCATTTTTGCTCCGCGCGTCGCCAATCACATGCGAGCTAGATCTCATCCCGCGAACAGCTCTTGTGATTAGTCTGAACACACTAAGTACGGAGTACTAATAATGCTCCAAACGTGATTTGGAAATACTAGGTGTTGCCGTGTTTATAGCACTGTCTAGGTTGCTTGATTTGCCCGGTGATTTGGAAATACAGGCTGGTTTAGCGTGGGAGCCGCATTTGTTTAGCCTCCCGGCTCTGTTCACGGCACATGGGGAATATGCAGGCAGCCCTCGTACTTGTTTTCAGTTTGGTGAGGCCACGGATGGCGTGTTACATTATTTGCATTATTTGTTTGATTGTTTTATTATCTCGAAGAGAGAATCATAGTACAGTTTCAGGGTCTTCGAAATAAATTTGCTGCGTGACTCTCATGTTTTTTTTTTCTTTTTTCTTTTTTAAATCAGTGTATGAACAGAGTCGGCGTTGATATACCATATTCTCCCCATCCTTTCTATGTTGGCTGCTGGCCGGGAAGGCTGTACACGTCGCTCCTAATTCTTTTCTTCGAACGGAGGCCGTGTCCACGTCGCTCCAAATTCAATGAGGCTATCCACGTCGCTCGATTTTTTTTTGCAGAAAGGCCCCTCGGTTTCACGGTATTCTCCATCCAGGTTCCTTGCGAACAGTAAACACGTTGGGTTGTTTTCCACTTTTACCCCCGTAAGAGTGAAATCCCTCGCCCGAAGAAGACAAAATTCCAAAAGCGGTCGTTTTTACGGTTACCCGCCCGCATGCACCTTTTGCACATAGGCCCCCCTGCCTCTCTCGATATAAATCGAGGCCTCCTCGTGGCAAAAAAAAAAAAAAAAAAACACTCCACTCCCCCCCCCGACCCGGCCTCCTCCACTGCTCCCGATCGAAGACGGCGGCGCGGGCCGCGTCCGCTGCGCCGCCAGACGGAGCGGCGAGCGGCAGCAGCAGAGCCGGCGCGCGGCTCGCGAGCGGGGCGGGGTAGCAGGGCCGCGCCCGCCGGGTCGCCGCGGCGCTTGAGGAGGAAGCGAGCGCGGCGTTGCGCTGGCGAGCGGCGGCCAGCGGCGCGGCGCAAAGCGGGGGTGGCCGCCGGCGTGCGCGTGTGGCGTGCCCGCCGTCCCGGGCCGCCGCAGCCCGCGCGGTGGCGACCGCAGCGCCGCGGGCGCTCGCGCGGCTGCCGCCGCCGCCACGGTTCCGACAGCGCCACCGCGCCGGCGACCTCCTGCCTCTCCCTCCTCTCCCGGCTCTCTCCTCCGCGCGCGCTCCGTTCCCAGGTGATGTTCACGATGTGCCTCAGGTTAGGGTTAGGGTTAGGGTTAGGGTTTAGGGTTAGGCCCCCCCCTTCTTCCCGCTCTCTCCCTCCGTCTCGATCTCCTACAGCTATGGACGATCTTGCGCCATGGGTGGGTGGAGGCTGCGGCGCCGCCCTGCGCTGTCGGCCTCCCCTCTCTCTCGGCGCACTATCTTCGGCCCCTTCCCTCTTCTCCCTCGATCTCCGTCTCCACGGCTCCTCCTCGTGCAGCTCCCGTAGCAGGTGGTGTTGATGGTGTAGCTTATTTTACGGTTAAGGTTAGGCTACGCGCGGACGGCGGAGTGCGGCACGGGGGCTTCGCTTCCGGTGAGTTCTGTCTTTGCGAGGCAACCCTAGGTGATTATGATGGAGGCCACGAGAGTCTCTTCGCTACGAGATCGGATCGGGCGCCTCCGTGGTTGCGGCGGCACTCCTTTTCTTGGTCTTGCCGCTCCCATGGTGTCCCTCCCGAGGCGGCGGTCACGCTACGCTTGGAGTTCTCCCCATCCTTCCTATGTTGGCTGCTGGCCGGGAAGGCCAGACACGTCGCTCCTAATTCTTTTGCTTTGAACGGAGGCGTGTCCCTCCCCATCCATCCTATGATGGTTCTTTGCAAGGAGGCTGTACACGTCGCTGCAAATTCGCCGAGGCTATCCACGTCGCTCCAAATGTTTTTGCAGGGCGCCTCCATGGTTGCAGCGGCACTTCTTTTCCTCCATGTTGCCGCTCCCATGGCGCCTTTGCTTACGTCGTCCTCGCCCGTGCATCGCCCTCTGGTCCCGCCTACTTGATGCGCGTCACACCTATTCATGTAACTCGGCGATAGCTTGGATTGGATTTTTGTGCCACCATTGATTTTTTTCCCCATTTTGGTTTTAGTGGCTTCTTGCAGCTTCCCTTCTTGGGATTATGTATAGCTCATTCAAGTGCTTGAGGTTTTGGGGTTGTGCAATCATTCACCTTTTGTAAACGAGACAATGGAATTGTGTGATGATGCAAGATTATTTGATTGTTCCATGGTTCTTGCTATTTGCATTGGTTTCTCATGACGCTCGGTGGCGTTAGGGTTCCATTGTCTATGATGTCATTAATCCACATAGGTTTGTTGCCTTGTTATATTACGAGCACACCCCATTGCCGATGATGTATTCACTCGATAAATTCTATAGTTTTCCCTGAATCAACTTTCCTTCGTGGTTTCAAAAATCCTTCAGGGCTAAATTCCCTTTGCAACATACAGTTTTCGGTTGTTGTCCACCAACAAATGCTACTTACATGCTCTTTAATGGATTTTGCCGGCATACGGTTTGTTTTTTTTTCTGAACCTCTTTGGCATATGACAGCCACGGTGTCAATTTTTTTCCCTACGATTGCCTCTAAGAACCAAAGATGTTTCACAATAGGTCCACAACTTTAGGTATATGATCTGCTCATGGTTTGGCAAAACCATATTCCTTTTGTTACTGAAATTAAGAGGTTGCTCTGTATGGGTGACAACTGCTGTAGATGTCAGCCTATACCTTGCAGAAACTAAGAGTTCCAGGTTCTGAGATATTAGAGTTACTGAAAGTTTGGTGATTCAGTTAGTATTCTTATTTATTGTCAGCCTGTGCAATAGATGAGTGTTGGTCATGTATCTTTTATTTTTTAAAAATATTGTACCTTTATAACCATTGTCCTAATTCATATATTACTGAGTGTTAGACTGAAAATTTATAAAGTTAAGTTTCTCACAAAGCCACTCAATGTCTATGAATTGTGTTATTGTGAATGATGCTGAAATCTGAATGTCAACGTGCATGCTTCTATTAGATCATCTCTTCAGGCACGGTTCTATATTCCTGTTGTGTCCCAGATCAACAGCGAGCTGAATGTTCATTTGAGAAAGAATGCCAGCGAGGCTCTTTGTTTGCCTGTGGTTGAAAGAGGGTTTCATGAATACTCCTTCTCCAAACTATATACCTTATTCCAGGACAATGAGTACCTGTATCTTATGTTGGATTATTTTGTAGGAGGTTACATCAGGTTGCTGCTTATGAGTAAAGACATATTGACTGACAATGTGCTGCGATACGACTTACTGATATCCCTACTTCTACTAATTACGCCCGCAACAGTAAGTCACTTTCTCCTTCTCCTCGTATGTCTTCGTTGGTCTGGCCATGGCTCATTTTGTCCTTAACCAGGTACTCCTGCTTATCCTATAGTGTAAGTGGATTAATGATTCGCATCAACTCTGCACCATAATTTAATTCCGTTTCAAGCGTTTGGTAGGTTTTCTTTCCCTGAAGTCTTGTGGATTGGAATAGAAAGAGATAATTTGAAAGGTATTGCTTTGCCACTATGAGAGAATCTTTACGGTTTCATTATCAAATGATGCTTTGCCTATGTTTAACTCCACCGACATATTTACATTTTTACTTCAAACAGAACCTCACTCATTTGCTTACGACCTCGGTGTACACGATATTCTTAGTTCGGCTCCACCGACATAGAACAGTATGTTTACATTTTATCTTCCAACAGAATTTTCCTGCATAGTTTCATTGAGATGTGTATCAAGCTAATGGTCAAGTGCTTTTCAGGCTCCTCGCCATACAAGATATTGTTGGTGCTTTGTTACAAGAACCTCCTCAAACCTCGCGTGGTTGGACAAGGGCGCATGACCGATCAATATTGCATAATCTGTCTATGTCGGGTAATCTGCCATATGAATGTTTATGCCCACCTGCTGATCCTATTCATCTGTGTACCTAAGAACCGAAGATGTTTCTCAAGAGGTGTGCATAACAGTTCATGCAATATTTTGTGGTTATATATTCACAAATATATTTGCAGGTTATGCTCAACATTCTATAAAGAGGACAAAGGAACGCTTCTTCTGTCAGGCTAATTATCCATTGCTGCTTCAAAGTTAATAAGTTCTATCTTTCAGGTTAGTCCTATTAATCATTCTATGTCCAAAAGCATGCAAGCCTACAAAATTTATCCTTCTGTTTGCTTCATAACTGATCTTGCTCCCATGCCTCGGTTTAGATTGTTAGCCAGCAAAAAAGATGGTTAATCTACTCACATGTGTCGGTTACATTGCTGAACGGCAAAATCAATGTTTCATCAGATTTTGGTGTTCTCTGACAAATACTACATGGAAACCATAATATTTAGTGGATGAGTTTGGATTTTTTGGCTTGCCTATATAATGTAGAAATCACTGTGTTAATACAATTCGTAAACTATGCTATTACGTTCTATCCTTTTTTTGCATCAAAAAAATGATGTGTCCTTTTGTTCGAGTCGGTCCAGGCGGTGGACAAGACCAACTCGATTTAGTGGCTCTTCGGTGTTTCGCTATTTCAGAGGGGTGGACACCACAACATACCGTCTACACCCGTCAAAGAATGTTTAGAAACAACTCTATTTTCAGTTATCATTTCCATATGTAAAGCATGCCTGAAGAACAACTTACCTTCCTGATTTATGCACTACAGGTGTTCCATTTTTTGGGGTGAAATTCTACAACTGTTCCATTCAATTCCATAGTTTTGTACAGTTAAGAGCCCTGCTATGTGAGATTATAGCTTGTATAGATGACCAGCACATGTATGTAATATATATGTACAAAGTATATGTACAAAGTATAGACCTACATAAGCTCACTTTACCATATGGTAATAGTATCGTACCATATTATGTCATATAAACATCTTGTATCCATTCCGCTTTGTTATTGGTACTCTGTAAGCTAGAGAAGGTTGTGTATTTTCTTGCTGGTCCATATGTTTGGTCCACATTGACAATCAGAAAATGCTATGCCACAACCCTCTGCTATTTGTTTGATATGTCAGACACTGTATTTATCCTTCCTATAACTGCTTGTGCTGGGCGCGCAAGTGCACGCCATTCCACTAGTGTGCCACCATGGGCCAGTTCTTCCAAAATAAAGAACGCTTTTTTTTTGTTCTTCCTTTAACCTTGGTAACTGACCTCGGCTCCAAGCACTAATTTGATACCTTTCAACTTTTTTTTAACCAGAGATTAAATAGAGCACAGAAAAACGGTAAATTTACACGGTCCGTTCCCGGTCGTGCGCGTGCACGATTATGGCGCTCTCTTGGCTTTGGTCTCATGGGGTTTAAATGGGGTGTTTAAATGCGACATTAAATACCCTGCCACATCAGCAGATTTGCGCTTTTGCATGAAACGATGAGGAGAGAGATTTTCGTTTCATCCCCGTGACACGACCTCGGCGACGTTTCAGTGAAACGGGGTGAAATCCGCATTGAGGGGCTCTGGCGATTTCATCGGGAGGAACCACGACACAGGGCGCGGGAGGGCCTCGTCGCCGCTCGCCTCCGCCTCAGCGCCGGGCCGTGAGCTCCGTCGCGGGGAATTCCTCCGCCGTGAGCGAGCGCTGCCGGGCGGGTGTGAGGCCGCTTCTGCCGCGGGCGTGGTCGCGAGCTGGGCGGCCGCGAGCTGATGCCGCCAGGTGAGCGCCGTCGCGATTCCGACATGGGCCGGATTCGTCCGATGCCGAGAGTCGATCTCTTCCGACGCGGGAGGAGCACCTCCGTCACGGGCGAGCGCCGTCGCGATTCCGCCACGGGCCGGACTCGTCCGATGCCGAGAGTCGATTTGTTCCGACGTGGGCGGAGCACCTCCGTCACGGGCGAGCGCCGTCGCGATTCCGCCACGGGCCGGGCTCCGCCGCGGGCGAGCGCCTCCGTCAGGCGAGCTTCGTCGCGAGCCCTCCGCGGGCCGAGCTCCTCCGCCACGGGTGAGGTCCTCCGCGCGAGCGACTCCGTCGCGAGCTCCTCCGCAGTCCGCTGCGCGCTCGGTCCGCCGAGAGCTCTTACGCCTCGCGCGCTCGTTCTTTGAAATTTCCGTCCAGCAGATGCTCCCGTGCATGCATCATCGATTTACGCGTCTGCCAACGACAAATTCACATGGAAATTGGAATTTAGCTATGGAGGAATTGTGCCAGCATGAGCCCACGCGTACGCGGCTCATATGAGTGGTACTCCGTCCGTCTCGCTCGGCCTCTCGGGTGCGCGCATGTCCTCTCGCCGACGGCACGCATGCACGCACGCGGCACGCAAAGCACCGGAGGATCGGAGGATCCCGAGCGCCTACACGGGCGAGCTCCGTCGCGACTCCACCGCGGGCGAGCTCCATCGCGACTCCACCGCGCTCGCTCTGCCGAGAGCTGCTCTGCCTCTCGCGCTCGTTCTGCGGTGGTTCCAATGGGGAAAGTTGGGAGCAGAGAGAGACGGTGGGACCCACAAAAGTAAAAATAACATATGAAACCGTGTAATGAAATAACGCATTGAGAGAGATATCCATTTCGTGTACAGTTTTATTGTCGGTGTTTTCCCGTGCACTGGGGTATCACACCAACGAGTAAATTTCTATGCGTGCTCCTGTCCGGATGGTAATGCGAAAAACGAAATGTTTATCACGGTTCGGGCAAAGGGTGCCCTACGTCCGAAGGTGAGGAGACTTGTATTATCTTTGCCACCGTCTTTATGCGGGGGGTGACTACAAGCGGGACTTAGCCGTGAATGAGTGTGTGAAAATGTGGGAACGTGTGTGCGTAAAAGCCTTGCCTATACAAGGCCCCGGCGTCCCCTTTTATAGGCCAAGGGGAGGCTCGGGGTTACACGGTGGTTAGAGGCATGTCGTGGGCGTGACGTCGAGGATGGGCGCCTTGTCGAGTCGCCGAGGCTGTAGACGCTCCCTTTGGTCCGGTTCGAGCTGTGGAACCATGCTTTGGTCCGGTTCGACCACAGCGGCATGGCCGGTGATGGCACCTTGTCCTCGCCCGACGGGGGCGATGAAATGGAGGAGTGGGCGATGATGGCACCCGGAACCCGCGGGATGGCCGTCGAGGAGGACGGACGGTCGCTGCTTGCTCCGTGCCAATCGCGTCCGCCATCATTTCCTTGAGCGCCGGAGGCCGCTCGAGGGTAGACGTCCGTGCGATGGGGCGAGCGGCGGATTAGGTGGTACGGAGAGTTGACAACGGCGCTTGAAGGGGTGCCGCATGTGGCACGGTCAAAGCTTTGGCTTAATAGTGGCGCCGCCATCCTCGTATCCGGGCATGGGGGCGCGTAATGGTGGAAATGACCGGCGTACGCTCCGCTGTGCGGGCCACCCGCCATGGAGTTAGGCGGTGTCGGTGTACTCTGCGCGGCCGTTCGAGCCCCAGCCACGTGCGTGCTATGGGTAGGCAATTGTTGACGCAAAATGTGACCACCACACGTCTCACACACGGCAAGCGGAAAGCCTAGCTTCAATCGGATGCCCGGGCGTGCGAATCCGGTGGCGTGCGATCGATTTGACTGAAAATCGACAAGGGATAAAACGGTAAGATCATAAGCTGGAACGTCTTTGGGTGAGACCGGGACAGTTCCATCTTTACGGCCACGAAGCCACTTACGACGACACATAGCTATGGAAGCTATCTCGCAGGATGCGGTTCATTCGGCTAAAGTAACATAACCGATGTAAACGGAACAAACTAGCCGAATACGGTAAATGAAGACATGTTTGAACAAGATTAAATCGATAAAGCATATCAAACTACATCTCATGTTTAAAGCATCATCAAGCACTAAAAATTAAGAATAAGTAACTTATAAATATAAATCTACTAAATAACACATGCATAGGCTATTCCAACTAATGCGCGCACGTCTAGCCTTCATAAACCCGTCAAGCATAAACCCAAGCAAGCTAATCCACCGCATGATACCACTCACTATGAATTTACACCACTCCCTTCCGCTAGATCAATCCACCGCATGATACAATCTAACAATAAAGAGCTAAAAGCATGCAATTACCTAACAGATCTATAAATACTTGTCACATGTTTAAGCATAACCGTATCAGCAAAATTGCCGAATCGGGGTCCATGAAGAAGGAACAAACAAGTAACATGTAAAGGAGCCCATCAGATTAAACTGATCTCTAGTCCACCGGATGACTAGCTCTAGAGTAACCCAAAGACACACCGCATCCGCGCACGGTACCGGTCTGTCAAGGCTTATCTACACATAACGTGAATGAACCCACAACACGTGACAATCTAGATCGATCTAATTCGGCTATATGAACTTGATCTACTTGATATCGAATAAACATGAAAGAACGATCAACAAGCCGAAAGAGTATCAATCTAGATTGGGCAAAAAGAGTGTTACAAATAATTAAACATTAAATAAAGCAAGCAACACATGGTAACTTAATGAATCTATTAGATCATGCCAAATCTAAAAGAGCCGATAACTATCTTTACTCATGTCTTAATCCGCCGCACGATACAAGGCACGAGCAAAAACTTCCTTTGTTGTCAAGCGACGCTGCCGCCGCACGGCCATCCCGTCGAGACAAACAAGACTACTTGCATCACATCTAAATCCACCGCATGATACTAGACATGATAACAAGGTTGCCGGGACTTACGGAGGTCGACGGATCGATTGGCCCTCTCGAAGAACTCGACGACACGACTAAAGGACTCGAAGGGTGGCGCGTAGCCGGTTGTATTGATTTGGTTGTGAACCCTTATTACAATGGTCGAGGGTTTATATTTATACCACTGGACAGAACATGAGTCCTAAGCACTTACGAACTATTTAAACAAAATTGGAAAGACCGGACACGCTAACTCTATCCATAATCGGAGTCCTTGATTATCACGACTCCTTTCCTTTCTCGATCGCCAGCTCCATCTTTCCTTCTTTCGCCTTCAAATAAAGCCGTTACCGACCGCTTGATCATTTGCCGAACACATGGAAATTAGCCGACCGCATACGCACTTGCCGAATTGCTCTCTCTGCTCCTTGCGGGTCCACCTGTCATATTCCTGACCAAATTCTGGTGTTAACACATGCCCCCTCAATTTCGAGATAAAAGGATTTTATTTCGAAATTGATCTATCCGCTTTCGCCTAGGTCATCACCGCCAACGCTGCGGCCGCCATTTTGAGATCTGCGTTCGCTCTTGTCTTTAATGGCGGCGGAGACTTCAACCAGCTCCATTATGGCAACGGAACTCAAGAAGAGCTTCTAGAGGTAACCCTACTTGCTTTACCTATTCGGCAATTCTTTCTGAATCAATTTCCAGATGCACCTTTTGATCCATTCGCTTCAATTTCTTCTTAAAGGAAATGAAGAATGAGATCTTGATCTCCAATCTTGCGTGTCCTGGATCATTTTTTCTTGGTCCGCGGGGAGACCCCAATCCAAGGGAATTTATCGAAAAGGAAACCCTGAGGATCCCCTTTAAGTCTAGGATTTCTCCCCCAAACAGATGGCCGAATACTTTCAAAACATGGCCCCTTCCTTCAATCACGGGATGGCGTGATTGGTACCGTAGGATGCGATCCGGAGCGAGTGATTTTTGGGAATCTCAAGATATTCAAGTTTAGAGCTTTCTTTAGCCGAAATGCCTAGGAATGACTCCCTCGATAGCCGCTTCCCATTTCTCGGTCCGACGCCATCAATGCGTTCATCTTCGGTCATGGCCCAATGTCGATCACTCTCTCGAGACATCTTTATGATGACCGGCTTAAACATCACCAAGCCAACATACCCATTCAAATACAAAAGCACCGGCTCACGGAAGGCAGTTAAATCAGGAGGAGGCTAGGCCAAGTATGTCCAGACTTATGCTTCAACCGGCCCCGTGTCGATAAAGAGTATAGGGCATTCATGAACATGTGGTTATGCAGATTCATTTTCTCGTGGCAAGTCCAATGAGCCCACTCTGAATCACATAGTGATGGTCAAGAATTGGCTACGGCAAGCTGATTCCTTTGGGCAAATATCTGCTGGGAGCTTTCTACCACATGATGCACCAGATTATCGTCCGGATGAGGAATCATGGCGAAATCTCCCGTGTGTCAATGGACCATGGTGGCTTCTCCGGATGTGGTTGCAACTATATATGCATCGATTGTCTCTCGTAGATCTCCATAATCCGAACTTTCCTTCAATCAATTATCTTGAAGGTGAAGACCCCGATACAAATCTTGTCGGACATATGGAGAGGTTGCATCTTCAATCATTATTGACTTAGATCTGGGCCATCTTTTCAAGATCTTCTACAAGGGATTCAACCACATGATCTCGGTTTCCTTACGGGAGAATGAAAATTTAACTCTCCCCGCAGATTCGGCTATGAGTTGGGCTGCATAGATGATGATTCCGGGGACATTTTCAATTCTTTCATCAAGCCCCGTGCTCGCCGAAGAAATTTCATCATGGTCGGTTGATAAGCTCGACTTATGAATTTTATAATCCAAACAAGGTTGCCGGGCGGTTTGGACTCGGTCAATTGCCCCCAAGGCCATATTTTTCAAGCATCATCGGACCCGGGAGTCTTTGCTGAATATTACCGAGGCCAATAAAGTTTTCAATCTTGGATGCAAGCTTCCAATATATGAACCCAACCCTCTGGTGATAATTGAAGCCGCTCATCCTTCATTCAACCTCTGGTGGCAGGAATGGCATTCTCACATATTCAGAGCACAAATCCACCCTTTATGCCAAGTCTTAATGCCCTCATTCTCCTCTGATGATGAGGTACATGCTTATGGCTACCTTTTACTTTATGTCTCTGTTCTGTTTCTAAACATCTCTTTTGAACAGGACACTGCTCCTCCAAGTCCTCCAGAGGTTCAATACTGGCAGCCCGGCCCTGTTGCTGCTCTGGGGCATGATGCTCCAAGTCTGACAGCATTCAACAAGATACCTGCTGATGACACAGTGCTCCTGAAGGACCTCAAAAGAAAAACTCCTTCTTCCCCTATCAAGGACACTGCAATTCCCAAGAAATCAAGATCAAAGAAAGCTAAGCCACTCTCTCAGGTATGAATGCTTTTGACCCCTTATTGTCCTCTGCAAATGTGTTTGCACTCATTACTTTCTTTCAACAGGTACAGGCCAAACCTCAAAGTCCTGACAGGGTAGTGATCTTGGAAAACTCTCCTGAAGCCTCAACTGGTCAAGTAAACGCTAATGAGCCTACCAAGAGGCATGCACCCGGGTAGATGACCAAGCGGTGAACAAGGAGTAGCGGAAAGAATTTTCCTCTCATCGGTGATGAACAAACGAAACGGCAACAAACATCCCTCTTCATCAGTCAAATGAACAAGGAGGACCCCTTCTCCAAGAACTTCAAGTTTCAACAACTCTGACAATTCAGGATGTACCAAGCCATGATATTGTCAATCCTGAAGTGACTGTGGTATCAACCACTCAACATATTGATATTACTCAGGAGGCAATTGATCAAGTAATTGCCGAAGAGGTATTATTCTTATTCCACTCGGCTATTTTTATTCAGACCGAATCATTTGGCTAAACTATCTTCCTTGTTCACCAACAGGACACTTTGCTCACCCTCAAGCCGCTTTTCCCTTATCGGCGAAGAGTATCTTTGGGGATAAAGATGAAGTTTCTTCCAACCAGCAATTATCGTCGAGAAAGTCAAGCCAAGCTAAAGGATATAATATCATTTAGAAAAGGACATCGTTGCTTTGGCCCAAGATTCGAGACAAAATAAGGGAAATAGCGAGCTTATTGATCAAGAGCTTCCTCTAATCTCAAGGCCGCCATAGATGCTTTATCACACCTTGATGATCATTTTGCTTTGCTATCAAGAGAGCACACAAGAATATGTCCACCAAAGTTGATGCTCGGAAAAAGAAAGGTGGCCAAGGAGCAATGAGGCCAAGGAGCTCTACTCGGCATCAAGTCGACCGAGCACCTCTTGAGCACCTTAGAACCAGAGCTACGGTCATGAGAGAAGAAAAACCAAACTTGAAGCTCAATTGGCTCAACCGAATGCCAACATTCAATCTCATGAAACTAAGCTCGCAAATCTGCCATCTCTTGACTCGGCTAAATCCAAAATACAATCGGTCATCAAGGAGACGCGGCAAATCAAAAGCAAATTGTCCAACATCCAAGATTCTGAAGAAGAGGACCAAAAAGCTCTTGATGAAGCCAACCGAATCAAGATTGATGCTCTTGCTGTTATCAATTCTTTCCTAAATGTATAGATGCTTGGCTTGTATTTGAAGATGTAGACACTTAGGCTTGACCTGTCATACTTGAAAACAATTTCTTTTCTCTTGAAAAGTAGATAATCTTCATTTTTCTCTTTCTTCTCTCGCTTCGTTGCTATTCGGCTCTTCCAATTACGACGCACTCATAGATGTGTATATCAACCGAACGTAATTCTTGCCTCAAGTGCCATTTTTAGCCGAATAGTTCTCATCGGCTATTTAGCCGACCGAGCGTATGGTAACCGAATCGCCCGGCGGTGATGGGCTCGGCCCAACTCAACATCGGCCCACAAGTGTGGAAACCCTATCCCGCCGCTTGGCTTTCCCGATCTCGCCACGGCTCCCACGTTCATAAATAAGATCAGTCGACTCCCACCATCATCACATCAAGCGCAAGCAGTTGCTATCTTCCTCAATCTCTTCCACTTCCTTCTTGCTTTCAAGCCCAAAAAACCCCCACCATCACCAATGGCGAGCGGCGGAGATCGCAACAAGTGTCCCGCCCGGACGAGGCGGAGGAAGCGGAACCGGCGCCGGCGGTGAGATCTTTAACCCCTTGAGTTGTGGTATCGACAATTTTACCCGATCGAGTTTCGCCCTCTTTGCGGTTGTTCATCTTCTCGATCCGTTTCGGGCTACCGGGGTCGCCGCGAGTATGCGCCAACTTCCGAGGCGGGTTGCCGGCCGGCACCCACACCGCTCCTTCCGCCTCGCTCCTGCTCTGCGGCGGGACGCGGAGGGAAGCGGCCGTGGTGGTCGCCGTCTGCACGATAAGAGATAACCTTCCTATCTTGTTTGCGCTTTCTTCTTGTCTAGCCGATCTTGATTGCACCTTGTTTGTAGGACGGCGAGGATCGGCACCGGCCAATGGCGCTTTTTGGCGCCGGCCGCGGCGTTCAACGCTCCACGCCCGCCGCCGCTCCGGCTCCGGCCCGGCTCCGCTCCGCTCCGGCATCGGCCTCCGCCTCGGCCTCATCGGGGTCGGCTCCTTCGTGCGTTCCCATATGGGAGAGGAACGCGAGGAGATCCCGCCGTACGGCCGCTACGATGCCGCCGCGTACCGCCGCGAGAGGGATGAGGCGATGGAGCTTCTTGGTGAGGAAACCAAGAAGTTCGGGATCGCTCGGTGGAGTTGGAGGACAACTGCCGGCAGATGAGCGAGGCCATCACCAGTATTTGCTCTTTGCCAATCGCTTTCGACTTCCGTTCTCCCCAATCCGTCTGCTCACTGATCCATCTTATTCTTTCCTTGCAGACCTCTCCGCGGAGCTGGAACGCCTGAAGGTGGCGGCGACGGCGGCGGCCAACCACGTGAACGCCCGGGAGCGACCGGCGGATCGCCTTGAGGCGATTCCCCGGTCGAGTCGATCGGGTTGCCCTCCATGGCGTGCGCCTCGGCACCTCCTCGGCTGGCGGGGATGTCGTCCCTGGGCCGGGGACGACTACGCTCCGATGCCGACCGGCTTCCGCGGCGGTCTTCCCCATGAGGTCGACGACATCGAGGGCCTCTTGGCGGGGTACGACGCCCACGCCGACGCCATGGCCAACGCCACCAACCCGGAGTCTGTCCTCAACAAGCTCTTCAATGAAGAAGAGGAGTAGCTTGTATTAGGATTGGCGCGGGTTGTAAAATAAAATTTTAATGAAGAATGTTGGTCCTCTTCTTGTTCTTGCTTGTCTGTGACGACATTCGTCTGTCGCATTTGCTTCTTTGCAAATTTTTCCTTAGCTAGAACTCGACTGCAACACTCTTCCCGAACGAAAACTCCCGAATCGCATGACATCATTTTAGCCGATTAGATCTCGGTCCCCGTTCCATGACTTGACGGTTTGTAGCGTAGTACTTCAATTCCCTTTATCTTCTCCCGATAAACCTATCGGTGAGAGATAAGATCAAACTGTTCACTTATAAAAATCGACTAAAGGCGATACAACCGTATCGGCTATTTTTGTTCTCAAGACGATACACACGATATCGGCTATCTTTCCACTAGAGGCGATACAATAATACCGGCTATTTCTCTCCAACTTCTTTTCTTTGCTCGAAGGTTTATTCAATCGGCTATGCCACATTCATATCGAGCCATAGTTAAGATCCAACTTCGATACTTGGATAAAACTTCTTAAGGTATCTCGCCATTGATGGCTCTAGTAAGCTCTTCTCCAAACAAATACGTCTTCAATATATACGCATTGCCGGCGCACAACCGACAACCCGAAAAGGTCCTTCCCAATTCGGAGACCACTTGCCGAATGTTCTATCCTTGTTACCAATCGGCAATATTGTTTTCCAAACCAATTCTCCTTACGCAAATTGCTTAATTTTAACTCTCTTGTTGTAGTACTTGGCAACACGTATTTTATTCTTCTCAATGTTCTCCAAGGCCTTAAGACAATCAAATGCAAATCTTCTAACTCATCCATCATCGATTCTTATAATCTTTTTCTCACAAATCCTTTTGCAATTCAACCCTCCTTGATCCCGATTGCAACTCCCAAGGCATCATAGCATTATGTCCATAAACCAACTCATATGGAGATGCTTGTGTGGATCCATGGCAAGCCATTCGGTAAGCCCACAATGCTTCATTAAGGACCAAGTGCCATTTCCTTGGTTTCTCATCAATCTTCTTACGACGATCTTGATCATGATCTTATTTGATGCCTCTGCTTGGCCATTGGCTTGTGCATAATAAGGAGAAGAATTATATAACCTTATCCCCATGCTTTCGGCAAAGTCACAAAACTACGAAGAAGTGAACTGAGTTCCCGATCGGTTGTAATGGTCTCGTGGAATCCCAAACCTATGAATTATATGCTCCTTGACAAAACCGATCATATTTTCGATGTGACCTTTTCAAAGGGATAGCTTCAACCCACTTGGTGAAATAATCATTTGCCGACAACACAAATTTGTGTCCTTTGCTAGATGGAGGATTGATCTGTCCAATTAAATCTATACCCCATCCTCGAACGGCCAAGGTTTAATTATTGGATTCGGAAGCGGATGCGGTGCTCTTTGAACATTACCAAATATCGACAATCTCGACACCCTTTGTAATATTCAAAGCAATCCTCCAACATAGTCGGCCAAAAGTACCCCGTCCTCCTTATTATCCATTTCATTCGGTAAGCCGACGATGTGCACCACAAGCTCCTTCATGGACTTCAAACATAATCTTCTTAGCCTCTTCTTGGCTCAAGCATTTGAGCAACACTCCATCTATAGACTTGTGGTACAAACTGATCATCAAGAAGCACAAATTTAAGTGCTTTATACCCGAGCCTCCGGAAACTCTTTGAGATGGATCTTTCAAATAGTTGATAATGTCTCTTCTCCAGTCATCTTTTATCGATCACCATTAAAAGCACCTTCTTCTCTGTATAAATTTCACGATTTTCCCGATATCCGATGCGGCTTGAGCTAATTTGTTTGCTTCTCCATTGTGCTCTCTGGGTATATGATGCAAAGTAACTACGAAAAACTTTTCGAAGTTCCCTACATTGTTCATGGTACCCTTGCAAGACATCATTTTTGCATTCATATTGTCTGTCAACCGATTGATTACCAATTCGAGAATCACCAAATACCTCAACAAAGAATGACCTTCGGTTCTACCAACAAATAGAAGCCCTCTAAGCAAAGCCTCATACTCGCTTGATTGTTAGTGACAGGATATTCAATTGAAAAAGCAAACTCAAATATCTTTCCACGTGGGGATATCAAAAGAATACCAACCACCACCTTTGTCACATGATGATCCATCAAAAAATAATGCCCATGGGGCAATGTTAATCATATCAACGAGATAAATCACGATGTTGAGTAATAAAATCGGCAATTGCCTGTCCTTTCACTACTTTTGCCGACTCATACTTTAAATTAAACTCGACGGTGCTAATACCCATTTGCCGATTCTCCCACTTAAAATCGGCATTGACAACATGTGTTTAATTACATCAAAACTAGATATCACCACACATTCGGCGTTTAACAAATAGTGCCGAAATTTGGTGCATGAGTAATAAACACACAAACAGAGCTTTTCTATAGCCGAATACCTTGTTTCGGGATCTAACAGTTTTCGGCTAAGGTAAGCTATTACTCTCTCTTTTCCATCAAACTCTTGCATAAGGGCCGATCCTATTGTTAGGCTATCGGCCGCCACATGCAAACTTGAAAGGCTTCTCAAGTTGTGGAGGTACCAACACCGGTGGTGCCTTCATATATTGCTTGATTTCATCAAAAGCCTTTTGCCGTATGTCACCCCAGACAAATTTCGATCTTTCTTGAGCTTCAACAATGGAGAGAAAGGCAATACTCTTTCTCGATAAATTGGATATGAATCTTCTCACGAAATTGACCTTGCCCAAAGAATGATTGCAACTCGTAAGGTTAGTTGGGGGCACAACTTTGTCTATTGCTTCCATGCTCTTTTTCCCAACTTCTATCCCTCCTTTGTGGATCAAGAACCCTAAGAACTCACCAGTAGAGACTCCAAAAGCACACTTGTTTGGATTCATCTTTAAGCCATGTCTCCTTGTGCATTCCAAAGTCTTTCTCAAATCGGCTAAATGTCCTTCATGGTCTCTGGATTTGACTACTACATCATCAATATAAATTTCTACAATCTTGCCGATTAACTCATGAAAGATATAGTTCATGGCTCTCGATAAGTTGCACCAAAGCATTCTTTAATCCAAATGTCATCACTATCCACTCAAACAATCCAATGTGACCAGACATCCGAATGCAGTCTTTGCAATATCTTCAACTGCCATGAAAATTTGGTTGTAGCCACATTGCCATCCATAAAACTAATAACTTCATAACCCGCTTCATCCACTAATAAATCGGCCACGGCATTGGGTATCCATCCATTGGAGTAGCTTTGTTGAGATCTCCGAAATCTATGCATACCCTCATCTTCCCATTCTTCTTGTAGACAATACTATATTTGAAATCCATTACGCATACCCGCATGGCGAATAAAGTTTGCCTCAATTAATCTCTCAATCTCTTTCTTTACATCGGCCAATACTTCCTCTTTATAGATTTTCATGGAGGTTGTTTGAAAGGACGAAATCCGGTTTTATAGGCGCTTATGCTCAACAATTGATCGATCCAACCCATGCATCTCTCGTGTAATCCCAAGCAAAACAATCTTTGAACTCCTTT
Organism: Themeda triandra; assembly: GCA_018135685.1. NCBI lineage: Eukaryota > Viridiplantae > Streptophyta > Magnoliopsida > Poales > Poaceae > Themeda > Themeda triandra. Next base: position 109,854 of record JAENPR010000628.1, on the reverse strand, counting down.
AGCAACTCTATTAACTTCAATTTATATTCGGGTCTAAATTTGCACCGATATACATCGGCCTTGACTTTGTGCTATCACCAACATTGATTTCCTCTAACTTGTCGGCCGACATGAAACCACGACCCGGTTGCCTTTGTTGCCATCGATTGGATTGCCCATTAAAAGTTACTTTGTCGAGCCGATCGCTTGGATCGGGCCGTTGATCTCTGTCGAACACATTGACAGGACCTTCCTTCCATATCTTACCCGAAAGGCAGTCTAGTCCATCATACTCCCAATAAGCAGGCTCGGAAGTGGCAACACTCACTGAATCATCAGCCTGAACAACTTCTACATCATCTCCTACCCACTGAATAAGGATTTGATGCATAGTTGAGGGTATACAAAGAATTAGCATGGATCCAATCTCTTCCAAGAAGCATGCTATATGCCCCCTTGCCATCAATGACAAAGAAGGTAGTGATCAAAGTTTTGGATCCAATCATCGGTTCCACATGTCTTGCTCCACGAGTATCGAAGCATTGCCGCAAAATCTCTAAGGATCATGTCGATGCGGAAATCTTCACTTGTCATACCAAGCTTTCGAAAGTAGCATAGGGCATAATATTGATAGCAGCCCCTCCATCAACAAGCATCTTGGTTAAAGGTTTGCCATTGACATATCCCTTCAGGTATAATGGCTTCAGATGACGGTTTTTAACTGGCTTGTCAAAGATTGCTTGCCGAGTCAACACAAGTTGAGCCATCGGTCTCGGCATTCGGTTTCATCAAAATCTGAATATACCTCATCTTGCACTTCTTGGTCTTCGGGAGCTTTAAACTCTAATGGAATGAAGAACACCATGTTAGTATCACCGATGAGCCCCGTCCATCATCCTTTTTCTTAGGACGCCACACTCGGCTTCTTTTCGGCTATTTCCTGTTTCATCTCTTGATTTCTCAAACGCCGAACTCTTCTCTTCCGACTTTTCCGCACTGGACCGGAGGGCACCATTGACCTTTTTGCCACCTATAGGAGCTCTCTTCCATAGTATGGACACTACTTGTGAGCCCAAGTTTGGTCTCGCAAATCTTTCCTCCGATATCCATCAAAACTTTTTATTTTTAGGCGCCGATGGTTCTCCGGAACTTTCATCCCAAGTCTATCATGAACGGGACGGTTGACTCGAGATTGCCCGTACTACGAATATTGATCACCGCATTCGGGGCAATTGTTTACCGGCAGCAATTTCAAGCCTTCATTCCAACGAGAAACGAAGAAGGAACAATTCCAATGAGATTGCTCTTGCTCTCTCCCCGTACTCTTCTTGTTCCCTTTGGCGCACTCGCTTCATATCTCCGACGTTCGCCATGAACTCCGCGCTCCTCCTCAATGTACTTCTTGTTCCTCATCATATTCCATCTTCTTTTCCCACTTGCCACTTATTCAACAAGTGTCGTCTTTGTAACTCTGCGTTTCGGCTCGGCGTGTATTCGGCAATTTCCCTTAGCGCATCCGAAGCCCGACCCTTCTCTCGTTCGGCTATTTTTGAACTGCGCTTGTTGCACTTCCTCCTTGGTAACTTGCCGATTAGGGTCAACGTAACCACTCTCCTTGGCTCTTTCAGATGTCAGAACCTTCATCTTTCCCTTTTCCTTGGACTCACTGGCATCAACCATACCTATGGAGAAAGAGACCATGTTCTGAGGGAACGGGTTCTTGTCTACTTTCATCTTGCCATCAAATCTTAAGTGTCCATCTTGAATAGCCTTTCGAATCTTTACTCGAACACTCGGCAATCATTGATATGATGAGAGTTTGTATCATGAAATCCACAAGTACTTCTTATCCTTTACTCCTTCAGGGCGCAAAGATAGGATGTCCTTCTGCGGCTTAACGCGTCCTTCTTGGACCGAGATACAAAAAGAGCTTATCTCGCTTTACCGACATCAAAATCATAAGATCCCTTCGTCGCTTCACCCATCGATGACTGACCAAAGTAGGCTCTTTTGTCCAGGTCAACTCTCCGCAGAGCTACTTCATCTTCATCTTCATATTCGATGCTTCTTCCGAAATCCGATACATATCAACGGTTGCACTTGTTCTTCGAAAACGAGCATCTCTTCTCGAACCCTTGGGCTTGATTGCTCATTGCTTTGTCGGCTTTTGTGCAAGCTGTCCAAGATCTTCAAACTCCATGCCGAATAGCTTGTCTCGATATGTGGCGGCATGCCTGCAATGACCAATTGTGCGAGCTGATCATCAGGAATAGTCAGAGAATAGCACATGTTCTTTGCTTCTCTGAATCTGCGGAGATACTCCATTGGTGTCTCAGTAGTTTTCATCCTCATAGACCACAGATCAACCATCTTCTTCTCATTGGTTCCTGTATAAAAGTATGAATGGAACTTTTGCTCCAATTCTGCCCATGTACCAATGGAATTGGCCGGCTGCGATGCAAACCATGTGAAAGCCGGCCCTGTCAGAGACATAGGAAAATATCTCGATCCTCCAAGCTTCATCAAGACTTCTCCAAGTTGCATCGGATATCTCTTGACATGCTCAATGGTAATGGTGTCATCCCGACCGGAGAATTTGGTCAAATCCGTTGGTGGCTTAACTCTTGGTGGAAGAGCTACCCTATTGTACCACTCGGGAAAGGAGATTTGTATGCATATGTCGATGCTTTGGTTTCGGGCCGAATTGATTCGCATCATGTCGGCCATTCTCGCTTTAGGAGCTCATCATTTGCATCTTTTGCTCCCTGTCTTCTAGAAGGCATTCCCGATGCACTCCCCGTACCCGGATTCGGCAAAGCACTCGAGCACTTTGTAATCGTAAATTCATTGTACCCATCTCCATAGACACTCTTCTCGCAATCTATTTGCCACTTTGGAGCAATCTTGTAAGCGAGATGCGGGTATATCCGTTGTTGCACCAAAAGTTACTTGACCATAAGTTTGCCGCTCGGCAATAGGAGGCTTTTCTTTTTCATCGTGAATAGCTCCATCCTTGCTTGTACCGATTATCTCTTCTCCTCCAGTTGACTTTCCCGAAGATTGCTTGAGTGTTGAAGTACACTTTGGTCCAAGAAGCTCTCCAAATCTTTCTTCAAAGCGCTTGTCAACCGCTGGACCAAAAGTGTCGGCCATGATTTTGCGGAAGGTGCCCGGAAAAGCTGTGTTGTGATTCAACATAGTGTCTCCCACAGCTTTGTATATGGCTGCAACTACCCTCTCGCATCTCCTCCTCGTCGGTAATGTCGACCGACCGCGAGAAGAACTCGTGGCGGTGATTGCTTGACGATCACTCGCCACTCTTGTTCTTGGAAAAAGACATCAAACATTTCGCTGAAACTGTTCCATTGCTTGTTCCACGATCCGACGTTGTTCGGCGCAGCTCGTCCATGGTCACGTTCGAACGTGATCGTTGTCAATTTCCGATCCCATATTAGATTGAGAAGTTGTCCCACCGGCGTGCCAAAAAGTGTGTTGACGCAAAATGTGACCACCTGCGTCTCACACACAAAGCAAGCCGGAAAGCCTAGCTTCAATCGGATGCCGGGCGTCTGAATCCGGTGGCGTGCCGATCGATTTGACCTGAAAATCGACAAGGGATAAAACGGTAAGATCATAACTGGAACGTGCTTTGGGTGAGACCAGACAGTTCCATCTTTACGGCCCCGAAGCCACTTACGACGACACATAGCTATGGAAGCTATCTCGCCAACAGGATGCGGTTCATTCGGCTAAAGTAACATAACGATGTAAACGTAACAAACTAGCCGAATACGGTAAATGAAGACATGTTTGAACAAGATTAAATCATTAAAGCATATCAAACTACATCTCATGTTTAAAGCATCATCAAGCACTAAAAATTAAGAATAAGTAACTTATAAATATAAATCTACTAAATAACACATGCATAGGCTATTCCAACTAATCTCGCGCACGTCTAGCCTTCATAAACCCATCAAGCATAAACCCAAGCAAGCTAATCCACCGCATGATACCACTCACTATGAATTTACACCACTCCTTACTACTAGATCAATCCACCGCATGATACAATCTAACAATAAAGAGCTAAAAGCATGCAATTACCTAACAGATCTATAAATACTTGTCACATGTTTAAGCATAACCGTATCGCAAAATTGCCGAATCGGGGTCCATGAAGAAGGAACAAACAAGTAACATGTAAAGGAGCCCATCGATTAAACTGATCTCTAGTCCACCGGATGACTAGCTCTAGAGTAACCCAAAGACACGCATCTCGCGCACGGTACCCGGTCCCGTGTCAAGGCTTATCTACACATAACGTGAATGAACCCACAACACGTGACAATCTAGATCGATCTAATTCGGCTATATGAACTTGATCTACTTGATATCGAATAAACATGAAAGAACGATCAACAAGCCGAAAGAGTATCAATCTAGATTGGGCAAAAGAGTGTTGCAAATAATTAAACATTAAATAAAGCAAGCAACACATGGTAACTTAATGAATCTATTAGATCATGCCAAATCTAAAAGAGCCGATAACTATCTTTACTCATGTCTTAATCCGCCGCATCTAGTCGATACAAGGCACAAGCAAAACTTCCCGTTGTCAAGCGGGCGCTGCCGCACGGCCATCCCGTCGAGACAAACAAGACTACTTGCATCACATCTAAATCCACCGCATGATACTAGACATGATAACAAGGTTGCCGGGACTTACGGAGGTCGACGGATCGATTGGCCCTCTCGAAGAACTCGACGACACGACTAAAGGACTCGAAGGGTGGCGCGTAGCCGGTTGTATTGATTTGGTTGTGAACCCTTATTACAATGGTCGAGGGTTTATATTTATACCCCGACAAAACATGAGTCCTAAGCACTTACGAACTATTTAAACAAAATTGGAAAGACAAAGACACGCTAACTCTATCCATAATCGGAGTCCTTGATTATCACGACTCCTTCCCTTTTCGATCGCTCCCATCTTTCCTTCTTTCGCCTTCAAATAAAGCCGTTACCGACCGCTTGATCATTTGCCGAACACATGGAAATTAGCCGACCGCATACGCATTGCCGAATTGCTCTCTCTGCTCCTTGCGGGTCCACCTCGTCATATTCCCGACCAAATTCGGTGTTAACACATGCCCCCTCAATTTCGAGATAAAAGGATTTTATTTCGAAATTGACCGTCACTCCTTTCGCCTAGGTCATCACCGCCGAACGCCGCACCGCCATTTTGAGATCTGCGTTCTTGTCTTTAATGGCGATGGAGACTTCAACCAGCTCCATTATGGCAACAGGAACTCAAGAAGAGCTTCTAGAGGTAACCCTACTTGCTTTACCTATTCGGCAATTCTTTCTGAATCAATTTCCAGATGCACCTTTTGATCCATTCGCTTCAATTTCTTCTTAAAGGAAATGAAGAATGAGATCTTGATCTCCAATCTTGCGTGTCCTGGATCATTTTTCTTGGTCCGCGGGGAGACCCCAATCCAAGGGAATTTATCGAAAAGGAAACCCCGAGGATCCCCTTTAAGTCTAGGATTTCTCCCCAAACAGATGGCCGAATACTTTCAAAACATGGCCCCTTCCTTCAATCACGGGATGGCGTGATTGGTACCGTAGGATGCGTCCGGAGCGAGTGATTTTTGGGAATCTCAAGATATTCAAGACCTTGTTTAGAGCTTTCTTTAGCCGAAATGCCTAGGAATGACTCCCTCCCGATAGCCGCTTCCCATTTCGGTCCGACGCCATCAATGCGTTCATCTTCGGTCATGGCCCAATGTCGATCACTCTCTCGAGACATCTTTATGATGACCGGCTTTAAACATCACCAAGCCAACATACCCATTCAAATACAAAAGCACCAAACTCACGGAAGGCGATTAAATCGGGAGGAGGTGGGCCAAGTATGTCCGGACTTATGCTTCAACCGGCCCCGTGTCGATAAAGAGTATAGGGCATTCATGAACATGTGGTTATGCAGATTCATTTTCGTGGCAAGTCCAATGAGCCCACTCGAATCACATAGTGATGGCTGAAGAATTGGCTACGGGCAAGCTGATTCCTTTGGGCAAATATCTGTGGGAGCTTTCTACCACATGATGCACCAGACATCGTCCGGATGAGGAATCATGGCGAAATCTCCCGTGTCAATGGACCATGGTGGCTTCTCCGGATGTGGTTGCAACTATATATGCATCGATTGTCTCGTAGATCTCCATAATCTGAACTTTCCTTCAATCAATTATGCTTGAAGGTGAAGACCCCGGATACAAATCTTGTCGGACATATGGAGAGGCCGCATCTTCAATCATTATTGACTTAGATCCGGGCCATCTTTTCAAGATCTTCTACAAGGGATTCAACCACATGATCTGGTTTCCTTACGGGAGAATGAAAATTTAACTCTCCCCCGCAGATTCAGCTATGAGTTGGGCTGCATAGATGATGATTCCAGGGACATTTTCAATTCTTTCATCAAGCCCCTCGTGCTCGCCAGAATTTCATCATGGTCGGTTGATAAGCTCAACTTATGAATTTTATAATCCAAACAAGGTTGCCGGCGGTTTGGACTCGGTCAATTGCCCCCAAGGCCATATTTTTCAAGCATCATCGGACCCGGGGAGTCTTTGCTGAATATCACCGAGGCCAATAAAGTTTTCAATCTTGGATGCAAGCTTCCAATATATGAACCCAACCCTCTCGGTGATAATTGAAGCCGCTCATCCTTCATTCAACCTTTGGTGGCGGAATGGCATTCTCACATATTCGAGCACAAATCCACCCTTTATGCCAAGTCTTAATGCCCTCATTCTCCTCGATGATGAGGTACATGCTTATGGCTACCTTTTACTTTATGTCTACGTTACGTTTCTAAACATCTCTTTTGAACAGGACATTGCTCCTCCAAGTCCTCCAAAGGTTCAATACGCGGCCGGCCCCATAGCTGCTCTTGGGGCATGATGCTCCAAATCGACAAAGATTCAACAAGATACCTGCGATGACACGGTGCTCTGAAGGACCTCAAAAGAAAAACTCCTTCTTCCCCTATCAAGGACACCGCAATTCCCAAGAAATCAAGATCAAAGAAAGCTAAGCCACTCTCTCGGTATGAATGCTTTTGACCCCTTATTGTCCTCTCGCAAATGTGTTTGCACTCATTACTTTCTTTCAACAGAGTACGAGGCCAAACCTCAAAGTCCCGACAGGTAGTGATCTTGGAAAACTCTCCCGAAGCCTCAACCGGTCAAGCAAACACTAATGAGCCTACCAAAAGCATGCACCGAGGTAGATGACCAAGCAAGTGAACAAGGAGTAGAAGAATTTTCCTCTCATCAGCCGATGAACAAACGAAACGAAAAACATCCCTCTTCATCGAGTCAAATGAACAAGGAGGACCCCTTCTCCAAGAACTTCAAGTTTCAACAACTCTTGATAGTTCAAAACGGATGTACCAAGCCATGATATTGTCAATCCTCAAGTGACTGTGGTATCAACCACTCAACATATTGATATTACTCGGGAGGCAATTGATCAAGTAATTGCCGAAGAGGTATTATTCTTATTCCACTCGGCTATTTTTATTCGGAAACCGAATCATTTGGCTAAACTATCTTCCTTGTTCACCAACGGGACACTTTGCTCACCCTCAAGCCGCTTTTTCCCTTATCGGCTGAAGAGTTTTGGGGATAAAGATGATGAGTTTCTTCCAACCAGCAATTATCGTCGAAAGTCAAGCCAAGCTAAAGGATATAATATCATTTCGAAAAAGGACATCGTTGCTTTGGCCCAAGATTCGGACAAAATAAGGGAAATAGCGAGCTTATTGATCAAGAGCTTCCCTCTAATCTCAAGGCCGCCATAGATGCTTTATCACACCTTGATGATCATTTTGCTTGCTATCAAGAGAGCACACAAGAATATGTCCACCAAAGTTGATCGGAAAAAGAAAGGTGGCCAAGGAACAAAGAGCCAAGGAGCTCTACTCGGCATCAAGTCGACCGAGCACCTCTTGAGCACCTTAGAACCGAGCTACGGTCATGAGAGAAGAAAAAACCAAACTTGAAGCTCAATTAGCTCAACCGAATGCCAACATTCGATCTCATGAAACTAAGCTCGCAAATCTGCCATCTCTTGATTCGGCTAAATCCAAAATACAATCGGTCATCAAGGAGACGCGGCAAATCAAAAGCAAATTGTCCAACATCCAAGATTCGAAGAAGAGGACCAAAAAGCTCTTGATGAAGCCAACCGAATCAAGATTGATGCTCTTGTCGTTATCAATTCTTTCCTAAATGTATAGATGCTTGGCTTGTATTTGAAGATGTAGACACTTAGGCTTGACCTGTCATACTTGAAAACAATTTCTTTTCTCTTGAAAAGTAGATAATCTTCATTTTTCTCTTTCTTCTCTCGTTTGCTATTCGGCTCTTCCAATTACGACGCACTCATAGATGTGTATATCAACCGAACGTAATCGTTGCCGCCTCAAGTGCCATTTTTAGCCGAATAGTTCTCATCGCTATTTAGCCGACCGAGCGTATGGTAACCGAATCGCCGCGGTGATGGGCTCGGCCCAACTCAACATCGGCCCACAAGTGTGGAAACCCTATCCCGCCGCTTGGCTTTCCCGGATCTCGCCACGGCTCCCACGTTCATAAATAAGATCGATCGACTCCCACCATCATCACATCAAGCGCAAGCGGTGCCATCTTCCTCAATCTCTTCCACTTCCTTCTTGCTTTCAAGCCCAAAAACCCCCACCATCACCAATGGCGAGCGGCGGAGATCGCAACAAGCGTCCCCGCCCAGACGAGGCGGAGGGAAGCAAGAACCGGCGCCGGCGGTGAGATCTTTAACCCTTGAGTTGTGGTATCGACAATTTTACCCGATCCGGGTTTTTGCCCTCTTTGCGGTTGTTCATCTTCTCGATCCGTTTCGGGGCTACGGGGTCGCCGGCGACTATGCCGCCAACTTCCGGAGGCGGGTTGCCGGCCGGCACCCACATTCCTTCTTCCGCTTCCGCTCCTCAAGCTCTGCGGCGGACGCGGCGGAGGGAAGCGGCCGTGGTGGTCGCCGTCTGCGAGAAGAGATAACCTTCCTATCTTGTTTGCGCTTTCTTCTTGTCTAGCCGATCTTGATTGCACCTTGTTTGTAGGACGGCGAGGATCGGCACGGCCAATGGCGCTTTTTGGCGCCGGCCGCGGCGTTCCAACGCTCCTGCCTGACCGGCCCGGCTCCGCTCGGCTCCGCATCGGCCTCCGCCTCGGCCTCATCGGGGTCGGCTCCTTCGTACGTTCCCATATGGGAGAGGAACGACGAGGAGATCCCGCCGTACAGCCGCTACGATGCCGCCGCGTACCGCCGCGAGAGGGATGAGGCGATGGAGCTTCTTGGTGAGGAAACCAAGAAGTTCGGGATCGCTCAGCTGGAGTTGGAGGACAACTGCCGGCAGATGAGCGAGGCCATCACCAGTATTTGCTCTTTGCCAATCGCTTTCGACTTCCGTTCTCCCCAATCCGTCTGCTCACTGATCCATCTTATTCTTTCCTTGCAGACCTCTCCGCGGAGCTGGAACGCCTGAAGGTGGCGGCGACGGCGGCGGCCAACCACGTGAACGCCCAGGGAGCGACCCTGGCAGATCGCCTTGAGGCGATTCCTGGTCAGGTCGATCAGGTTGCCCTCCATGGCGTGCGCCTCGGCACCTCCCTCGGCCTGGCGGGGATGTCGTCCTGGACCGGGGACGACTACGCTCCGATGCTGACCGGCTTCCGCGGCGGGCTTCCCCATGAGGTCGACGACATCGAGGGCCTCCTGGCGGGGTACGACGCCCACGCCGACGCCATGGCCAACGCCACCAACCCGGAGTCTGTCCTCAACAAGCTCTTCAATGAAGAAGAGGAGTAGCTTGTATTAGGATTGGCGCGGGTTGTAAAATAAAATTTTAATGAAGAATGTTGGTCCTCTTCTTGTTCTTGCTTGTCTCGTGACGACATTCGTCGTCGCATTTGCTTCTTTGCAAATTTTTCCTTAGCTAGAACTCGATCGCAACACTCTTCCCGAACGAAAACTCCCGAATCGCATGACATCATTTTAGCCGATTAGATCTCGGTCCCGTTCCATGACTTGACGGTTTGTAGCGTAGTACTTCAATTCCCTTTATCTTCTCCCGATAAACCTATCAAATTGAGAGATAAGATCAAACTGTTCACTTATAAAAATCGACTAAAGGCGATACAACCGTATCGGCTATTTTTGTTCTGAAGACGATACACACGATATCGGCTATCTTTCCACTAGAGGCGATACAATAATACCGGCTATTTCTCTCCAACTTCTTTTCTTTGCTCTGAAGGTTTATTCAATCGGCTATGCCACATTCATATCAGAGCCATAGTTAAGATCCAACTTCGATACTTGGATAAAACTTCTTAAGGTATCTGCCATTGATGGCTCTAGTAAGCTCTTCTCCAAACAGCGTCTTCAATATATACGCATTGCCGGCGCACAACCGACAACCGAAAAGGTCCTTCCCAATTCGGAGACCACTTGCCGAATGTTCTATCCTTGGTACCAATCGGCAATATTGTTTTCCAAACCAATTCTCCTTACGCAAATTGCTTAATTTTAACTCTCTTGTTGTAGTACTTGGCAACACGTATTTTATTCTTCTCAATGTTCTCCAAGGCCTTAAGACGAATCAAATGTAAATCTTCTAACTCATCCATCATCGATTCTTATAATCTTTTTTCTCACAAATCCTTTTGCAATTCAACCTCCTTGATCCCGATTGCAACTCCCAAGGCATCACAGCATTATGTCCATAAACCAACTCATATGGAGATGCTTGTGTGGATCCATGGCAAGCCATTCGGTAAGCCCACAATGCTTCATTAAGGACCAAGTGCCATTTCCTCGGTTTCTCATCAATCTTCTTCTGGACGATCTTGATCATGATCTTATTTGATGCCTCTGCTTGGCCATTGGCTTGTGCATAATAAGGAGAAGAATTATATAACCTTATCCCCATGCTTTCGGCAAAGTCACAAAACTCTGAAGAAGTAAACTGAGTTCCCTGATCAGTTGTAATGGTCTGTGGAATCCCAAACCTATGAATTATATGCTCCTTGACAAAACGATCATATTTTCTCGATGTGACCTTTTTCAAAGGGATAGCTTCAACCCACTTGGTGAAATAATCTGTTGCCGGCAACACAAATTTGTGTCCTTTGCTAGATGGAGGATTGATCTCCCAATTAAATCTATACCCCATCCTCGAACGGCCAAGGTTTAATTATTGGATTCGGAGCGGATGCGGAGTGCTCTTTGAACATTACCAAATATCGACAATCTCGACACCCTTTGTAATATTCAAAGCAATCCTCCAACATAGTCGGCCAAAAGTACCTGTCCTCCTTATTATCCATTTCATTCGGTAAGCCGACGATGTGCACCACAAGCTCCTTCATGGACTTCAAACATAATCTTCTTAGCCTCTTCTTGGCTCAAGCATTTGAGCAACACTCCATCTATAGACTTGTGGTACAACCGATCATCAAGAAGCACAAATTTAAGTGCTTTATACCCGAGCCTCCTGGAAACTCTTTGAGATGGATCTTTCAAATAACCGATAATGTCTCTTCTCCAAATCTTTTATCTCGATCACCATTAAAAGCACCTTCTTCTCGCTGCATAAATTTCACGATTTTCCCGATATCCGGATGCGCTTGAGCTAATTTGTTTGCTTCTCCATTGTGCTCTCTGGGTATATGATGCAAAGTAACTGCGAAAAACTTTTCGAAGTTCCCTACATTGTTCATGGTACCCTTGCGGACATCATTTTTGCATTCATATTGTCCTGTCAACGATTGATTACCAATTCAGAATCACCAAATACCTCAACAAAGCAACGGCCTTCGGTTCTACCAACAAATTAAGCCCTCTAAGCAAAGCCTCATACTCGCTTGATTGTTAGTGACAGGATATTCAATTGAAAAAGCAAACTCAAATATCTTTCCACGTGGGGATATCAAAAGAATACCAGCACCACCACCTTTGTCACATGATGATCCATCAAAAAATAATGCCCATGGGGCAATGTTAATCATATCAACAGAGATAAATCACGATGTTGAGTAATAAAATCGGCAATTGCCTGTCCTTTCACTACTTTTGCCGACTCATACTTTAAATTAAACTCTGACAGTGCTAATACCCATTTGCCGATTCTCCCACTTAAAATCGGCATTGACAACATGTGTTTAATTACATCAAAACTAGATATCACCACACATTCGGCGTTTAACAAATAGTGCCGAAATTTGGTGCATGAGTAATAAACACACAAACAGCTTTTCTATAGCCGAATACCTTGTTTCGGGATCTAACAGTTTTCGGCTAAGGTAAGCTATTACTCTCTCTTTTCCATCAAACTCTTGCATAAGGGCCGATCCTATTGTTAGGCTATCGGCGCCACATACACTTGAAAGGCTTCTCAAGTTGTGGAGGTACCAACACTTGGTGGTGCCTTCATATATTGCTTGATTTCATCAAAAGCCTTTTTCTTTGTATGTCACCCTGATAAATTTCGATCTTTCTTGAGCTTCAACAATGGAGAGAAAGGCAATACTCTTTCGATAAATTGGATATGAATCTTCTCACGAAATTGACCTTGCCCAAATGATTGCAACTCGTAAGGTTAGTTGGGGGCACAACTTTGTCTATTGCTTCCATGCTCTTTTTCCCAACTTCTATCCCTCCTTTGTGGATCAAGAACCCTAAGAACTCACCAGCCGAGACTCCAAAAGCACACTTGTTTGGATTCATCTTTAAGCCATGTCTCCTTGTGCACTCCAAAGTCTTTCTCAAATCGGCTAAATGTCCTTCATGGTCTCTGGATTTGACTACTACATCATCAATATAAATTTCTACAATCTTGCCGATTAACTCATGAAAGATATAGTTCATGGCTCTCGATAAGTTGCACCAAAGATTCTTTAATCCAAATGTCATCACTATCCACTCAAACAATCCAATGTGACCGGGACATCGAATGCGGTCTTTGCAATATCTTCAACCGCCATGAAAATTTGGTTGTAGCCGCATTGCCATCCATAAAACTAATAACTTCATAACCCAACTGCTGCATCCACTAATAAATCGGCAACTGGCATTGGGTATCCATCCATTGGAGTAGCTTTGTTGAGATCTCGAAATCTATGCATACCCTCATCTTCCCATTCTTCTTGTAGACAGTACTATATTTGAAATCCATTCGCATACCCGCATGGCCGAATAAAGTTTGCCTCAATTAATCTCTCAATCTCTTTCTTTACATCGGCCAATACTTCCTCTTTATAGATTTTACGTGGAGGTTGTTTGAAAGGACGAAATCCGGGTTTTATAGGCGGCTTATGCTCAACAATTGATCGATCCAACCCAGGCATCTCTGTGTAATCCCAAGCAAAACAATCTTTGAACTCCTTTAGCAACTCTATTAACTTCAATTTATATTCGGGTCTAAATTTGCACCGATATACATCGGCCTTGACTTTGTGCTATCACCAACATTGATTTCCTCTAACTTGTCGGCCGACATGAAACCACGACCCGTTTGCCTTTGTTGCCATCGATTGGATTGCCCATTAAAAGTTCTTGTCGAGCCGATTTGCTTGATCGGCCGTTGATCTCTCGAACACATTGACGGGACCTTCCTTCCATATCTTACCCGAAAGGCGATCTAGTCCATCATACTCCCAATAAGCGAGGCTCGGAAGTGGCAACACTCACCGAATCATCGGCTGAACAACTTCTACATCATCTCCTACCCACTTGAATAAGGATTTGATGCATAGTTGAGGGTATACAAAAGCAATTAGCATGGATCCAATCTCTTCCAAGAAGCATGCTATATGCCCCCTTGCCATCAATGACAAAGAAGGTAGTGATCAAAGTTTTGGATCCAATCATCGGTTCCACATGTACTTGCTCCACGAGTATCGAAGCATTGCCACAAAATCTCTAAGGATCATGTCGATGAAAGAAATCTTCACTTGTCATACCAAGCTTTACGAAAGTAGCATAGGGCATAATATTGATAGCAGCCCCTCCATCAACAAGCATCTTGGTTAAAGGTTTGCCATTGACATATCCCTTCGGGTATAATGGCTTCGATGACGGTTTTTAACGGCTTGTCAAAGATTGCTTGCCGAGTCAACACAAGTTGAGCCATCGGGTCTCGGCATTCGTTTCATCAAAATCTGAATATACCTCATCTTGCACTTCTTGGTCTTCGGAGCTTTAAACTCTAATGGAATGAAGAACACCATGTTAGTATCGGCCCGAAGGGCCCCGTCCATCATCCTTTTTCTTAGGACGCCACACCGGCTTCTTTTCGGCTATTTCTGTTTCATCTCTTGATTTCTCAAACGCTGAACTCTTCTCTTCGACTTTTCCGAGACCCGAGGGCACCATTGACCTTTTTGCCACCTATAGGAGCTCTCTTCCGTAGTATGGACACTGCTTTGTGAGCCCAAGTTTGGTCTCGCAAATCTTTTCCTCGATATCCATCAAAACCGTTTATTTTTAGGCGCCGATGGTTCTCGGAACTTTCATCCCAAGTCTATCATGAACGGGACGGTTGACTCGAGATTGCCCGTACTCGAATATTGATCACCGCATTCGGGGCAATTGTTTCGCGAGGCAATTTCAAGCCTTCATTCCAACAAGTGTCGAAGAAGGAACAATTCCAATGAGATTGCTCTTGCTCTCTCCTCAGTATTCTTCTTGTTCCCTTTGGCGCACCTACGCTTCATATCTCCGACGTTCGCCATGAACTCGCTCCTCCTCAATGTACTTCTTTGTTCCTCATCATATTCCATCTTCTTTTCCCACCGCCACTTATTCAACAAGTGTCGTCTTTGTAACTCGCGTTTCGGCTCGGCGTGTATTCGGCAATTTCCCTTAGCCGCATCGAAGCCCGACCCTTCTCTGTTCGGCTATTTTTGAACTGCGCTTGTTGCACTTCCTCCTTGGTAACTTGCCGATTAGGGTCAACAGAACCACTCTCCTTGGCTCTTTCAGATGTCAGAACCTTCATCTTTCCCTTTTCCTTGGACTCACTGGCATCAACCATACCTATGGAGAAAGAGACCATGTTCTGAGGGAACGGGTTCTTGTCTACTTTCATCTTGCCATCAAATCTTAAGTGTCCATCTTGAATAGCTTTACGAATCTTTACTCGAACACTCGGCAATCATTGATATGATGAGAGTTTGTATCATGAAATCCACAAGTACTTCTTATCCTTTACTCCTTCGGGCGCAAAGATAGGATGTCCTTCCAGCGGCTTAACGCGTCCTTCTTGGACCGATACAAAAAGAGCTTATCTCATGCTTTACTTGACATCAAAATCATAAGATCCCTTCTCGTCGCTTCACCCATCGATGATGACCAAAGTAGGCTCTTTTGTCCAGGTCAACTCTCAGCGGCCTACTTCATCTTCATCTTCATATTCGAGATGCTTCTTCCGAAATCACGATACATATCAACAAATTGCCTTTGTTCTTCTTAAAACGAGCATCTCTTCGAACCCTTGGGCTTGATTGCTCATTGCTTTGTCGGCTTTTGTGCAAGCTTGTCCAAGATCTTCAAACTCCATGCCGAATAGCTTGTCTCGATATGTGGCGGCATGCCCGCAATGACCAATTGTGCGAGCTGATCATCGGGAATAGTCGAGAGAATAGCACATGTTCTTTGCTTCTCCGAATCTGCGGAGATACTCCATTGGTGTCTCGCAGTAGTTTTCATCCTCATAGACCACGAGATCAACCATCTTCTTCTCATTGGTTCCTGTATAAAAGTATGAATGGAACTTTTGCTCCAATTACGCCCATGTACCAATGGAATTGGCCGGCTGCGATGCAAACCATGTGAAAGCCGGCCCTGTCGAGACATAGGAAAATATCGATCCTCCAAGCTTCATCGCTGCTTCTCCAAGTTGCATCGGATATCTACTTGACATGCTCAATGGTACTGGTGTCATCCCGACCGAGAGAATTTGGTCAAATCCGTTGGTGGCTTAACTCTTGGTGGAAGAGCTACCCTATTGTACCACTGGGAAAGGAGATTTGTATGCATATGTCGATGCTTTGGTTTCGGGCCGAATTGATTCTGCATCATGTCGGCCATTACGCTTTAGGAGCTCATCATTTGCATCTTTTGCTCCCTGTCTTCTAGAAGGCATTCCCGATGCACTCCTGTACCGGATTCGGCAAAGCACTCGAGCACCGTAATCAGTAAATTCATTGTACCCATCTCCATAGACACTCTTCGCAATCTATTTGCCACTTGGAGCAATCTTGTAAGCGAGATGCGGGTATATCCGTTGTTGCACCAAAAGTTACTTGACCATAAGTTTGCTTTGCTCGGCAACAGGAGGCTTTTCTTTTTCATCGTGAATAGCTCCATCCTTGCTTGTACCGATTATCTCTTCTCCTCCAGTTGACTTTCCCGAAGATTGCTTGAGTGTTGAAGTACACTGGTCCAAAGCAAGCTCTCCAAATCTTTCTTCAAAGCGCTTGTCAACCGCTTTGGACCAAAAGTGTCGGCCATGATTTTGCGGAAGGTGCCCGGAGAAAGCTGTGTTGTGATTCAACATAGTGTCTCCCACGGCTTTGTATATGGCCGCAACTACCCTCTCGCATCTCCTCCTCGTCGAATGTCGGGCGACCGGCGAGAAGAACTCGTGGCGGTGATTGCTTGACGATCACTCGCCACTCTTGTTCTTGGAAAAAGACATCAAACATTTCGCTAAAACTGTTCCATTGCTTGTTCCACGATCGGACGTTGTTACGTCGCAGCTCGTCCATGGTCACGTTCGAACGTGATCGTTGTCAATTTCCGATCCCATCTTAGATTGAGAAGTTGTCCCACCGGGGCGTGCCAAAAAGTGTGTTGACGCAAAATGTGACCACCCCGCGTCTCACACACGGCAAGCGGAAAGCCTAGCTTCAATCGGATGCCGGCGTACGAATCCGGTGGCGTGCCGATCGATTTGACTCGAAAATCGACAAGGGATAAAACGGTAAGATCATAAGCTGGAACGTCTTTGGTGAGACCAGGCAGTTCCATCTTTACGCCCTGAAGCCACTTACGACGACACATAGCTATGGAAGCTATTTGCCAACAGGATGCGTTCATTCGGCTAAAGTAACATAACTGATGTAAACAGAACAAACTAGCCGAATACGGTAAATGAAGACATGTTTGAACAAGATTAAATCATAAAGCATATCAAACTACATCTCATGTTTAAAGCATCATCAAGCACTAAAAATTAAGAATAAGTAACTTATAAATATAAATCTACTAAATAACACATGCATAGGCTATTCCAACTAATCGCCGCACGTCTAGCCTTCATAAACCCGTCAAGCATAAACCCAAGCAAGCTAATCCACCGCATGATACCACTCACTATGAATTTACACCACTCCTTACTACTAGATCAATCCACCGCATGATACAATCTAACAATAAAGAGCTAAAAGCATGCAATTACCTAACGGATCTATAAATACTTGTCACATGTTTAAGCATAACCGTATCGGCAAAATTGCCGAATCGGGGTCCATGAAGAAGGAACAAACAAGTAACATGTAAAGGAGCCCATCGAGTTAAACGATCTCTAGTCCACCGGATGACTAGCTCTAGAGTAACCCAAAGACACGCATCTGCCGCACGGTACCCGGTCTGTCAAGGCTTATCTACACATAACGTGAATGAACCCACAACACGTGACAATCTAGATCGATCTAATTCGGCTATATGAACTTGATCTACTTGATATCGAATAAACATGAAAGAACGATCAACAAGCCGAAAGAGTATCAATCTAGATTGGGCAAAAGAGTGTTGCAAATAATTAAACATTAAATAAAGCAAGCAACACATGGTAACTTAATGAATCTATTAGATCATGCCAAATCTAAAAGAGCCGATAACTATCTTTACTCATGTCTTAATCCGCCGCACGATACAAGGCACGAGCAAAAACTTCCCGTTGTCAAAAGCGAGGCGCTGCCGCACGGCCATCCGTCGAGACAAACAAGACTACTTGCATCACATCTAAATCCACCGCATGATACTAGACATGATAACAAGGTTGCGGGACTTACGGAGGTCGACGGATCGATTGGCCCTCTCGAAGAACTCGACGACACGACTAAAGGACTCGAAGGGTGGCGCGTAGCCGGTTGTATTGATTTGGTTGTGAACCCTTATTACAATGGTCGAGGGTTTATATTTATACCCCGGACAAAACATGAGTCCTAAGCACTTACGAACTATTTAAACAAAATTGGAAAGACCAGACACGCTAACTCTATCCATAATCGGAGTCCTTGATTATCACGACTCCTTCCCTTTCTGGCCAGCTCCATCTTTCCTTCTTTCGCCTTCAAATAAAGCCGTTACCGACCGCTTGATCATTTGCCGAACACATGGAAATTAGCCGACCGCATACGCACTTGCCGAATTGCTCTCTCTGCTCCTTGCGGGTCCACCTGTCATATTCCTGACCAAATTCTGGTGTTAACAGCAATTATTGCAGGCAGACTCGAGCGGCTGCCCGCTCGAGCGTTCTCCGTCCCCGCTCGAGCGGTCGCTTGCTCGATCGGTTTACGTCACCGTCTCGAGCGATCGCTCGCTCGAGCAGTTTCCGTACTTCTCTCTCGCGCGGGTGAGCGGCCACTGCTCGAGTTAGAAGGTTCTGAGGCTCTGTGGGCCTGATAGTGGGCCGGCCCAGTATGAGGAGGATCGGTTTTTTAGAGGGGAGTAAAGACATTCCGCCCACCTTTAATCTACCTGGTTTAGGACTCCCTAATCTAGGTACCCGACAAGAGCCCCGAGCCCTTACTTGATTGTGAAACTTCAAGTAAGGGATCATGAAGTGGAGTTGAAGTACCTAGACTTGGGGTTGCTTGGTTTTGCTTCGAGGGGCAAACTTCTCGTTTTTCCGCGGGGGCGCGCGAGCGTCCCCCGCGGGGGTAGCCCCCGAGGCCCCAGAGGAATGAGGCATTCCTCTGGGGGCTTTGAAATGAGTCGCCTTGGGCAAGAACGTTATTAACTGGAGTCGTAGTGGCTCGAGGCAGGGGGTTCAATGATTTTTCGAGTCCCCGTGCATCTCCTACTCCTCCCATGTCGAGGGAGGTTATCGGTGTGACCCAAGCCCCCGAGCCTCGAATGGCTGGGCTAGAGTCGTGATCCAGTTTGTCGCTGAATCCCTTGGATCAAATCCAAGCGGTGGGAGGACTGACGCTACTCGCGGTCGAGCGAGCGTCAAGTCTCCCTGTGAGCTGGTAGCGGGGAGTCCAAGTGAGAGTCCGTCTCCTCTCGAGGGGAGGCGGCGTCGAGGCCCGGGGGCACTCTCATTAGAGCTGGGCGCATAGCTTTTAGAGAACCGGCTCCGTTCGATGGGACCGGCGGCTCGAGTGCCTTCCATCGACGGGATCTCTTGAAAGCTTAGCGCCCGCTCTTGACGTGCCTTTGGGTTTCGAGTTCGTTCTCGAGCGGACCCCTTCGAGGGATCCTTCCCGGGGCACCCGACTCCGGTGCTCGAGGGCGGCTGTTCGAACCCGTTCGTGGGTCGCCCTCCGCTCCTCGAGTCTTACAGGTGGGACCAGAGTCCCAGGCTATCTTACCGTGTAAGGAATCGTCTGTCCGAGACGTCCCGTCGTTGTGCCAGTTGAGAGGGGTTTGTCCGTTACTGGCGGCGCGCCTTTTTAGGCGGAAACTGGCGCGTTATGATGATCGTGGCTTGGCGACGGTTCCGCTTCGTCTCGCGACGTGTGCACCCTGTGAGTGGGGATAGGTGGCGGTTGTCAGAGGCAATAAATGTGGTTACCGTTTCTCGTCGAATCCGCCGGGGGCGCGCGTCCGTTGGATGGCGCGATCTGGGCCGCTGGATGCGATTCACGCGGATCGGCTGTGGCTCTATAAATATGGAGGAGTAGGTTCCTGGTTCTTCTCCCCCGCATTCTTGCCTTTCTTGCCGCTCCTGCCGCCAGTTGCATTCCGCTCCCAGATCGGATCGCCGCCGCTTTTCTCGCAACCGCCGCCCATTCTTGCTCGTGACGCCGCTGCGCACGCTTGCGGTGCGCTCGCCCTGCGCCGCCATCTTCCGCGCCACCGTTTTCCACGCTCCGCCGCCGTTCGCTCCACCGTCCCGCCGCCGTCCTTCCACCGACGCCATGGTGCGGCCAAGCAAAGCGGGCCGGGCGCCGGGAGGCAAGACCGGCGGCAAGGGTGCCGCCGGCAAGGAGCCCGCTAAGCCTCCCACGCCGGTGGTGATGCTCGACGCGCTCCCCGTGGCCCCGGTCCGTGGTGATCGAGGCAATGTTGACAAACCTTGTCAACGGCGGGTTGCTTCCCCCAATCCGGTGGAGGGGGCCGGCCGGGTGGCAGGTGCCGGACGACGACCACCTCGAGCCCGTGGTTCCGCCGGGCTATGTCCTAAGCTTCGTCAGGTTCCATCGGCGGGGGCTCGGGGCGCGGCCAAGCCGCTTTATGCGGGCGCTCCCCCACCACTTTGGGGTTGAGCTCCAGCATTTTAACCCGAACTCCATCTCACACGCGGCCAGTTTCGCCGCCGTGTGTGAGGGGTATCTGGGCATGGCGCCGCAGTGGGACATGTTCACCCACGTCTTCAAAGCGACGCTGTTCACCAAGGCGGTGAGCGGCGGCGCTGACGGCGACGACGGCGACGACGGCGACGAGGAGGTGGAAGAGGAGAAGGAGAAGGAGAAGGGGAAGCCGAAGGCCCGCCGCTACGTCCGAGCGGGCTCTTGCTCGATCGGCCTGAAGAGGAGAGAGTCTTGGGCCGGCGGGTACACGGGCGTCGAACAACGCCGGGTGGGACGCGGAGTGGTTCTACCTCCGAAACGAGGGGAACCTCTTTCCGGAGTACACCGGCGCCGTGCTGACCGCGCCCGGTGAAAACTGTATCTACGGTCAGCCAAGAAGCGTCAGCCCCGCCTCGACCCCCTACTCGAGGCCATCGCGAGTCTCAGCCGTCGGAGGGCTGGCAATCTCGTCTTTAACCTTGCCCATGTCGTCGCCGAGTTCCACTCCCGCCGGGTGATCCCGCTCGCCGAGCGCCCACTGTGGTTGGATCAGATGACGGAGGACGCCGACCCGGAGGCGCTCGAGGCCGCCCGGATGTCCGATGTGCCCTCGTCCGCCATGATCGTGGCTCGAGTGCGCGAGGCGATCGACGGCGGGAGGAATTTTGGGGCGAATCAAGTCGGACTCTTCTCCATGCGCCCGGTCAACAACTTGCTTGGCTATGTAAGTTTTCTAGAGGTCTTTTCTCGCCGCTCTTTTTACTCGAGCCATCCTCATCGAGGCATGCTTTCTCAGGACATCATCGACCACGCGGACTCGAGGCCCCGGTGAAGGAGGACGCGCCCGCCCGTGAGGTAAGACGTCCGAAAGGTGACCGGGAACATGCGGCGGCGCTCGAGAAAGGAGGAGAGAGCGAGGAAGGCTCGTGAGCTAGAGGAGAAAGAGAAGCGTAAATCTCGGCGCCGCCATGCGCGGAGGTGCGCTTGAGGGCGGATCCGACCGATTGGAGTTCCGGTCTAGAGTCGACGATGACGACGAGGAGGAGGAGGATGAGGAGGAGGACGAGGCGGCCCGATAGCGACGGCGCCACCGCCGCTCGCGCTAACACCTCCTCGATCTCACGTGCGGGAAGTGTCCACGGCGCCGCTCGTCTCGAGCGGGCGGGGCTCGTCGCTAGCTCGAGCGGGCCAGCGGCGGGAGGAGTCGTCCCAGTGCTCCGACCGCGGCGCTCGATCGCCATCACCGACCCGAGCGGGGCAGCAGGAGGGGTCATCGCGCCATTCTAGCCACCGCGCTCGGACGCCGTCGCCAGCCCCAGCAGGGCAGCGGGGGGGGGGGGGGCGTCTCACCGCTCCAGCCACCGCGCCCGTTCGCCATCTCCGGCTCGAGCAGGGCGGCGAGAGGAGTCGCCCCGCCGTTCTGGCCATGGCGGGCGGGCGTCTTCTCCGACGCGGCGGGACTCCTCGTCCCGTCGCCACTCGTCTTCAACGGGCGCACACACCCGGCAGCAACAGGCTGCAAATGTGCGCACACCATTATCCACGCAGCCCGGCGAGCAGCCCATGGAGCGCCGGGCTCCTTCCAGCGATCGCAGGGCCGAGCGGACTTCGACCCGCAGGACCCAAAGTCCCGTAAGGGACTCCGTGCCTGACCCGGCCAAGGAGTCGACAGGAGCGGGGGAAGCCGCCAAGGCTTCGAAGCCCCCGAGCGGCACGAGCAGCGGGCTCGAGGCCCCAAAGTCCTCGAGTGACTTGAGGGGGCCGACTGAGACTCGTAAGCCCCCGAGCGTCTTGAGCAAGCTGGGTGGCTCGTGCAGCGTCACCTCGACCACAGGGTGAGTTTTTCGATTAACCCTTCCTTCGTTGGTTTTTCCGTTTGATGCGTGAATGCACCGTCACCGTGGTTTTTGTTTTTCTCTTTCTTCCAGAGCCAAGCGCCCCCTGCAGTCACTGCCGTCCCTCCCTCCCATGCTTCCTACCAAGAGGCTGAAAGTCACAGGAGGGTCGAGCGGCACCCCGTCGATTCCAGGTGGAGTGACCCTTCCTCCTTCTACTCCGGTTTGGCTAGAGCGGGCCAAGGACGCGATCGAGCGTGGCAGGCTGATGGCGGCCGCATCTCGTGCGAGTGCGGGGCCACGACCACGCGGCGGGGAGAAGACGACCTCCATCACCACGTCCCCGACCATCTCCCCCGCTCGAGGCGTCATCGTCACCGGTTGCGCCGGGTGGCGCAGCGGGCCGGTGGTGAGACGGCGGCCACCGCCCGGCGGCGGGGGTCGGGTCGGAGCAAGACCCGATCACGCTCGGGGACGGGAGCCCGAGCTCGGGCTCCAAGACCTCCTGGCCAATCGGCCTGCGCCAGCTCGAGGAGGAGCGCAAGGAGAAGGAGGAAGAGCAGACGCCGGGGGCCAGCGATCGGCCGGTGGGGGATGTAGAGATGCGGGGAGGCGGGCCCGGTGCTCGAGCCTCGGCCCGAGCCGGTCTCCAACCCCCCCTCGGGATATGGAGGTCGACTCCCCTACTGGGCAACGGGTCGAGGTGCCCCAGGTTTCCCCAGTCGAGCAGGGGGAGGCCCAGACTATTGCTCGAGAGGGGGCGCTGGAGGAGCACCCCGCCCCCACGCAGGAGGGGGAGAAGGCGGAAGGACAAGTGGAGCAGCAGGCGGAACCGGTGGAGCAGCCTGCCGCCGCAGCGCGAGGAGCGTCGGCCCGCAGTGGAGCGGCGGGGCCGAGCTAGAGGAACAGGCCGCGCAGTGGGGGCAAAGCGAGCTCCGCCGGTGCCGTATCGAGCACCGCCGCCACCGCCGCGGTTGAGGGAGGTTATGGTGCCCCACCTTGTGCCCGACTCGACGACGGGTGAGGTGGAGTTCACCGTCATGTCCGAGGTCGACCACTGGGAGGAGGCCCAGAGGAAGCAGATGGCGTCCGCCATCGTCGACAGCCATATGCGGACGGTCGTCTTTGGACGCACCGAGCCCACCGACGTATCCATCGAGGAGCGGAGGCGGATCGAGGCGCGGGCGCTCGCCCAAGAGGTGTCCTCCTCCTGGAGCCAGCTGCAACGCCTGACAACCCTGGCTGAATGGGTGGTGACGGCGGGCGTCGATTTGGAGGCGGTGAGGAGGCTCCACTCCTCCGTCGACAAGGAGATGCGGGAGGAGTTCCCCTTATGGGAAAGGCCGCCGGGTGCTTCCCGACCCCCGACCACGAGGCCCCCGTGATCGTGATGAACGATCAGAAGGAGCTCGAGGTGCACATGGAGGCCGAGGAGCGCCGGCAGTGGCTCGAGCATGCCCTGAAAGCCGCCCTGTCACTCGTCTCCGAGGACCTGCCTCGGCTTTCTTCTGTGAGTACTCTCGAGCACGGCCATTTTTTATTCAGACTTATCGTAGTTTGCGTCTGATTTTTCTTTTTCGTGATTCAGACGGCGCAGAGTTGCTCATACGCCAAGTCAGTTCACATCCGCGCCCTTCGCGAGAGCGAGGACGAGATCCGGCGATATGTGCGCATGGGGCGGGATGCTGAGTCAGAATTGCACCGGTCTGCCCGACTCCTCCGAGAGGCCAACGCCGCCCTGGACGCCGCCAAGGGAGATGCCAGAAGGGCTCAGGACGAGCTCGCTCGAGCGGCGTGAGAAGCAGAGGCGGCTCAGCAGGAGGCCCGTGATAAGCTTGCCCGAGCCGCGCGGGAGGCGGAGATTGCTCGACAAGAGCACGAGCGGCTGCAGGGGGTCTTCGAGCAGCTCAAGAAGGACGCGGCCATTGCATTAATAAGTTACAAGGCCAAGTGCCAACAGGCGGAGCAGCTCGAGAAAGACAAGGCCGCCGCCGAAGCATACGCAAAGGACCTGCAGTCGACGGTCTCCCGAGAAACCTCGAGAAGGAGGCCCTCGCGAGCGCGCTCGAAGTGGAGAAGAAGCGGGCGAGCGATCTCCCGGACGGGAGGTGGCCAATCTCCGTCAGAAAGTGACGGAGAAGGACCTCGCCATCCAGGGCGCCGGCAAGGCCTACGAGGAGCTGCGGGTGGAGAAGCGTGACGCCGACCGCGCGCTAAGGAGGAAGGAAACCGAGCTCACGCAAGCGCTCGAGCGCGAGCAAGGGCTCTCGACCCGCTGCACCCGTAAGTAGTTCGAGCCTTCTAGTCTTCTTTTCCGTATGTGATTCTTGCGCGCTGCTCGAGCGCTTGACTTTCGTCATTCTTTTCTAGGCTTGGAGGCGGACCTGGCGGTGGCACGTGAGGACGCCAACTCGGCCCACGCGCTGGCCGATGGCGAAATCTCGGCCAAGGCCCATATCACCGGCGCCATCGACATCCTCAGCGCCACCTGGGGTCTTGCGCCCGTGGTGGACGTCGAGGGGCCAGACGCTGGCAAAGGCTACGCCAGTCGAGTCGTCGAGTTCGGTGCTCACATGCGGGGCCGCGTCCGGAGGCCCTCGTCTTTCTTCAACGCGCCGGACCATGGCCATCTTCTACTCGGGTTTGCTCTCTCGAGGGAGGCCGCCCCGGACCGGGATGGAGGCCGTCGCCGGCGGCTTCACCTACACCGAGGACGAGCGGGAGGGTGGCGTGAACCCCGGATTGAGCGGCTTAAGGTCGACGCCGAGGAGCCCGGGCGCGTCTTGGAGATAGTCTGGCTGCGAGAGGTCCTCCCCGCCCGATGTGGAGTAATCTTCAACCGGCTCGAGCCGAGATTTGGGCAACAAGGCCCATGTAAGAAAACTTTGAATGTTCCGTCGTGAAGAGGCTCAAGTGGGCTTTAAACATTATGCTTTTGCTCGTGTAAATGTGCTCTAGTTTATTCTTTATGCCTCGAGTTGTCCCTTGCCTTTTGCCTTTGTCTCTTTTAATCTAAGTGCTAGCGTTGCGCTCGAACCTTTTCGAGGGGAGATGAGTTGGGGCGCCGTAGCTCGGAAGCGTGGGAAACCTTGTGCTCGATCGTCTCGGCTTGAAGGGCTCAAGGTGACGCTCACACTTAGTTTTTGTGAGAGCAAATTCGAGGCGAGGAGGAAAAGAGCGCATCGAGCATCTTTTTGAAAAAACTAGGTGCGTTTTTTCGAGGACTCCAGGGGGGTCCCCCCCTGGTCTAGCCCCCGAGGGGGGTTTGACTTTGTGGAGACAAGGTCAAGCCCACCTTGTGTATGAACGAAAAGTAAGAAACTGACTTGCAGGTCTTTATTTATTCATACTAGTGGTACGTTTAAACGACAAATGTACAAGGCATCGAGGCCTAGGGGAAAAAACGACGTAGCTGTTCGATGTTCCATGCGTTGGTGAGGATCGAGCCGTCCTCATCGGCTAACTTGTAGGTCCCCGGCTTCGCATTTCGACCACGATGAATGGGCCTTCCCAAGGAGGAGTGAGCTTGTGGCGCCCCTTGTTGTCCTGTCGTCGACGGAGCACGAGATCGCCGACCTCGAAATCCCTCTTGCGCACGTTCTTCTCGTGGTATTGACACAGCTTCTGCTGGTAGCGCGCAGAGTGTAGGAGCACCGTGTCCCGAGCTTCCTCAGCTTGGTCGACGGCGTTGGCCAGTCTTTCCTCGTTAGTCTGCTCGTTGTAGGCTTTGAGTCGAGGGGACCCATACTCGAGGTCAGTGGGGAGGACGGCCTCAGACCCGTAGACCAAGAAGAACGGGGTGAACCCAGTGGCTCGACTCTCAGTCGTTCGTAGACTCCATAGGACCGACGAGAGCTCGGCCGCCCACTTGTTGCCGTGTTTGTTTAGGCGGTTGAAAATCCTTGGCTTTAGTCCTTGGAGGATCATGCCGTTTGCGCGCTCGACTTGGCCGTTAGTTCGAGGATGGGCGACTGCCGACCAATTCACACGGATGTGATGTCGATCGCAGAAGTCCAGGAATTTTTTACCCGTGAACTGAGTGCCGTTGTCGGTAATGATGACGTTGGGGACCCCAAAGCGGTGGATGATATCGGTGAAGAACTCGACCGCCCGCTCCGAGCGGATGTTGGTGATAGGCTTGGCTTCAATCCACTTGGTGAACTTGTCAATGGCGACGAGCAAGTGGGTGTATCCCCCTGTCGTCTTTTTGAGGGGTCCGACCAGATCGAGCCCCCAGACCGCAAATGGCCACGTGAGGGGGATCATCTGGAGCGCGTGTGCAGGAAGATGCGTTTGCTTGGCGTAGAACTGGCATCCTTCACACGCTCGAACTAACTTGATGGCGTCGGTATAGCCGTGGGCCAATAAAAGCCCCGACGGAAAGCGTTACCGACAAGGGTTCTTGGTGCGGCGTGGTGGCCACAAGCCCCGAGTGCATGTCTCTCGAGTAATTTCCTGCCCTCCTCGATCGAGATGCACCGTTGGAGTACGCCAGTCGGGCTCCGGCGGTAGAGCTCCCTGTCATCCCCGTAAAGGACGTAAGTTTTGGCTCGATGAGCTAGTCGTCTTGCTTCCGTTCGATCCTCTGGCAGCTCCCCTCAAACAGGGTATTCGAGGAAGGGCGCTCGCCAATCTGCTGGTGGGCTCGAATCCTGATCGGTCTCCATGACCTCGGCTCCCCTCGAGGGGGGATCGGTCGCTGGAGCGGGCTCGATGACTGGTTCTGCTCCAGCCCCCGAGTCCCACTTTACAGATGGCTCGTGAAGATCTTTCGAGAAGACGTTTGGGGGGAGCGGCGCTCGAGTCGACGCGATCTTGGCTAACTCGTCTGCGGCTTCATTGAAGCGTCTCGGGATGTGGTTGAGCTCGAGGCCGTGAAAGTTTGCTTCCAGTTTACGTACCTCGTTGCAATACGCTTCCATCTTTTCGTCAAGGCAGCTCGAGGCTTTCATCACCTGGTCGATGACGAGTTGTGAGTCGCCTCGAGCCTCGAGGCGTCGAATCCCGAGCTCGATGGCGATACGCAACCCAGTAACGAGCGCCTCATATTCTGCCATATTGTTCGAGGCGGCAAAGTGGATCCGCAGCACATAGCGCATGTGCTCTCCAAGAGGTGAAATGAAGAGTAGGCTGCGCCGCTCCTGTTTTCATGAGCGACCCGTCGAAATACATGGTCCACGGCTCGGCTTGAATCATGCTTGGGGAAGTTGGACGTCGGTCCATTCGGCGACAAAGTCAGCCAGTACTTGGGATTTGATAGCTTTCCGCGGGGCGTATGTGATGGTCTCGCCCATGAGCTCGACCGACCACTTGGCGATTCGACCCACGACTTCCCGGTTCTGAATAATTTCCCCAAGTGGGAATGACGTTACCACCATCACCGGATGGCTAAGAAAGTAGTGCTGGAGTTTTCGACGGGTGAGCACAATTGCGTAAAGCAGCTTTTGGATATGGGGGTATCGAGTCTTGGCATCCGAGAGCACCTCACTGACAAAGTATACCGGCCGCTGGACAGGGAGCGCGTGCCCCTCTTCCTGCCTCTCGACCACTATGACTGCGCTGACCACCTGGGTGGTCGCGGCAATGTAGAGGAGGAGCGGCTCGGCGGGTTTGTCTGGTGTGGCTGGTCGAGGTGGTACGAGCACGGGAGGGGAGGTGAGCATGCTTTTCGGCCTCGAAAGGGCTTCCTCCGCCTCGGGTGTCCATGCAAAGTGCTCGGATTTTTGAGGAGTCGATATAGAGGCAAAGCTTTCTCTCCTAGACGCGCAATGAATCGGCTAAGGGCGGCTAGGCACCCCGTGACTTTCTCGCACCCCTTTCGGGTCTCGAATCGGCCCCATCCGCATGATGGCCGTGACCTTCTCGGGGTTGGCCTCGATCCCGCGCTGGGAGACGATGTAGCCTAGCAGCATGCCTCGAGGCACTCCAAAGACACACTTCTCGGGGTTCAGTTTGATATTCTTGGCCCTGAGGCATCCGAACGTAAGCTTGAGGTCCTCGACAAGGTTTTCGACCTTACGTGTCTTGACAACGATGTCATCCACGTACGCCTCAACCGTTTCTCCTATATGTTTACCAAAAACATGAAGCATGCAACGCTGATATGTTGCCCCGGCGTTTCGAAGGCCGAAAGGCATCGTGACATAACAGTACATGCCCATGGGGGTGATGAACGAAGTCGCGAGCTGGTCGGACTCCTTCATCTTGATTTGGTGATAGCCAGAGTAGGTATCGAGAAAGGAAAGTACTTCACAACCCGCAGTGGAATCGACAATTTGATCTATTCGAGGCAAAGGAAATGGAACTTTGGGACATGCCTTATTTAAACTAGTGTAGTCTACACACATCCTCATTTTTCCATTCTTTTTCTCTACTAATACAGGATTGGCTAACCACTCGGGATGATGCACCTCCTTGATGAATCCGGCCTTCTCGAGCTTCTCGACCTCCTCGCGGATGATCCTGCGCTTCTCCTCGTCGAAGCGGCGCGGGCGTTGCTTGACAGTCTCGAACCGGACGGATCTCAAGGCGTGCTCGGCGACATCCCTCGGTATGCCAGGCATATCCGAGGGACTCCACGCAAACATATCAGCGTTTGCGCGGAGAAAGTCGACGAGCACTGCTTCCTATGCGATGTCGAGGGAGGCGCTGATGATCAGCGTCCTCTCGTCGGAGGAGCTCGGATCGAGCGGGATTTTCTTGGTGTCCTCGGCGGGCTCGAAGTTGCCGGCTTGTCGTTTCGGCGCTGGTGCGGCGGCCTCGGCTGCTAGGCAGTCGAGCGTCTTGGCTAGCTCCTTGGATGCGGCCAAGGACTCCCCATATTCAACACATTCCACGTCGCAGCAGTATGCGTGCTCGTACGTGGAGTCGACGGTGATGATCCCCTTGGGCCCCGGCATCTTGAGTTTGAGGTATGCATAGTTGGGGATCGCCATGAACTGGGCGTAGCATGGGCGGCCCAGGATGGCATGATAGGTCCCCTCGAAACCAGGTACGTCGAAAGTGAGGACCTCTCGACGGAAATTCGAGCGCGTGCCAAAATAGATGGGGAGGTCGATGCGGCCGATCGTGAGCGCCTTCTTGCCGGGGACGACTCTGTGGAAACCCCCGGTGCTCGGCTTGAGCTGCGCCCTCGTGATGCCGAGCAGCGTGAGCGTCTCCATGTATATGATATTGAGGCTGCTGCCTCCGTCCATGAGGACCTTGGTGAAGCGAGCGTTGAGGATGATCGGGTCGACGACAAGAGGATACGCGCCGGGGTTGGTGACGTGCTCTGGATGATCATCACGGTCGAACGTGATGGGAGCATCCGACCAGTCGAGAAATCGAGGCGCGGCGGGCTTCACGGAGAAGATTTCCCGGCGCTCGTTCTTCCTTTCTCGACGTGACATCTGAGTTGTAGGGCCGCCGTATATCATATAGCAGTCGGCAATGGGCGGGTACCCATTGTCGTTGTCGTTGTTGCCCTGGTCGTTGCCAGTTTTGTCCTTCTTGTCATCGTCCTTGTCAATACCGAACTTCTTGAAGTAGCCTCGAAGCATTCGGCAGTCCTCGAGGTTGTGCTTGACCGGCTCCTTGTGGTACGGGCAGGGCTGCTTCAACATCTTGTCGAAAACGGCCCCATCTGGAGGGGGTCGAGGCTTCTTGCGGTCAGCTGCGGCCACCTCTTCTTCCGCAACCCCGCGTTTGCCTTGTTGGTTGCCCTTCTTCTTCTTCCCGTTCTTCTTCTGGGCCTTGCTCGAGCCCTCACCGCCTCCCGGAAGGCGCGGGCTTGTTCCCGCCCCACCAAAGAAGGCCCCCACGGCCTCGTCGCCGGCAGCGTAGTCGGCGACGACGTCCATGAGCTCGTTCACCGTCTTTGGGCGATTGCGCCCGAGCTCCCGCACGAGCTCTTTGCAAGTGGTGCCTGAGATGAACGCCAGGATGACGTCGTGATCTGGAATGTGTGGCAGCTCGGTGCGCAGCTTGGAGAAACGTTGAGCAAAGTCCCGGAGAGACTCCGTGGTATTTTGCTTGCAGTTGCGGAGATCCCACGAGTTGCCTGGTCGGATATAGGTGCCCTTGAAGTTCCCCTCGAAAATCCGGACTAGATCGGTCCAGTCATAGATCTGATTTGGGGGAAGTTCCTCGAGCCACCGGCGGGCGGTGTCAGAGAGGAACAGGGGGAGTTGGCGTATGATTGCCTTATCCTCTCGGGCTCCTCCCAGCTGGCGGGCCAGCCGGAAATCAGCGAGCCAGAGTTCTGGCTTGGTTTCCCCGTTGTACTTAGCCAAGCTCGTGGGAGGTCGAAACGGGTTGGGCAACGGCGTGCTCGGATAGCTCGATCGAAGACTCGAGAGCCCGGCGGCTCGGGAGCTGCCGGTCCTCGTCGGCCGTCGTAGCGCCCCCCCTCGATGGGCATTGTAGCCACGGTCCTCGGCCCCGCAGCCTTGCGCCGTCGATTGTCGTTGATGTCATGACGCGCGTCTTGAGGCTCACGGTTGTCGAGGATGCGGTCACGGGCGGGGCCCTACCATCTCGAGGGTGCCTCTTGGTGGACCGAGCCCTCTCGCTCGTGCCGTGGTTGTTCTAGGGCCGCCTCTCGCTGTCTTGAGGCCGAGCTCTCGGCCCGCGAACGGCCGCGACTTGGAGGAGCCCTGGACCTCATCCCGTATTCGTAGCGCGTGCGGATTCGAGGGTGCGGGCATGTCCCGCGGCAACATGGCTGCCGCAAGGACATTTTGGCTTGCTCGAGGGAAATGGGCCGGCTCGGCCGGCGCTTCCGGCCGTCCGTCGTTGATGATGCGGTCGAAGACACCCGCGCCTTCCTCGAGCGCCAAGGGCTCGAGGGGGGGGTTGGTTTTGCTCAAGGGTTCGCTTGAGCAACTCCAAGTTTGCGCGCTCGGCGTCCATCTTAGCCTCGATCTCCCGGATTTGAGCCCATTGTGCGGCCCGTGTGTCCTCTTCAGGTCGTGGGTTGGCGTGTCCTTGTGGTCGTTCCTCACGGGGAGGAACTACCTGCAAGGCTCCAGCCGCTGGTGTCCCGAGGACCGGTGTTCCGACGGGGCGGCTGCCGCGGCGTCGTCCCTGGTCTCATCGTCCGACGGAACGTCGTTCTCGAGACGGAAACACTCGCGAGCCGGGTCATAGCACCCTGAATCTGAGTCATCGGAGTCGGGGTCAGCGCCGGACGGAGTCCAGGGCCTTCCCGTACTCTCCTCCTCGATCCAGCGGCGCATGTTCCCGACCGTGGTGCGACGTTGTGAGCCGGGCGCTCTATCAAAACCGCGGTCCACTGATGCCGGCCACACGATTTCCAAGTTCATGGCGGCACACAAGAGGGGGCCAGGGGTCTCCTCCTGAGGCTCCATCGCTGACAGGATCCCGTTGGCATACGTGGCGGCGGCATTGGTGAGCCCAAATGGGAGCCTGCGACGGGCTCGATAGAGTCCGTGTGGCAAGAGGTTAGGCGACGTCGACCGCGTGCGCGCTCGAGGTGCCACACCGGGCTCTCTCGGCGAACGCATGGCGAACGTGAAGCCAGGGTCCTCCTCGAGAGTTCCCTGCCCACGTGCCACTCCCTGTCGCACACTTGGCACCCCTGCTGGGTGCGTCGTGGCGCCTGGCTGGGAGGGCACGTTGGCGGGGTGCTCGAGGCCCTGTGCCTGCTGGTGATGACGCTGGTGCTGGTGGCGTCGGCGACGTGGCGGTGAGCCATGGTGGCGCGGTCGGCGCGCGACTCCACCAACGCGTGGGGGTGTCGAGCGTCCCCCTCCTGGTTCACCGATCGAGAGCAGAGCCATGTCGTGGCCGGGGCCAAGCGACACGAACTCTAAGCTCCCAAACCAGATCACCGTGGCGAACGGAAGCGAGGAAATGGGTGATGCCATCCGGAAAAATGGCGGGAATCGGGCAAAACACGCAGTACCCCTACCTGGCGCGCCAACTGTCGGTGTTTCGTACCCCAGGGGGTATCACACCAACGAGTAAATTTCTATGCGTGCTCCCTAATCCGGATGGTAATGCAAGAAGAACACAAATGTTTATCCTGGTTCGGGCAAAGGGTGCCCTACGTCCAGCAGTGAGGGGAGACTTGTATTATCTTGCACCGAAGTGCTTGTACAGGGGTGAATACAAGCGGGACTTAGCCGTGAATGAGTGTGTAAAAATGTGGGAACGTGTGTGCGTAAAAACCTTGCCCTATACAAGGCCCCGGCGTCCCCTTTTATAGGCCAAGGGGAGGCTCAGGGTTACACGGTGGTTAGGGCTGTCGTGGGCGTGACGTCAAGGTATGGGCGCCTTGTCGAGTCGCCGAGACTGTAGACGCTCCCTTTGGTCCGGTTCGAGCCTGTGGAACCATGCTTTGGTCCGGTTCGACCCTGTAGCAGCATGGCTGGTGATGGCCTGCTTGTCCTCGCCTGACGAGGGCTGACGAAATGGAGGAGTGGGCGATGATGGCCTGCCCGGGAACCCCGCAGGATGGCCGTCGAGGAGGGACGGACTGGTCGCTGCTTGCTCCGTACGCCAATCGCGTCCGCCATCATTTCCTCGAGCGCCTGGAGGCCGGCTCGAGGGGTAGACGTCCCGTGCGATGGGACTGAGCAGCGGATTAGGTGGTACGGAGAGTTGACAACGGCGCTTGAAGGGGGGTGCCGCACGTGGCACAGTACAAAGCCTGGCTTAATAGTGGCGCCTGCCATC
Source organism: Themeda triandra (assembly GCA_018135685.1). Classification (NCBI taxonomy): domain Eukaryota; kingdom Viridiplantae; phylum Streptophyta; class Magnoliopsida; order Poales; family Poaceae; genus Themeda; species Themeda triandra. The sequence goes on along the minus strand of JAENPR010000628.1, from coordinate 76,727 downwards.
CTCGTATCCGGGGCATGGGCTGCGTAATGGTGGAAATGACCAGCGTACGCTCCACTATTGCGGGCCCTGTAGCCATGGAGTTAGGCGGTGTCAGTGTACTCTGGCGCTGTTCGAGCCCTGTAGCCACGTGCGTGCTATGGGTAGGCAATTATTGCAGGCAGACTCGAGCGGCTGTCCGCTCGAGCGTTCTCCATCCCCACTCGAGCGGTCGCTTGCTCGATCGGTTTACGTCACCGTCTCGAGCGATCGCTCGCTCGAGCGGTTTCCGTACTTCTCTCTCGCGCGGGTGAGCGGCCCTTTCGAGTTAGAAGGTTCGAGGCTCTGTGGGCGATAGTGGGCCGGCCCGGTATGAGGAGGATCGGTTTTTAGAGGGGAGTAAAGACATTCCGCCCACCTTTAATCTACCTGGTTTAGGACTCCCTAATCTAGGTACCCGACATTTATGTTTTTGGAAACCGTGAGATGAAACGTTAGCCTTATTTATCTATTTATTACGTGGGCAAAATTGCAAAAACTGATGAACTATTGGGCCAGCAAAGAAGCCCAAAAGGACGATGGGCTACAATGGAATGGAAGCTGTAACGCGCTGTGGAAACCAACAAAGGCTACTTGCATAGGCCTCTGAAACTGAAACCTTTCTCATTTCTAGAATTGTAGTTGTTTGTCAAGACTTAAGATCCACTCTAAAAAAATGTTTTCTGGTTTTGTAAAAAAATTCAACATCTGGCCTTCTAAAGAAAAGAAAGCGATTTCCATAATTCTAGCCAAATGTTGTCAGACTTGTGAGAGATATTAACCAAGCATCTTGTGCTTCTGTAGTTCTGTTATATGACAAACAGATTTTCTTCAGATATATGATGATCTGCCCTTTCAGTGAAATGAAATGAAATGTTCACCCCTGTGTGTTGTCAAGGCCTTTTGGCAAGAACAACTACTGGAAGTTTTTTTTTTTTTTTTTTTTTTTTTTTTTTTTTTTTTTTTTTTTTTTTTTTTTTTTTTTTTTTTTTTTGAAATTACAACTACTGGAAGTTGGGACAACCTCAGAGAGGCCATGCAAATGGTATACAACACATTGAATTGATAATATGCAGAGCTCCTACTTCGCTTGCTCTTTTGGTACAAGCATACAAGGATGCATACTACGCACGTTTATTTCTGTCAAAGAAAAGATTTAGTAGCTCAGAATGTACAGTCATCAGGGGCTCAGGGCATCCGGAGCAGAGTGTCCTCACGATGAATCGAAGCATCGCATTTGGGACACGTGGCGTGGTCCTTCTGCGGGGCCCCTTGGCAGAAGGAGAACTTCTGCGGACACTTCGCCAGGCAGTTGTCCGCCAAGCTCACCGCCGCGCTGCCCTCCTTGAGCTGCCTCAGCTGCCTCGGCAGGGCTCCACAGAGATAGTTGCCCTGCAGCATCAGCCTGACGAACGGCACCCACTGCTCCGTGGCCGCCTCGGCCGCGGCACGGACGGCGTACCGCTCGGGAACGCCGCCGGTGAACCGGTTCCTGTCGAGCGCGACTGCCGTTAGCCGCGGCATTGCGGCGAGGCAGCCGGGCAGCCGCCCGGCGAGCCTGTTGCCGCTGAGGTCCAGCTCGACGAGCTGGCTGGAGGCTCCGCCGTCGGACGCCTCCTGGACGGCGTCGAGCCGGTTGGATCCCAGGCGCAGCTGCTGCAGCGCCGGGTGCGCGAACGCGGCGCCCGGGACGGCGCCGGACACCGCGTTGCCCGTGAGGTCCAGCACCCGCAGCGCGGGGAGCGCGGCCAGCGCCGCGGCGGTGAGCGGCCCCGAGAAGGAGTTGTTGCGGGCGGCCACGGACCAGAGCGACGGCGGCAGCGTCCCCGGCGCGGCGAGCGGCGCGCCCGACAGCGCGTTGCCGCTGACGTCGAGGTGGACCAGCGAGCGCATGGCGCCGAGGCTGGGGAGGTGTCCCGTGAGCGCGTTGTGCTGCAGCTCGAGCCGCGTCAGGGCGCCCAGGAGCGCCAGCTGCGGCGGCACCGCGCCGGAGAACGCGTTGCGGGAGAGGTAGAGCTCCTGCAGCGCTGAGGAGGCGGAGAACAGCGACGCTGGGATGGCGCCCGAGAAGGCGTTCCCAGAGAGGTCGAGCACGCGGAGGCTCGGCGGCAGCGGGACCCCCGCGGGCAGCGCGCCGTGGAACCGGTTGTCGGCGAGGGACAGCGACGCGAGGAAGGGGAGCGAGGACAGCAGCGCCGCGGGGAGCACGCCCGAGTAGCCCGCGGGGTCGAGCGCCACGGCGGTCACGCGGAGGTAGGAGGAGTTGGCGCCGGCGCCGGCCGCGGAGGCGGAGCAGCGGAGGCCGCACGGGAACGCGGCGCAGGGGTCGCGGGCGAAGTCCCACGACGCGAGGCAGGAGTAGGGCGGCACCGACGACGCGGCCACCGCGGACCTGAGCGCCGCGAGCGCCGCCTTGTCGCCCGGGAATGTGGATGCGGCCGCGGGAGCGGACGACGCCGACGCCGCGTGCCGCGGCGCGAGCAGGAGAAGGGACAGCAGCGTTAGGAGAACGGGACGAGTAACCGACGCCATTGTTGCATCGATCGAGGCGAGCGGTGGCGCGGCCTTGATATCGGCGCTAAAGTCGTGGACGGGGAGTTTCGCTTTGAGCGAGCGAGTGGGATCACAGTGGAGTGTGAGCTGTGCCGGACAGCCGGCAATGCGTTTTGCTGGCACCTGCAATCCACACCTGTGGGCGCTTCCTGTGTGTCACCGTTCGCCGGGAAACCCGGGGAGCAAGGAGACAAAGGAGACGAGGCCGTTTCTTTTGCGCCTTTGTTTAGAGTTTAGACGACGGTGGGATTCGGTGCGCATGGTGGTGATGGCAGCTTTTTTGGGTGCAATTCCATGATTAGGGAGGAGGCGGTGGAGTGCCGTTCACTTCAGGATTTTAGATCAGACGGCGCAGACTGGTTTATTTTAAGGTGTTTGGAGATCGACCGATTATGGATATATACAAAGGATCCGCACGGGGTGCATTAGCGCTATAGCACGCACAGCTAAAAGTGGAAAGTTAAAAAAAAAGTATGCTTTCCGTTCTGGGAAAGCAAAGTGCATGTCAGGGTGCACAGCCCGCACGGCGTGGCCCCTCCCCTCGACTGGAGCCTTCCCCCATGTCCCAGTTTCTCCCATTTTTGCATTTTCCTCCCCATTTTTGCGTTTCCTTTCTAGCAAATAACAGAGGGTGTCCAAACAAAAAATTCACAAATCCATCGAACACAAAACAGCAAAATTACATTTTCCCTCTCCCTAGAAAACAACATGATACATCTACCTAGAGAAAAACACAGATTTGCCCGGCTTCTCTTATACATTTCCTGCATTTTGCTCCTTTGTACATGATTTGCATCCTACATGTTAAGAAAAGATAACATATGTCATTAATTTGTTGTCGGATGACCTTTTTCACTAGTAAGAAAAGGCTAAATTACCTATTCAAAAGCACATTATTGCCTATCAAAATCACACTTATACTGCCTAAGAAAATGTGATGGTGCTAACATGGGCCTGTTAGGAAAAGATAGGCGACACCAGATTCCTCATCTTCGTGTGTTGTCATGAACCTTTTTCGCTTGCCCATATATATATCTCCACTTGACCATAGATGGCCCCGCCGCTTGCAACCGCAGCTCCACCCCGCCTTAACTTTGCTCGGTATCTAGCAAAGGAGGCAAAGAGGACACCGATTAGCCATTCGAACAACCGGAAGGCAACACAAAAACTGCACAAAAAGAATGGTCTTGTTCAATTTACAAAGCCCGGGGCATAACACCGATCTAAAAAATGTACACAGACAAACTTGCCTGACCATTGATATTAAATTGCTACAAGAGTACTAATAACTTGCCTAATCAATGATATTAAATTGCTTACTAGATTACTACTAAATTTTTTGACTAATAAATTTCTCTTTGATGCGATGCGACCTGGTATCCTACCGCACGTACTAATTTTTAGCATGATGTTAGGCAGTGAACATTCTAAAATTCTAGTGAATAGCAGCACAATGAATATTCAAGTCATGTTTAGTCAAGGAAAAATTGCAACACCTACTCCTCCTTCCCCAAACTAGCCACACCTTTTAACCAGTACTAGACCAAAACCAATCCCATGTATAGCAGCAGTAGCCCCAAAGTGATGCAAATTCAACCAGTCGCCAGCCGACAAACCGGCACAATCTCGGGCAACCCAAGGTTATTACGGAAAAGGTAAAAACGATGGCGGGATTTGAGGGCGGACACTTTTAACAAAGCAAGCCGCTTGATTCTGCATCACCTGACATTAGATCTGTTGCTAAAAGCAAATTTGACAAACCGATAAAGCAATTCGGTTCTTATGCATAATAAATTCAATTGTTTTGCATAATCAAATTAGTTGTTGCTAGCAACACTGTAGTGTATTATAATTTCTTTTAGGCATGGCACCAATAGGCATACTAAGAAATGAAAAACACCACAAGTGGCCTGTCTATGTCACATGCAAATAAGCAGCCAGCCAAACATTCTAATCCACTGGTGTCCTTGTCTAGCATTATGTACCATAGCTCCCACCAACCAGAGCGATCAAGAAATCAACTCTTAAGACAATCATGAGTCAAAGTTCCTCTACGCTACTTATGCTAGTACGCACATTGCAGCCATCAAAAGGATCCAGACCAAGTGCCCCCTACCAATTTGCATGGGATAGTCACCAGAGAAATGCCCAGATAAAAGATTACCTTAGGGACCGCTGAAGATGAAGAAGCACCGTTTTGCCCTCCTCTATCCATGGCCTAACACAAAGCAACACCTAAAAACCCAGATTGGATGAAAGGTTCAACTCATTTGATATAAATATAGGTAATTCAATAATTTCAATAATTTTAGAAAAACAATTCAATAATTTCGTAAAGGCAATTTAACAATTTCGGAAAAGCAGTTCAATAAGTTCATAAAAGCAGTTCAATAAATTCGGAAAAACCAGTTCAATACAAAATTCACTACAAGCCGCCATTTAGAGTACACGTTTCAAAAACCCCAATGATTGGACTAATGTATGGAAATACTCGGTGCACTAAAACAAAGCGAGGAGTGAAACGGTAGGTATATAGATTTGTAAGGTCGAGATGGCGGACTAGAGGGGGTGAATAGTCCTTTTTAAAACTAATCGCTCCGGCTAACCGATATAAGTGCGGAATTAAATCTATCGGCCTAACCAAGACTTTCACCCCTCTATCTATGTCTCTAGATGCACCTTGTAAAAGATCCTAAAAAAGAAGACAAGGTACCAATCTAGGTAGTGCACACTAAACAAGTCTAGCTTGCAAGATCACACAAACCTAAGCAACTAGTACTTTAGCAACCGGGTGTGCACCTACACAATTCTAATGAGCAAAAGCACAAAGCCAACCTAAGCTCACTAGATGCTCAAGGACCAAGCTACACGACCCAAACCCAAGAGCTCAAACTTACTTAACTACACAAGCTAAGCAAGGCAACTTACTCTACTTCTAGCTACACAAGCAAGAAGGTGATTAACAAGCTACACAAGCTAACTAATCACTAGAGCAACTACACAAGCTATACAAGAATGTAAGGAATGTAAATACAAAGCTTGTGAAAGAGATTGCAAACCACCGCGAAGTGTGGACACAAGAAGACTCGGCGATTTTTCACCGGGTTCACTTGGTTGCCCCCAAGCTACGTCCCCGTTGTGTCGACCAACACCTTCGGTGGTTCCTCCGGTCTTTTCACCTAGATGGTTCTTCGGTGTGACCCTCAAGTCACTTGCCCCTCAAGGCACGCCCGCAAGGCACCGCAAGACACCACTCTCAAGTGAGCCCCTCAAGGCACCGAGCAAACCCACACACTCAAGGGTGGTAACTCAATGACACGCGCAATCCAATAGGGCTACTCTTCGCGATCCCCGCGAGGTGAGTACCGACCTCTCACAATCTCTTCTCCGAGCACCGTATCTCCACGCGTGCTACCACGGAGCCTCTTGCCACCAAGCCGTCTAGGAGGTGGCAACCTCCAAGAGTAACAAGCTCTCCGGCTTGCAACACAACCACCTAGTGCCACAAATGCAATCTCACAAAGCACTCGCACTAGAATCGCTCTTCTCACACTATCGGATGGTCACTACCAAGCATATGTGAGTTAGAGGGCTTCCAAGCACCACCACACAAGGCAACATAGCCGGGCGTGCTCGCCAACCGGCCACCCGGCCAAACCACGTATTTATAGACCCAAGGTCTCAACTAGCCGTTACCCACCTCGGGCAACACCGCAAGACTCGCCGGACGCGTCCGGAGCAAGCCGCCGGACGCGTCCGGCGCTCCGCGCTCCACGTGTCCCTGCGATTCAAACATGACCGTTGGCGCCCAACGGCTCTTTCTCCTTCGCTCGGAAGCCATGCGCCGGACGCGCTGTGACCACCGCCCGACGCGTCCGGCCCGGTGCAACCACCAACGTGCCGGTGCGCGCGAAAACATAATCGGTCCGCGTCCGGCGACCCGCCGGACGTGCGCCCCGGCGTCCGCCGCTCACAACGTTGCGCACCTTCGCAAACTAGCCGTTGGACCCTAACACACGCCGGACGCGTCCGCACCCTCGCGCCGCCCGCGGCCGGAACCGTGCGGCGTCCGCCGCTCTTTACCATACCGCGCTCCGTGCGGCCGGGTCGAACCCGCCGGACGCGTCCGCCCGCGTCCGCCGACCCGCCGGACGCGGTCCGTTCGGTGCAGCGGCCGAATCAGCTGCCCGAACTCCACCGCCGGACGCGCGCGCGACGCGCGCCACGCGTCCGGCCGCTCCGGCCCGCCCAGCCGCCGCTTTGCCATTACAACGCGCCGGACGCGTCGCCTGCGTCCGGCCGTTTCGGCCTCGGCGTCCGCCGCCTTCGAGAGCACCGTTTCAACTCCGCGACGACGCCTCCTTTTTCTCAACAATTTTGCTTCCGGCGCAATGGAAAATATGCCTCCAATTTTCCCGAAAGCGCCGAATCCCGCCTCGCAAGCTCGGCGGGAGGGAGATAGGGTCCCAAACCCAACTCTACACCGCAAACCAAAGCGCGAACAGCGCCACCTTTGCAAATGTGCCAACACCACCAAGTGTACAACCTCTTGTGCTTGTGTGTTAGCATTTTCACAATCATTTTCAAAGGATTTTCTCTTCAACTCACCACGCCACTCGATCCTAGCACATCGCAATGTTAGATCGCTCAAGTGGCACTAGATGACCGATATGCAAACAAGATTACCCCTCTTGATAGTACGGCCATCTATCCTAAATCCGGTCAAGTACTTCTCTACTCAACCTTAGACCGGTGAAATGAAATGCCCTAGGTTATACCTTTGCCTTGCGCATTTCCATCTCCACCGTCTTCCTCCATTGTGCCAATGCAACAACATGCACCGACACGATCATCAAATGATATGATCCACTTCATATCATCATGTGACACTCTTGGTCCATCGATCTTGACCTCACTTGCTCTTCACCGTTGCGTCGGTCCATCGGCGCCAAGTCTTGCCCAAGCTTCACCATCGCATGGTCCTTCGCTCGCAGCCTCAACTTGCCCTTCACACTTGCAACCGGTCCATCAAGCCAAGCCTCATCTTGATCTTCACCTCTTGGTCACATGACTCCATGTCATGTCTCATTTGCAATGAGCTCCTTTATCAACTCATGTGTTGAGCCTCACAACATCTCCAAGCCATCTCCACCATGGCATATGTTGCTCACACACATGTACCTGTGAACTAACTCCTGTGTATCTCAACCATCACACATGTTAGTCCACCTAAAGTTGTCACTCAATTATCAAAACCAAACAAGGGCCTTTCAAGATTAAAGTGACGAATTAATACTCCGTTTTGAATATATGGTGTTTAGGACAAACTAATTAGTTCAAATAAAAAAGCAATGTATTTAAATACATAGAGAGTGCTTAACTTTTGTTCCTCCTAGTTCAAAGTAAACACCGCTAAAAACTGAAGGGAGAACAAAAAGAGGATAGGTAAAAGTTCTTCAATGTTATGCCGGCAAAAATATCATTTGCGAAGCAGCGATGGTACCTTTGTTTCCACAATTCACGTTAAATTGGCAAATGGTAGCACTGCTGAAAAGATCACTAAAGCTAGCACAAATTTCCCACCCCATGCCTGATGACAGTTTCAACTTTCAATAGAAGCCCACGACAAGAGTCACATTTGCTCCCAATCCATACAGCGGCAGCGACAGGAGCAACTTAGGGCAATTTCTCGACAAACAGTGTTCTGATTGCTTGCTTGCTGGGGCATACCAAGTTCCTTCTGTGCAAAAGGACCAACAAATGATAAGCGAGAAACTACACTAACCGTCTACCAAACCCAGTAACCCCTGTTTGGGCTTTATGCTTTTAGATTAGACACGTTTGAATCTAAGAACGACAATTGGTTCCTCAAAACCTTCAACGTCTCAGTAGATTTCACACTACGAAAATCTCTAAAACTCTAAAGCATCAAGAGTTCAGCCGACAACAAATCAACATCCCTATATCAGCAAGATTGCTACAATACAGCTACCAAAAAACAGGCAAGGCAAGGCGAACCATCAAACTCCCAGCAAAAAAAATCAAGTGCTATAAATTAACTGTATTATTTACAGATGTGTTCTCTAAATTAAAGTACTAAACTATTGAACTTATATCTCTAGTCTAGAAATATCGTCTTAAGTGAATGTTGGTCGCCAAGCACAGCAAGCTTAAATGAAATAAAAGAACATTGAAAAAAGCATGGCTATAACATAGGTTGTTCACGTAAAAAGGACCCTTCTTACCTTCCTGTGGCTCGAAGGAATGCTCCTTGCTTGAACATATCGGAGGATGACAACAGCTCTGTAGAATAACAGGCACCCCGGTTCACATGCATGAAAACTGAGGAGATGGCCCATGGAGCGTATCCTCTTCACGGGTTCTCTGTCATTAGGCAGCAGCACCCGAATTTCAGCAACAGAGGCGAGATCAAAATCCATTCACATATATGTATGAGAGAGGGTGAGATCGGAACCACGAACGACACCGGCTTGAGATGGGCGCCGTCGTGGGAACACCTCCGATGCAGCTCCTCCATCAATAGCCACGACCCGTGTGGTGGAGGCCGGAGCCGGCATACGGCGCGCGGAGGCGAGGCGGTCGTGGACGTCGCGGTCGCGGGTAAGAGCACACGCGCGCGCAGTTAGCGCGGGCGGATGGGGTCACGCCGTCACGGACCCGGGCCACCACGAGGAGGGACGGACGGAGGCGCAGATCTGAGGCAAGCTTACGTTAGGGTTGGGGAACTCGGTCTTGCACATCAGGAATGGAAAAGGATGGCAGGGTGGACGAACCTGGTGGGTGCTCGTCGGCGGCGAGGGGCCAAAGGCCCAGCGAACACCAAGCATATGGTGGGGGCGGCGGTCCCCAAATCTCCGGCGGATCCACCGTCGCCGGCACGAGTGGGGGAGGAAGGAGCTCGGCATGGGCATAGGTAGGCGGTGGGGCGCGGCGCATGAGGAGGTCGCCGTGGATGTGCTCACCAGTCGTCGCTCGCTAGTCGCCGGCGCGGGGAAGGAGCTCACCGAGAGAGAGAGAGAGAGAGAGAGAGAGAGGTGTAGTGGGGAGGAGGAAGACGGAGAATGTGGACCAAATGAGTGGATGAGGTGTCGGATAAAACGCCATTAGCAAGCCAGCCCTTAAATGATGGATGCACGGTCGAGCACGCATGCGTGCAAGAAGACAAACGCACAAATGGTGAAAAATAGTCATTACCATATACAAAAGCTATAGTTATCGGTATGATCTCTAACTTTTTAATAACTTTATAGTTGATATTTTCTTGAAGTCATTTAGAGCATCTCCAACAACTCCCAATAATTCACTTGGTATATCTTGTGTTATAGCAACTTGGTATTTTATTTTCCATGTAAAAAAAGAGCTATCTCCAACAATTTGGTATTCCAACTTGGTAAAACTAGAGGATGATAGATGGGACCCGCATGTCATTGCCTAGAACACGACGTTGACCAGCGGGGTGGAAATTTTGACTCACGATTTCTCGACGACGGCTGCACCAAATCGGGTGAGGTTTGATCCTACGCGATCATAACGAAAAACGAAACTTTTAAGCATTTTCTATCAAAATATTGAGCACCGTAGGTACTCGACCACGGCGATTTGAGGAGCGGCTGTCTGGGAACAAACGACCACCGACCGGAACATGCATCTAGACACTAATTCTCATAGATAAATTTAGACACTAGCATACATCCATCCATACAACAGTAGCATGCATCCATCCATACAACGTCGAAGAGTAGAGGTGGCGCGATGCAAAGTCATCTACGCGCGCAAGACGGAGGCAACTTTTTCCAAGTTGGAAAAAATACCAAGTGACTTTACCAAGTTGTTGGAGATGTGTTTTTGTGTTTTAGCTAAAATAATAAGAATACCAAGTGGATTTACAAAGTTGTTGGAGATACGTATTTTCTATCCCTAATAATAAATTGTCAAAATTTCTGGAATTTTTTAGTTTCTGCCGTTTTTTTTTTCTGCCATCATACGCCTTCTTTTTCTACCGTAGGCTAGGCTATTGTCTCCGTGATGGAGTCATCATAACAAAATCCTAATTATAGAATATATCTAATGTAACGTGTCCCTCCTGGACACGGTCTTTGCCTGCCTCTCCATGCATGCATGCGGAATTAGAGTCCAATTGTATTTCTCTTCTACAGTCCAAAAAGACTCTGTTTTTCTTTTGTGCATTTTCTTTTCCGGTTACTTGTCTGAGTACTACTTTTTTACCAGATATTTTCTTTTTTTACAGCCAAAGTCTTTTTTTTTTGTATCTAATTTTGTTCCGTCGGCCAGAGATTGTTCTGGTTTGATACAATCCTGATTTAGGTCGCATCCATATTTTAAGAAATATATATAAAGATTTTAACCCCAAGTTGTTAAAATATATAATCTATTGAAACCTGGATTAGCCTATGGTTCACCTGATCGAAAAGCAGAAACTGAAATCTCTAAAGAGTATATTTTCGCAACACGACATGAGCTAGCATGTGAAAAGTCCAGAAAGATCTTTTGTCACAATCATCGGTGGACAAACCAATTTTTGATATATCAGCAACTAACACCTCGTCGACTTTAATTAGTGAGTACATTTTTTATGGGTTCTCAAAGGTCACAGAACTTGATATTTGATGTTGATGGTATATTTGTTTATCTTCTGTTCCAATGCACGGACAATTTTGCTAGTATTCTTTTATATTTCAAAATTCATAATTTAAATTTTAGATGGCTTTATTTTCTAGCACCTTTTTACGCCATGTCATCTGCCAGGCTCCGCTGCCATCCTACTGTCATCTTATGAAGCCACCTCAAGTGAGTACATTTATTATGCGCATGGGAATGCTGGTTAGGGTTTACATACACAAGTGCTTACTTGGGCCGACCCAATACACAAGGGCTTACTTGGGCCGTCCCAATGTTAGCTCATACGGAAAAAATGGCCCATCGGGCGTGTACAGTCCAGAACGAAACGGCTCAAAGCATTTGAAAGGCTAATAGAAAAAGGCCCAACGGGAATTTCCGTCAGTTCACCGTCCGACGCCGCCGACCCGGTCCAAAATCTGACCGTTGCGCAGGAGCGCTCCCCTTCCTGTTCTCCTTCTCGCGCACTCCAGAAAAGCTTTTCCGCCCCCTCTCACAATTGCGAATCTCCATCTCCCGGCAACGCACGCCGAGTTCTTGTTCTTGGCAAGAGAGGAACAAGGAGAAACCCTTCCTCGTCCCGTCCAACCGCGGCGCCGTCGGTCGACTACTTCCCCGGAGCACGCCGTCGCGAGTCCGTCTCCGCGTCGTCCTGCTGGTAAACCCTAGCTTTCTCTCTTTCTCTCTCCCTCCCTTTACTTTTTCCTCCCTCGTTGGCTGTGATGTGAACAACCGAAGCGAAACCCTAATGTTCCTATGGTACTTCGCCCAGTTTGGTCTAGACTAGATTGCGTCCGTTCCTGGGATGCCGCGTATGTGGATTTGTTCGCTGTTCCTGGATATGTGCGTTTTGATGTTCTTGGGCTCACTAATTTTAGTAGTAGAGGATATGTGCGTTTTGATGTTCTTGGGCTCACTAATTTTAGTTTATGTCATCTGGGTGGAAAGTGCTATCACATAGGTGCGCAAAGAAAGGTTGTACAGCTACATCACCAGGATTCTATCAAGGCACCATCTCCTCTTTGTCAACTGTTCTAGTTATGTAATTTTGCTACATCAAGTTTTAAAATCGACCTTTGTAAGATAAGATGAAATGTAACTTCTTCCCCTTGTTATGTACTCTGAATTCTGATCCAGTTTGGTATGTTTGCCGTTTAGTGATACTTTGAATCCATATTAAATTAGCACCCCCAAAACTTATGTCAGATCTTGTTCAGTTTCTGTACAACAGAAATACCATATACAAGTAACCATTATTGTTTCTATGTTCTGATTAGTTTCTCTTTACAGTCAATTGGATATTAGCCAAGCTTACGAGGTAGAAAGAGAAGTCCATCATGGCCTTACCAACTCCAGCATCAATTTTTAGTGAGAACCTACAGACAAATGGAGGTGAGATTGCACTTCTATCAAAAACTAATTTGTGAAAATGAATTTTCCTGAAATAGATACATTTTTTATCTGCATGTTCAGGTAAGATGGCTGATGGACTAAGGGCCAAAGGGCTGAAGCCATCCGAGAATCCTGGCAAGCAAGGGAGGAGAGCTCTTCAGAATTTGTCCAACATTCCTAAAGGCAATGGTTTGGAGGACACTTCTGCCCTGAAAGAGAAGTCCCAGCAGAAGTCTCGTGGTAATGTGACCAACACTATTAAAGGCACTGCTTTCAAGGACAAGCCTATCCTGAAAGAGAAGTCTGCTTTGAAGGACAAGCCCATCCTGAAAGAGAAGTCCACCCAGAAACAGAGTTCAGAAGCTCTTAAGAACCCACTGAAGATTTTAACTGATGAAGAGATCAAAATGTGTCACGAGTGGGCTAAGGATGGGGTGGAGGGATTTCATTTGACACAAAATGATTCTCAGAAGTTGGATAAGGATCTGCTAGACAAACGTATGATCGCTCTTCTTGGTTCTTCAATATGTGTGTGTCATATCTATAGTACATGGCTAATTATGCATGCTATTTAGGTGTCAAGAAGAAAGTGGCAGCAGTAAACTCAGCCTTGCATGGTTGGTCAAATACAATATTTGATTCTATAATGTTTCCAGCTACGGTATGTGACCCAATATCACACAATTCAAAATTCTGTAGGTTGTTCATAAGGTTGAAGTATCTTATCAGGGATTTATTTTACAAATCATGACCCCATTTCTTTATGACTGTAACAGTCCTATGCAAGCTCATAATTAAGCAAACAGAACTTACTATAAGAATGAGATATTGGAATGATTATATGTTACCTGGTTGTGTAGTTCTCCACTAGTTCGCTGGAGTCATGGGGTAAACCAGTAAAATGATTAATCACCTAGCTGTCTGGTAGTAACGGGGAACTACTATCACAGAAGTTTATATTATGCTATCTACTGATGACAAGCTCGATCTTGTTTGGTTGCTCCAGTACCTTATAGTTTCGACAAAGCTATGTTTGTGAGATAGTCATTCTTGGAATTCTGAATCTGGCTCTCTACTTGCAACATTTGCTTATTATAAGGAAATACATTATGAAATTTAAAACACCTTTAATAACCAGCCTATTTCTGGATAGTGGAATTTTCCCTATGCCAACATTACTGAAGGAAGCTGGCTATCTATGAATATGTATTGCTTCACAAGACATGGCATCTAGTCCCATCGTGGGTTTATTTTATAGGAAGAAAACATGTCTCCCATGTAGGGATGGTCAGTAAAAATCATGAAATGTAGCATGTGTAGAAGTTGAATAACAGTTGGTTCATATTATTTTGTTAGCAATCTTGTGATCTGTATGCACCTATGCAGTTTGGACATGTCCTGCTATTGATCCATCATCTACACCAACAATATGAATTCACATCCAGTTATAAGTTATTTGATTTGCTCTTGTTATACATATAGCTATGCAATCAATTCCCATTATAAAGTGTAGACAAAGAAGCAAGTAGCAGATAATACTAGAAAGATGATTTCTAGACACCACAGATTTTTTTCCGTTTCCTCTTTTTTTTCTCCCATGCACTGTCATACCAGAGACATAATTCTTGTGTCTTTTTATATTTCAGGAGGTAGCTGAGTCTTTTGATGAACCAAGTGTGATGGAGCTGGAACCTGAGATTCTCCTAGACATCAGTTGGCGTTTCCCTAGCTCAGCAGGTAGGTTTCTCCCTTATCTCTGACAAGTGTGTTGTCAATCACGTTTTACCTGCTGTACTTGCCAAGTGTTATGGTTGGCAACGTCTACAGGAGGAGGAACACTAGTGGCTGACCTCGACACGGCACGCCAAGGCTGTGCGCGGTCACCACGTCGAGTCAGGAAGCGAGAGTCCTAGTTGGTTTAGATAAGAGTCGAGTCTTTAGGAGAATATTCAGGAGATTGGTTAGGAGAGTTTGTTAGAAGTCAAAGTCTGATTTGTTAAGCGTCTTGTACTCGGACTATAAGAGTCCTTTTCGATTAATGAGAAGAGCAGCCCAGGATTGAGATTTATATCTCCCTTTGGCACCTGGCGGTGCTCTCTCCTTGTCTACTGTTCATCGTCAAGCCGTTGTCGGCGAGTTCTTCGTTCGACCACGGCGCCCGCTCGCCGCAAGCCCACGCTCCCTCGCCCACGCGTAGATCCTCCATACTACCTCCGCAGCAAAGCTCGACGCCATAACAACCTGGTATCAGCTACCTTGCCGATCATGTCGACCACCACAAACTCCTCCACGCCGCCAATCCAGCCCACCACCGCCGATGCCACCGCCACCGCTTCCCCCGCCGTGCCCACAACGGGGGTGCCTTCATCCGCAGTACCACCCACCTCGCTCCCGGTCGTGCCCTCCACCAACGCGCTCTTCACCCTCCCCTCATCCAATGAGCCGCCCACCCTCGTCTCGATTGCCGAGTCCTCGCCAAGTTCGCCGAGGCGTTCCAAGGCATGCAGCTCCAGATCTCGGCCATGAACAACCAACTCATGGACCAAGGCTCGCGTCTGTCTGCCATCGACGGCCGGCAATCCTACCCGCAGTTCGGCCTGCCCGGTTTCGGCGGCGTGCCCCAGCTGCCAGTCAGTTCGCAACCGGTGATCACGGAGGTCACCGCCGGGGACTCTTCCTCCTCGGTCCAGCCGTCCCTGCCGCAGGACTAGCAACCAGCACCACCCCCTCCCTCCGCGGGGGTGCCGATACAGAACATCGCCTTCCCTCACTCCCCGTCGCCGATCCCAGGGTTCGGCACGGTGGCGCAGGCGCTGCCCATGGCCACAGCACACATGGCTCCGTCGCAGCCGTGCCCAGCACCGGCTTCTTGGACTTCCTCCGCCGTACCCAAGTACCATAAACTCTCTTTCGAGACCTACGACGGCAAGGCAGATCCGCTGGGCTGGCTCAACAAATGTGAGCAATTTTTCCGCGGCCAGTTCACGCCGGAGGCCGACAAGGTGTGGTTGGCGTCGTATCATCTCCAAGGCGTCGCCCACCAGTGGTACTTCGTCCTAGAACAGGATATCGGCCGCCCGACATGGCCGGATTTTCGACGCTACGTCCAACAACGGTTTGGGCCGGCCATTGGCACCAACCACTTGGCCGACCTGGCGCGGCTTCCCTTCGGTGCGTCGGTTGACACATATATGGAGGCTTTCCAAGCACGCGCGGCGCACGCGGGCGAGTTCTCCACCCTACAGAAGGCCAAGTTCTTCACTGGGGGGGCTCCCAGAGTACATCAGAGTCGACGTCGAGCTCCAGGAGCCCCGCGATCTTCAGCACGCCATGCGACTCGCCCGAGCGTACGAGCGGCGCAACGCCCACCTGCGGCCGGCGCTCCCGCCACGGCCAGCGCGCCGGAACGTTCCCGCGCTGCCTGCACCAGACGGGTCGACAACCACCACCAACAAGACCCCGTCGACCCCGAACACCTTCAAACGTCTGTCGCCGGAGCAGATGGCAGAGCGCCGTAAGATGGGTCTCTGTTATAATTGTGATGAGCCTTATGTCCGCGGACATGTGTGCGCCCGTTTGTTCTATCTCGAAGTGCAGGACTACACCGTCGAGGAGCCCGACGATGATGATGACGAGGCCGGCGCCACGCCGGCACCGGCTCCGGCTGCTCCCGACGCCGCCCCGGACTTCGACCCCGACAAGCCCATGATTTCCTTATCAGCGATCACGGGCATACAGGCCGAGGCGACGATGCAGCTCCGCGTGCGCTGCGGGGATCAGGATTTGGTGGCGCTGTTGGACTCGGGCTCGACCCACAACTTCATCAGCGGCTCCGGAGCCAGCCGCGCCAGCCTTCGTTTCTCTGACAGCGGGGGAGCGCACGTCGTGGTGGCCAACGGAGACCGCGTGGCATGCCGCGGCCTCGCGCGCGACGTTCCCATCTACATCGGGGGGGAGGAGTTCCACGTCGACTATTACTCCATCCCCCTCGACGCCTACGACATGGTGCTCGGCGTTTCGTGGCTCCGCACGTTGGGTCCGATTCTGTGGGACTTCAAGGGCGCTGCTTGGCGATCCATCGGCGCGGCCGTCGCATCGTCTGGAGAGCGGTGGGCACCTCAGATGCCGTGCCCTCCCTGGCCGCTCGGCTTCACACCCTCGCCGCGACACCGGAGTCGCCCACGGTGTTGCTCGAGCGCCTCCTGGAGTCGTTCGCCGACGTCTTCGCGCCGCCCACAGGACTCCCTCCGTCGCGGCCATGTGACCACCGGATCCATCTCAAGGTGGGCACCGACCCGGTGGCAGTGCGCCCCTATCGATATCCCCAGCTCCAAAAGGATGAGCTGGAGCGCCAATGCGAGGAGATGTTGCACCAAGGCACCATTCGAGCTAGCACGTCGCCGTTCTCCGCGCCGGTGCTGCTCGTCAAGAAACAAGATGCGTCGTGGCGTTTCTGCGTGGATTACCGGGCAGCAAGGGCAAACTGGGACCCAAGTATGCCGGGCCGTTCAAAGTCCTGGAACGGATTGGTGAAGTTGCTTATCGATTGGAGCTGCCGGAGGGTGCCCGTATTCATGATGTGTTCCATGTGGGCGTCCTCAAGCCGTTCCGTGGTGAACCACCAGCGACGACACCTGTTCTACCGCCCCTTCGCCACGGTCGTCCGCTGCTCCAGCCCGAACGGGTGCTCCGCTCTCGCCTCAGCCGGGGTGCTTGGGAGGTCTTGGTGCAGTGGGCACACTTGCCGGTGGCCGATGCTACATGGGAGTTGGTCTCCACATTTCGTGAGGCCTATCCTTCGTTCCAGCTCGAGGACGAGCTGTTTCCGGAGGACGGGAGAGATGTTATGGTTGGCAACGTCTACAGGAGGAGGAACACTAGTGGCTGACCTCGACACGGCACGCCAAGGCTGTGCGCGGTCACCACGTCGAGTCAGGAAGCGAGAGTCCTAGTTGGTTTAGATAAGAGTCGAGTCTTTAGGAGAATATTCAGGAGATTGGTTAGGAGAGTTTGTTAGAAGTCAAAGTCTGATTTGTTAAGCGTCTTGTACTCGGACTATAAGAGTCCTTTTCGATTAATGAGAAGAGCAGCCCAGGATTGAGATTTATATCTCCCTTGGGCACCTGGCGGTGCTCTCTCCTTGTCTACTGTTCATCGTCAAGCCGTTGTCGGCGAGTTCTTCGTTCGACCACGGCGCCCGCTCGCCGCAAGCCCACGCTCCCTCGCCCACGCGTAGATCCTCCATACTACCTCCGCAGCAAAGCTCGACGCCATAACACCAAGTGTTGCTTTCCTCCAGCTACTAGTTTTTTTTAATATCTTTTGTGTTTTATCTTCAATTCGAAATATTTCAGTTCTTTCTATCGGTGATATTTAAGTTCTGATTGCATGTAGCTTGTGATTTCCATGCAGATGGTAAAGAAGACCCTCTTACTGATGATGAGCTTGACCAGTACCCTTCTTTGTTGAACAATCCAGTTATGTTTGAGCTGAGAGACGAGCCAGCGATCCCGCAGCTGGGAGTGTATTGATGTCATGTGGGACCGCACGTATTCGCGCCAAAGGCGGCCCGCGACATCAGAAGGGCCGCAGCAAGGGAGGCGGCAGCAGCAGGTGGCGCCTCATCAGGAAGTGGCTAGAGAATTATTCCTTAATTATAGGAGAGATTATTATTTGATTAGATATTTCCCTTTCCATTCGGTTGAGGCCAAGGCCTATATATTGTAATCGTGAGACAATTGAAAGGATTAAGCATTGATCAAGAACCCTAAAGTTGCTCTCTCCCTCCCAAACACTCTCAAGCCCGATTGGTCGAGAGGGTATAACCTCCACGATCGGAAGAACGGCAGGAGACTACGAATTACGTAGTCGAGGGCCGCCTACCCTAGATTATAGTGCCCTTGACAACATGGTATCGCGATCCAAGCGATCCTCGTCGTCGTCCTCCGTCGCGCCGCCATCTCCGATCGCCCAAAACCCTAGCCCGCCGCCGCCGCCGCCTCTATCCCCCACCGCCGCGCCGCCATATTCTTCAGCCCCAAACCCTAACCCACCACCACCGATAACCGCAGCCGCCGCGCCCATCTCGACCATGGCCGAGCCCACCCTTGCCGAGGTCATGGAGCAGCTCAAGGCCATCACCACGAAGATGACCACCATGGAGTCCGACATGGCCGCCATGAAGGACAAGTCCGAGTCGTCCTCCGGTGGAGGCGACGACCGCCGCCGCGACGACGGGCGCGGTCAGGAGTTCCACCCCAAGCACAAGAAGTGGGACTTCCCCCGCTACGACGGCACGACCGACCCGATGCTCTTCCTCAACAAGTGCGAGGCGTACTTCCGGCAACATCGCACCATGGCGGAAGAACGCGTCCGGATCACCTCCTACCACCTCGACGACGTCGCCCAGCTCTGGTACACCCGGTTGCAGGATGATGACGGCACGCCGTCTTGGGGCAACTTCAAAGATGGCCTCAATCTCCGGTTCGGGCCGCCACTTCGCTCCGCCCCCATGTTCGAGCTGGCCGAATGCCGCCGCACGGGAACCGTGGAGGAATATGCCAACCGTTTTTAGGCGCTCCTCCCGCGCGCCGGGAAACTGGAAGAGGAGCAGCGGGTGCAGCTCTTCACAGGCGGCCTCCTTCCGCCGCTCAGCAACGCCGTCCGCATCCACAACCCGGACTCGTTATCCGCCGCGATGAGTCCGGCCCGGCAGGGAGATGATGGAGCTCGAGCGCCGGCTGCCGCTCCCGCACCGCGTGCGCCGCCGCGCGGACCGGCCCCACCCGCGGGACGGGCTGCCCTACCGGCACCACAGCCGGTTCTCGCCCTACCAGCGCCGCCGGTGGCCGCGCAACCGGGCCGCGCTGGGGGACCTCAGTGCCGCCTCACCCCCGAAGAGATGGCCGAGCGCCGCCGCCCGGGTTGTGCTTCAACTGCAACGAGCCGTTCTCTCGCGGCCACAACCGATTCTGCCGCCGCCTCTTCTTCGTGGACGGCGTCGAGATCGACGACGTGCCCGCCGCCGCCGAGGGGGATGAAGCCGCGCAGGACGCGCCACTCTTCTCCCTGCACGCCGTCGCAGGGCTCTCGGTGGGTAAGACGATGCAGGTCCGCGTGTCGGTGGGCGCGTCATCCCTCATCGCCCTCCTCGACACGGGGTCTACCCCACGCCTTCATCGGCGAAGCCGCCGTGCAGCGGACCGGCCTCCCCGTGCAGCCCCGACCGCGAATGACGGCCACGGTCGCCAATGGCGAGCGCATACCATGCGCCGGCGTCCTTCGAGACGCGCCGCTCGCTATCGACGACCTGCGCTCCACGGTCGACCTCTTCGTCATGCCTCTTGCAGGTTACGACGTCGTCTTGGGGACGGACTGGATGGCGCGCCTGGGGGAGCTGACGTGGAACTTGACCGCGGGCACCGTCTCGTTCCAACATGAGGGGCGCCCCATGACCTGGACGGCCGTTCCAGCCCCTGGCGCGACCGGGCCATACACCGCCACGGCCAGCGCATCGCTTCTGGAGGAGCTTCTGGCGCAGTTCGCCGACGTCTTCACCGAGCCGACCGGTCTGCCTCCACCCCGCGGCCGCGACCACGCCATCACGCTCAAGCCGGGCTCGGAACCGGTCGCGGTCCGACCATACCGGTACCCGGTGGCCCACAAGGACGAACTCGAGCGGCAGTGCGCCGCCATGATGGCGCAGGCATCGTCCCGCCGCAGCCGACTCGGCGTTCTCATCGCCGGTCCTACTCGTCAAGAAGCCGGATGGATCGTGGTGCTTCGCGTCGACTACGGGCGCTAAATGCGCTCACGATCAAGGACGCCTTCCCCATTCCGGTCGTCGACGAGCTGCTCGACGAACTCAACGGCGCACGCTTCTTCACCAAGCTCGACTTGCGCTCGGGGTACCACCAGGTACGGATGCGTCCGGAGGATGTACACAAGACGGCGTTCCGCACGCATGACGGCCTCTATGAGTTCCTCGTCATGCCTTTTGGGCTCTGCAACGCGCCGGCGACCTTCCAGTCACTCATGAACGACGTCCTCCGGTCATACTTGCGTCGCTTTGTCCTTGTTTTCTTTGATGATATACTAATCTACAAAGAAGACATGGGCGGAGCACCTGAGCCACCTCCGCGCCGTCCTGACCGAGCTGGCACGCCACCGCCTCTTCGTCAAGCGTTCCAAGTGCTCGTTTGGCGCGCCCTCGGTCGGGTACCTCGGCCACATCATCTCCGCGGCGGGAGTTGCCATGGATCCGGAGAAGGTCCAGGCCATCCACGACTGGCCCACGCCGCGGTCGGCCCGGGCGGTACGCGGCTTCCTCGGGTTGGCGAGCTACTACGGAAGTTCGTCCTCAACTATGGCGCCATCGCTGCCCTCTCACGGCGCTCCTCAAGAAGGAGGGGTTCGCATGGTCCGAGGAGGCGACGGCGGCCTTCAGCGCGCTCAAGACGGCTGTCACGTCCGCGCCGGTGCTCGCCCTACCCGACTTCACCAAGCCGTTCGTCGTCGAGTGCGACGCGTCTACCTACGGGTTTGGCGCCGTCCTTCTACAGGAGGGGCACCCGATCGCCTACTTCAGCCGCCCCGTCGCCCCTCGCCATCGCTCACTCACGGCGTACGAGCGCGAGCTCATCGGGCTGGTTCTCGCGGTGCGGCATTGGAGGCCGTATCTTTGGGGGCGGCGCTCGTCGTCAAGACGGACCACTACAGCCTCAAGTACCTCCTCGACCAGCGGCTCGCCACCATACCCCAGCATCATTGGGTGGGCAAGCTCCTCGGCTTCGACTTCGCCGTGGAATACAAGTCCGGCGCGACTAATACTGTGGCGGACGCATTGTCGCGCCGTGACACGGAGGAGGACTGCATGGGCGAGCTCCAGGCCATCTCCGCCCCGCGGTTCGACTTCATCGCGCGCCTCCGCCAAGCACAGGCTACGGACCCCGCGCTGGTGGCCATCCACGACGACGTCCGCGCTGGAGCACGCGCCGCGCCGTGGTCGATCGCTGCGGGCATGGTCCTCTACGACGGCCGGCTCTACATCCCACCGGCGTCCCCCGGGTACAGAGATCGTGGCCGCCATCCACGACGACGGACACGAGGGTGTCCAGGACTCTCCACCGACTCCACCGCGACTTTCACTTTCCACATATGCGTCGTGTTGTGCAGGATTTTTGCGCGCGTGTGCGACGTGCCAACGCTACAAGTCGGAGCACCTCCCCGCCGGCGGGTCCCGCTGCTGCCCCCGCGATCCCCACCGTCGTTTGGGCGGACATCGGCCTTGACTTCGTGGAGGCGCTACCACGGGTCAATGGGAAGTCGGTCATCCTCTCCGTCGTCGACCGCTTCAGCAAGTACTGCCACTTCATCGCATTGGCGCACCCCTATACGGCCGAGACGGTGGCTCAAGCTTTCTTCGCCGACATCGTCCGCCTCCATGGCATGCCCCAGTCCATCGTGTCCGACCGTGACCCGGTGTTCACCTCGGCGTTCTGGAAGGAGCTGATGAGGCTCATGGGCACCAAGCTCCACATGTCCTCGGCGTTTCACCCTCAGTCCGATGGGCAGACGGAGGCGGCCAACCGCGTCATCGTCATGTACCTGCGCTGCTTCACCGGCGATCGCCCCCGACAGTGGCTGCGGTGGCTACCTTGGGCGGAATACACCTACAACACCGCCTACCAGTCGTCACTCCGAGACACGCCCTTCCGCGTCGTGTACGGCCGCGACCCGCCGACCATCCGCTCATATGAGCCCGGCGACACACGTGTGGCTGCGGTCGCCCGCGACATGGAGGACCGCGCGGCCTTCCTGGAGGATGTCCGCTACCGCCTGGAGCAGGCGCAGACGGTCCAGAAGGCGCAGTTCGACAGGCGCCACCGCGAAGTCTCCTACCAGGTGGGCGAGTGGGCGCTTCTCCGCCTTCGACAGCGCGCTCCGTCCTCGCTGCCCGACGCCACGACCGGCAAGCTCAAACCCCGCTTCCTGGGGCCGTACGAGGTCGTCGAGGTCATCAACCCCGTTGCGGTGCGGCTGGCGCTGCCCCCGCAAGCTCGCATCCACGACGTCTTCCATGTGAGTACACTCAAGAAGTTCCCGGACCGCCGCCGGCTGCCCCCCCTCCCCCGCAGCTCCCCGACATTCATCACGGCGCGGTGGTGCCCGCCCCGGCTCGGGTGGAGCAGTCACGTTTGGCCCGCGGCGTGCGCCAGGTCCTCGTCCAGTGGCAAGGCGAGCCTCCCTCTTCGGCGACTTGGGAAGACCTTGACAAGTTTCGCGAGGCGTGCCCGGACTTTCAGCTTGAGGACAAACTGGATCTCGAGGGGGGGAGAGATGTCATGTGGGGCCGCACGTATTCGCGCCAAAGGCGGGCCCGCGACATCAGAAGGGCCGCAGCAAGGGAGGCGGCAGCAGCAGGTGGCGCCTCATCAGGAAGTGGCTAGAGAATTATTCCTTAATTATAGGAGAGATTATTATTTGATTAGATATTTCCCTTTCCATTCGGTTGAGGCCAAGGCCTATATATTGTAATCGTGAGACAATTGAAAGGATTAAGCATTGATCAAGAACCCTAAAGTTGCTCTCTCCCTCCCAAACACTCTCAAGCCCGATTGGTCGAGAGGGGTATAACCTCCACGATCGGAAGAACGGCAGGAGACTACGAATTACGTAGTCGAGGGCCGCCTACCCTAGATTATAGTGCCCTTGACAATTGAAGAGTCTGTGCCAGTTCAGACAGAAAGCTCTACCTGCTGCTTGCTCTGGAGCCGTCCTAGTCTACAATGCTAGTAGATGTAGGTCTTGAACTTGATGTTTTTCCCCAGCTATGTTCTGGTGGGATGTTCTGGTGATGTAGGATTTCTCAGTTTCTGTACTCTGGTACCTGTTCCAGCGGAAGCGACCGTGCTTCCTGCTGTTATGCTTGCTCTGGAGCCGTCTAGTCTAGAATTCTAGTACGGTCTTGAACCTGATGTTTTTCCCCAGCTATGTTCTAGTCGATGTTGGTGTTCAGTACTGCTACCTGTTCCAGCGGAAGCGACAGCGCTTCCTGTCTGTTATGCTTGCTGATGGTGATGGGTGATGGTTGTAGAACTGCAGGTGATATAATAATTCTATCATTTTCAGCAAAACAGATCTGTGAACTCTATATTCTCATGAGTCATGATATGACTTGGCAGTGTTTCATATGACGTATATGGTCCTAAATTGAGTGAAATTCTTGGCAATAATCTTATATCTGCCCAAGGCTGCACATGCTAGCAGTAGCAGGAGACGAAGCGGGGTCGTCAAGTTGGTTCGTCGAAACACACTGAAACTGGAATCGATGGGCTAATCAGAACATTATTGAATGGGTGAAACTAGGATCAAAAGTCTAATCACATCACTACCAGACAGTATAGAATTGGGGGACAGTAGTGGTCTTCGATTGGCCAAAAGGTCAAATCAAAATTGTGTAAACTATAGTGCGTGGAACGTGCAGGCGTTCCATGCCTCCCTAAATAGAGTGCATCAACAAATGCAAATATTAAATAGCAAATTTAACCTTCTCTTTTGATGCAAAGCGGGCCACTTCTACGAAAACACTAGCCCAAAATGAGAAAAGTGCAGGCGCTGCTGGTCTGGTTGTTTGTTGTGGCATACCGGTTAAAGTTGCTGGGCTAAGTCTAGATTAACTCAAATATGACAAACTGCGGTTCAAAATGTTAGACGAACTGTTAGATTATTTTGGCTCATTCCCTTCGGTTCGAAATGAAAACCAACTACCGTTCGAAATGATAAGAGTCCGATTTACATTGAATCACGTTAGTACATTTTCAGCTAAGAAGGTGACCTAATCGAAAATTATCAAATGGTGTTCAACTTCAGATCAGAACTATAAACTTGTTGGCATCACCGAGAATCAATCTATAGATGCAAATGGCTTACTGCACGTGTCACGGCGTGGAATGTGGGTTGTTATACACCAAGCAGCTGGACGTAACGAAGTAATCCATTGGCAATATGGTTTTCTTCCTCGTGCACCCTTCTGCCCCTGCTTCCTCCTTCCTCCCTCACGCTCCCACCACTGGCTCCCGCTGTCTCGCCATGTCACCCACCTTCCACCGTTGTCCATCAACCCCGCCCTCCCCAAATCATATGGAAGTTTGTTCTTCTTTCGCACGCGCTCTTCCGCCCCTGCCATTTCCCTCATGATCTCATTGCAAGTGGCCAGTGGCTCAAACCATCTCGCCGCGCCATCCACCTCTCATCGCCGCCTCCTCGACCCCCCCCCCGAAGTACAGGGAAAACGATGCCTTGTCCATCATGATGCCGCCCTCGTTGCCGGTACCGTCTAACCGCTGTCTCCCACTGCTGACGGATAACACCCACGCGGCTCCGCCGCCGCCTTCTCAACTGTCACCACCGTCGTGTCACAACCTCACCCTGCAAAGCCCCTTCTAGAGCCGATGGTGAGGAAATCCCGAACCCTAATGCCGGCGAACTAATCATCCTCAGCGCCGGCGGGCTGGTCGCCAGCGTGCACTAGTCCGCCAACGCGCGAGACTAGTCCGCCAAATTTCACTGGAAGATTTGCGTTAGAAGTTACTCCTACTACCACTAGAACTCAGAACTCAGAACTCAGAACGAGAGCGCCGTACCTTACCACGAGTCTATGACCATATCCGCTCGTCGCTCGACCACGAATACGCGGCTACGTGTCTCCTGTCATGTCCGATCAAGCAGATCGCAGCGTCCGGCAGGAAGCGTACCTGTCAATCAAAGTTAATATTGACATAATATTACTATTAGAATACAGGCATTTTTCTGTTGGGGGCATCAATCAGATCCTTCTCCGCACGGATGGAACTATGGAAGCGACTGCACATCTACATCGTGGTTATCAGTCAATCAGTCGTCTATTCATCTTTCTTGCCCATTCCATCGGGTGTACGGTTTTGACTCCTGTTTGTTCTGTCTTTCGATTCTCTGGGCTTCCACGTGTTTCTCATCGTCATCACTAATATTACATTAAGTCAAAATTTTGTTGAGCTTACATCATATTAATAACGTACGGTTCTCAGTTGAATCCCATTACCCATCATTAATAATTGATAGTTCATAATCCCTAGTGCATTAATAAATGTTTGTGCGCCACTAAAAATGATCTTTATATGGTATCTGTGTAGAACCGGAGTGTTAACTCAGTTAAGCATAACGGGCAAGGAAACAAACAATGTTATTTTTATCACAAAGATGAGGTAATCAAGTATCTTTTTGTTGAAGTGTGATTTTTGCTGATGTTTTGGTCTGTTATTTAATCTGCTTTATTAGGCTTGTCTAGAAGACCTAATTTTTGAAAATTAAATAGTTTTACTTAAAAACACTGCTTCAGACATGGGTTATCTTAAAAAACCGCCAAACCCGTGTTTTAAGGCCTAAACCCGTCAAACCTGTCACCCATGATTTTGAGACCAAAACCGCCTAACCTAGCGTGTATCATCTACGCTTCCTCCACGATCTCGATATGTGTTACCCTTCGTCCTCGACCGCACGGTCACCAAGTCCTCGCGCGCCAGCTTGACTTGGACAACACCGGATACATCGTCTGCACATGTACACTTGCATTACTCGTCGACATCGCTGGACGCTAGTCGTCCATGGTTCGTCCTCTCTGGCCCTTTGTCCAAGTGTCCACGTTCGTTCTTCACGTTCTCAGCCTATCGACACGAACGCTTAACCTTCTCCATTCTCTTTGGACGTCTCAACACTCAACACTTGCACATCACAATACACTCACACAATAGTTAATCTTATACACTGAACCAAAGCTGGACTATATTTTGACACTTACACATGGACACGTATCCACCAAGTGTGTTTGCAATAACTTTTAACACCTGTATCATTTTAATTAATAAACTTAGTATATCTCCATCCATGCATAGCAGTGTAGTAGTACCGGTTGTATATATCTGTCATCACCTGCACCTCTTACAAAACCCAACAGCACCAACTGTACGCATGTCCCCAATAAGTTTGAAGTTAGAACCACTCCGACCTGGGACCCGTAACTAAATTCGTTGATGAACCTGGGCCACACTAGTACACTGCCACCGTGCCACGCCGAGCACTGACGCACTATATAACACGTGTTTGCGCACCGGCAGCAATCCAGCAACACAGCTCTCCAGTCTAAGCCTACAACATCGAGCGATCTCGGCCTCTTCTCTCTCGCGGCCGCACGTTCGAGCGCAGAGATACAATAGAAAAAACGCCAGCTCGCGCACCGACAAGCTTTGAGAGCCATGGGGAGTGTGCCAGAGGAGAAGGCGGCCCTGGGCTTCGGCGGCCTGGTGGCCGACCTGAGGGAGGTGTACGAGAGCGGCAGGACCCAGGACCTGGAGTGGCGGCAGTCGCAGCTCAGGGGCCTTGTCAGGCTCCTGGAGGAGAAGGAGGAGGAGATCTTTGACGCGCTCCACGAAGACCTGGGCAAGCACCGCGTCGAGGCCTTCAGAGACGAGGTTGGTTGGTGTTTCTGAATGATCTGCGTGTTGCGTGTTCATTTGATAAACAACGAGCTCTCTGGTTGTTGTCGTGTTCATCAGGTTGGGGTTCTGAAGAAGTCCGTGGTCGACAAGCTGCAAAACCTCAAGAACTGGGCGGCTCCGGAGAAGGCAAGAAAGCTCTCTCTCTCTGGCTGTACTAATAGTCTAATACGCATGAGCTTATGACATGCATATTGCTGTGATGCTGCCAGTTTATCAGTATGGATTTCCTCATGACCTTAGGCTGATGCATTTCGTCATGGCTTAACACTTTTGATTATAGGCTCACACGCCGCTCGTTGCCTTCCCGGCGACCGCGATGGTGGTGCCGGAGCCGCTCGGGGTTGTGCTCATCTTCGCATGCTGGAATCTCCCAATAGGTATGGAAACGGGAGACATACCCCTCTCCTGTGTTTGTTTCTATAATCTTTTTTCTTCTGTTAGAAATGGGCGGGGATTGGAATATGCAGACGTGTTTGCAACAAACATAAGAAGATTAGATTAGGTGTTGTTCTCTCCTAAAATTGGGAGAGATACTGATCTGACTGAACATTAAACCCCAATCTCGCTTGCTTCTAACTTTTAACAACACAAGGACTGAAAGGAAATTTAACTTGTAACAAAAAAAAAAGGACTGAAACGGAGTAATTATATGTTGGTTAGACTTAGACATCACATCATGATATATCAACTGTACATCGCACGGTGTCTCTCGACTCCATCAATTGTGCAATTTAGATGTGTTTTAAACGTCGCTTTTCAAACAGATTATGGTAATAAAAGCTAGTAGGTGGGCAACCCCTCCGGTTTTCGTCAAAAAAGAAAAAGTAGAAGTGCAAATGCAGATACGTTCGTTAAGAGCAGTACTGCAGCACTCGCACGATTGCACAGCATGTGAATAGGCCAAGAACCTAACAAAAAAGGTCCAACCCAAGACCCAAATGCTCGCTACAGTGCACAAGCTACTGTAATCATTGGTGCAGAGTTAACGTAATAGCGGTGTCTCGTGACTTAAACCAACCTGTCTGATGGCGACACTGCGTCACCTTTGTGAATTATGACCGGTAGATAGATCTCCAACATGTTCTCCATGTCCTTAGGCTTAGCTCATGGCTGGACCTTTAGGGCACGCGATCGGTGAACTATTTGCTATCACAAATGTACCGACTGCTCATGCATGTTCCAGTGATCAAAACGGCAAAACCCACCATGTTTCTGTTGGCTGCGCGCAGGCCTAGCTCTGGAACCGCTCTCGGGAGCGTTGGCGGCCGGCAACGCCGCGGTGGTGAAGCCATCGGAGCTGGCGCCGTCCACCTCGGCGTTCCTGGCGGCCAACATACCCAAGTACCTGGACTCCAAGGCCGTGAAGGTCGTCGATGGCGGGCCGGAGGTCGGGGACAAGCTCATGGACCACCGATGGGACAAGGTTCTCTTCACTGGTAACCAACTACGACAGCCCGTGACCGCGAGCCGCCCAAGTACTACTTGCATTTGTTGCATGAGCGTACATCTGATCTGACGGCCGTTACGTTTCCTTTCCTGGCCTGGTGTTCAATTTGTTCCTCAGGCAGCAGCCGTGTTGGGCGCCTCATCATGACCAAGGCCGCCAAGCACCTCACCCCGGTGGCGCTCGAGCTCGGCTCCAAGTGCCCCTGCATCGTCGACTGGCTTGACAGCAACAGGGACAGCCAGGTACTATTAGCTTCTTAGCTCTTTCTGCAACATCGACTGTGCTCCAAGGCCGAACGATCTTATCATGTACTCCATATCCATGTCACGACTCACGTGGACGGTGGGCTACTGCAATCAGGTAGCTGTGAATCGCATTATTGGAGCGAAGTGGTCCACCTGCTCCGGCCAAGCCTGCATCGCCATCGACTACCTGCTGGTGGAAGAGGAATTTGCACCGATTCTGGTGTGTAGTGCAATCTCGTATCATATGACATCTTCTGCTCTCTAGTATGTTGCCGCATCTGACTGACAACACTTGGTTTGTTTGTTCCCTGATGGACCAAGATCGAGATGATCAAGTCGACGCTGGAGAGGTTCTTCACCAAGCCGGAGTACATGTCCCGCATTCTGAACGAGAAGCAGTTCCAGAGGCTGAGTGGCTTCCTGGCCGACCGCAGGGTGGCGTCCTCCGTGGTCCATGGCGGGCAATTCAACCCCAAGACGCTGTAAGCAAGCACCCAAGTCAAAAGCAGTGTTGTCACCACCACAGAAACCGGCCGGAACCTCTGCTTGACGTTGACGCCATGCCATGCTTCCCGGCTGTGTTGTGCGTGCAGGAGCATCGAGCCCACGATTCTGCTGAACCCTCCGCTGGACTCGGACATCATGACGGAGGAGATCTTCGGCCCGCTGCTCCCCATCATCACGGTGAAGAAGATCGAGGACAGCATCAAGTTCCTCAAGTCCAGGCCCAAGGCGCTGGCCATCTACGCCTTCACCAGGAACGAGAAGCTCAAGCAGCGTATCATCGACGAGACGTCGTCGGGGAGCGTCACGTTCAACGACGCCATCGTGCAGGTGCATTCGCGACACCGATCAATCCTGCCTCCCGTGGCTGATACTGACACCGTTTCTGATCGACTTTCTCCTGAAAAATCTTGCTTGCTTGCAGTATGGGCTGGACAGCATCCCGTTCGGTGGCGTGGGGCACAGCGGGTTCGGGCAGTACCACGGCAAGTACTCGTTCGAGATGTTCAGCAACAAGAAGGCGGTGCTCAAGAGGAGCTTCCTCATCGAGTTCCTGTTCCGGTACCCGCCCTGGGACGACACCAAGCTGGGAATGCTCAGGCGCGTCTACAGCTTCGACTACGTCTCCCTCTTCTTTGCGCTCATCGGCCTAAGGAGATAAAGCAGACAGTGATCGCCGGAGGAAGAGGTCGGCGGTGATGATGAGTAAATAATCAAGCAAACAGAATTTGCCCCTACAGTCGCTAATGGTCAACCGTGAGCAGCAACGGTCCGCTTATACTGATTAATGAATATGTAAACGGCCCAAGATCTGTAAACCAGGGCCTCTATACTGTGTGGTTTTATCGTGTTTGTCAGTTTATTGCAATAATACTTATACGTGTCTTATACGTGTTTGTCAATGTATTGCACCACAAAAGATCAAATACTAGTGGATTATCCTTTTCGTTTGTGTTTCTCTTGAACAAACTACAAAACCGTCTAACTTTAGCACTTCAACTATCAAAACCGTTTAATTTTGATACTAGAGCCATCTCAAAACCACTGAAAACCGCATTGGGGGGTCAAAAATAAACATTTTTGATAGTTGATGACTTGAGGTGCTAAACTTAGACAAAGGCAAGAGTTGAGGGGGCCAACAATGGGCTTCACCTTCTTTTTACAACTTGGCATGTAATCAGAGAAAAGAAATAGGATCAGTACCCACCTATGATTTTAGATAGAAATGACATGATACAATGCAATGCACCAGGAGAAGTGTTTGGGAGGACTGAAACAAGCTAAAATGACCTAGATATATGTTATATCTATAAGATATATATAGCAAAAAGTATGTAACTAGAAAAGCTGAAACAACTTATAATTTGGAATAAAGGCAGTAGATAGCAATAAAGTCATCGGAACTTCAATGCAACTAGCAGTTCACGACCTACCTATACTAATAATATACTAATAATTTCCATAATGAACAAGGTAAAGCAACTAAATTCCACTCATAAAACATAGATGGGTAAGTGAAAACATATATGCAATTGAGCAGATCACACAGATCCAGCAGTACAGATGTTTGTCACAACACTACTATGCTCACACATTCTGTTCAGCCCTACACAGAAAAGAACACCTTTCCCATACATATACTCACGTGTTCTTGACAGTGCAGGCTTGTCCAACGATCCATCATTGTGACCGACTCTTCCCAAGAAGTTTCCCAAGCTGTCCATTTGAAAGTGCATTTACAGTATCTGCAATTTATAGCAAAATGTTGACTGTCGGTATTAACTAAGGTAGCAGTATGCTTAAATAGTTGCATGGAAACAACACTGCAACTGGAAGGTATAAACACCAACCGTCCGAACCACCAACATGCTGGCCATTGACAAACACCTGTGGTACAGTACGCCGCCCAACTAGGTCCAGGAGAACACTTTGAATGTCACGTCCATCCTCTGCATGGCATGTGTACATTAGGCTTTGTAATTCTTGCAGACAAACCATTGAAGTTGCATATGAATCAAGGTTCAAGGATGATTACCTCGGGTATCTAGTTCAACAACATATGGATCTTCCTTGAGATCTCGAAATATGCGCTTAGCACGCATGGAGTAGCTATGAGAAAGGGAGCAAAGGAGCATTTAGTAACAAAAGTAACCACTACAAGTAACTAATACAGGAGAAATAATCAGACCATGAAAAGAAGTGTTCGTTTTTTCTTCAAATTTTAACTTACGTACAAATTCAGGACTTGACTTCACCTGGCATCAATACCATAACATTTATCTGATAACCATACTAGAGCTTAGAGCATTGCAGTAATTGCCCATCCCGTGCTTGTATAGCAGTACCATTATTCGTGAATATGAGGGAGAGCTCCGTATCTTTGCATTAATCTATAGCAGTAACCCAAGTGAAAGAGACAAATATCCATATGAAGCAAGAGATGATACGGGAAATGAAAAGAGAGAACCCTTGAGTAAAATGCTTTTATGATAAAGCAACAGAAACCTTAACGTTATTTTGTGCTGGCAAACTAGATTTCAAGGAGATGGAAGAAAGAACAGCCAGCGTGCCCATAACAGAAAGGGCACAGTAGCAACATTGGAGAGAAGAATGGGGCAACCTAAAAGAGAGAGTAAAACAAACAAAATCCATAGTACAAAAAAGAACGATCCCCTTCCTATGAATGGCCGGTGAGAAAACAGTAAGCAGGGAAGGTGAGGGCATGTTAAGAGTGGATTCTCACTCTCACTGTTTTCTGATTCAATAGGGGTGAGTTTTGAGAAGGTCCTTAAGTTGGATTTTAACAAAAAAAGAACGATTAGAGTTATAACTACAAGGACACTACAAGATGTACCTGCTCAATTTACACAATGCATGTAGCAAGCATATTTACCAGAAAAAATAAAAAAACCTTCTCTGATAAATACAAATTCCAGTTCAACATACCAAACACCTAGGCTTTTTATGCTGAAATGAAAACATGAAAATGGCATATGAATATAGGGTCCCATGAATATAATCTTGTGGACCATGGTGTACGATGACTACAGTACTTCTGATCACAGAATAGGAAGAAACCAAGGCCCCAACATTATAAATTTCAAACTCATAGATAGCTTGTCATGAAAACTAAGTCAGAAAAAAAAAACACTAAAAGTGTGCGTGTCTAGGTAGAACCGTAAAACAAGTCAGTTCAAATCCAAATCACCATCCTGCAAGTAACAGGCCAACTGGCTAAGGGCACCCCCATCGCTGGCAGTACGCGCGAACTGCCTCATGAAAAAAATTGCCTCCACCTAGACAGGCAGCAGATAGAGCCACATTTTCCACATCGCCCGGCGTGCTCGCAGTCTGAACTTTTCAGAACCACGACGCTCTCTCTCTGGTCTTCTGCTACCGCTTTAGGCTGTATTTTCGTCAGAGCACCACTGCCCCATTCTTGCAACGCTCGCTCCGGTAGCTGCCTGCCCTTTTCGTCAGATGAGACTACCGTCTCCTCTGCAAGAGGCTCTGGAGGTCTGCGGAACCACCACTTTTTCTGATTCGGCTACAGTACGCGGACGTGGAGCTTGAGGCAGTACGCCAGCGTGGAGCGATGGGGAAGCCCTAATGGTCAGCTAAAGACAGTTGGGCTTGTTAGGTCTGTGAACAAAATAGTTCCCCCACATGATACAATAGTATACACTGTATAATTCACATGAGGTGCTGATCCACAACAGTATTGTCGGGTGTTGGGAAAAGGCATCTCAGCAGCGGAGACATGGCATGAGCCTACGGTCAATTGACCCCCATTTATCTTGTTTACTACGATTGTCTTTGCTTGATTACGCAGGTTTGGATCGGAGGTATTGGGACCGCCGGCGGAGACCATGCCGGCCTGCGCCTGAGAAGGTCTCCGGTCGCCATCCGGAGACAACAGGCCGGCATCCTGACCTCGGGCCTCCGAGCGGAGGTAGCGAGCCGGAGGCGGAGACCCTTGGCCTCCCGGCCACCGGCGGAGACCATGCCGGCCTGCGCCGAGATGGTCTCCGGTCCGCCATCCGGAGACAACAGCCGGCATCCCGACCTCGGGCCTCCGAGCGGAGGTAGCGAGCCGGAGGCGGAGTCCCTTGGCCTCTGGCCACCGGCGGAGGCACCGGACGGAGGCGCAAGCCTCCGATCCCAGAGCGGAGACATCCGGTGGCCCAAGAGGCGGCCCGCCAGAGGCCCAGGAGCGAGGAGGACATCACACGCCTAGGAGGCCCGGGAAGGGTCCAGCAGGCCCATCGCCGCAACGGCGGACGATCTTGCCCCCGTCGACCCCACTTGCGAGTCTTAAAATTAGGGTTTCCCCGTCTCCCCTTTGGGGTTGTAATGTCTTTTCATATTGGGAGCCGGACCGGCTATATAAAAGGAGCCCCCGGTCCCCTGTTGTAAGTCGAGATCGGGCCGGAGTGGAAGAGTTTCTGTTCTTCACACTCTAGCATTGTAATTGTAATTACGATTGAATACTAAACCCGCTGGAACCGTGTTCCAACAAGGTTGGCGCCCACCCGTGTGTCCGGCCGAGAATATCACTCGCGAGATGCCAACAAGAAAACAGATAGCGGCCGCCGCCGCTGACGAAAACGTGCCGCCGCCGGGGCGGAGGCACCCGCGGAGGCACCTGAACCACCGCGAAGGGGCAGACCGCGAAGGTCCGCCCGAAGCACGTATGCCTCCGAGCAGGCAACCGAAGATGAACAACCTCCGATAAGCCAGGACGGCGATCAGCACCAGGAAAATGAGGTAAGTCGGCTGAGAGCCGAAATGCAGCGCATGGAAGCAGAACGAGACAGGCTGAGAGCAGAGCAAGCAGCTACGCACGGGCAATACACACCTCCCAAGCGAGGAGATTAGGCAAAGAAATGGCAATATTGCAAGCGGAGATTCGAGCATACAACCCATAACAATGCATCAAAGCAATACTATGACAACCCCACAACTCAGCCAATACATGGCCGCAACACCCACAGAGATACCTCGATCATGGTTTACCGAGGACGTTCGACCCGAAATCCCCACCGTCGAAGGCCTACGTAAAGCACCATGGCCTCCGGGCTACAAGCCCATGGTCCCGCCTAGGTACAATGGAAAAACAGATCCACGGCGGTTCGATGAGTTTTGAGGCGGCGCCGCCTCCGCGGAGGAAATGACAGTGTCCTAGCCAAATCCTTCGTTATCGCCGCGAGGGCGACGCACCGACATGGTACTCCATGCCGCAGCCTAGCACAATCTACTCATGGGAGAACCCGAGGGATAAGATAATCGCCAATTTCAAAGGTTTCTCAAGTGAGTCATTGTCGTCGCAGACTGTTCAGCAACAAACATGACAAGGGAGAGCCGTTAAGGGATTACTTCCAGAGATTCTTACACCTCGGGCGAAGGCGCGCGATGTGCCGACAAATGTCGCGATAGAGGCAAAGAATCAAAGGTCTCCGCATTGGACCCTTCGCAAGCCACTTAGCGAGAGAAAAGCCAACTACCATGGAAAAGCCGCACGAAGAGTTCGAAAAATACCGCAGATCGTACAATGACCTCCGGAAAGACTGGATGAAGGAGAAGGCCGAGCAAAAGGTACTCCGGTAGGAACAACAATAGAGACAACGAGTCCTATGACAATGCTCGAAAGGCAAGTCTTCAATGTGCAAAACAGCCAGCCTCAGCGTTCGGCAGACAAGGAGCCAGGAAACAGCCAAGATACAAAGGCTCAGAATAACCAGAACTTCAACAAGAGCAAGTCGAAGAACTGGAATAAGAACCAGAAACCGAGAAGGCATTATTGCATCTTCCATGGGGAAGATAAGGGGCATAGCACCAAGGAATGCCCCGAAACCAAAGAAACAATGGATCGGATGAAGAACAAGCAACAGCCGCCTCCACCCGTTCCGGAGCCAACCGCACAAGTGAATCACACCTTCACTACACAACACCATCGCCAGCAACCCAAGCTATCCAGGGTACACTAACGGTGTCTTCCCCAGCCAGAACGTCGCACGCCAGCACTATCCACCGTCCCTACCAAAGCATGGCGGCCTGTGCGCACCGGTTGTCTCGACGGCAACCGGGCACCCGTCGGGGGCGGAGAGTGCGATCACTTATGTCAACACTCGACCCCCACGATATCCATGGTAGAAACACCTCGCCTTCGCATCAACGGCAACGAGGCGACGCAAAGATTACCTCCACCTCCGCAACAAAGGCAATTCGAGGCACTACCGGCACCTCCGCAGCGGTCACCCGCCCCCCATACACATGCCAAAGGCCGAACCTCCGATTGAGAATCGATGAACCCCCACACCGCCCGCCCACAATAGGAATGATACTACCGATAGCCGGCGGATCGGCGATGGAATTCGAGACAAAGAAACAAAAAAAGATCACCTCCGATTGGTGAATAATGTGGTCAGTGGGGAGCACACCGAACAACAATGGTCTAAGGCCCAAATCAGTTTTTCGAAGAGGACCTCCGATTGGAGAGTTATCCTCACACCGACGCGATGGTCATAAAAGCAAACGTGGCGGATGGGAGATAAACAGATCACCGGTTGACTCCGGGAGTTCGGCGATATCATCTTCGCAAGTGTGTTTGATCAAATGAAGCTCGCGGGTCTCGGCCGCAACCACCGATACACCCCCGATAGGATTCGGAGGAAGGAAGATTCACGCCCTCGGGAAAATTTCCCTACCCGTGTCTTTTCAAGATGGGGACAACGCGAGAACGTATACATCACCTTTGATGTAGTGGACATATATTACCCATACAATGCAATCCTAGGAAGAGGATTCGCAAACAAGTTCAATGTGGCAGTCCACATGGGTTACCTTTGCATGAAAATGCCAGCACTGCATGGAATAATCACGGTTCGAGGAAGCCAAAAGGAAGCAAGAAACATAGAGAGAGCAATATACAAGGCTCACGAAAACATAAACACAAGGGCATCGATGAGCCACCGATATGCCCGGAGGAAAGACGGACATGAAGGATCGGGAGGACACAATAACAAAGGTGCCCCTCGACGAGGCAAGTGCCAAACAGAAGGTCACGATCGGAGCAAATCTATCGAGGAAGAACGAAGAGAATTACTTAGCCTATTGTCCAAAAACAGATGTCTTTGCATGGTCGCGAAGACCTCAAAGGAATTGGGAGAGATATAATCGAGCACACTTTGGATTTAAATGAGAATGTAAAGCCAAGGAAGCAAAGGCAAGAGGAAAATGTCGGAAGAACGAACCTTGGCCGCAAAGGCGGAGGTGCGAGATTATTGGATGCAAACGTCATACGAGAGGTCAAATACTCGAATGGCTAGCAAATGTGGTACTTGTCCCAAAGAAGAATGGCAAAATGCGAATGTGCATCGACTTCACCGACCCGAACAAGGCATGCAAAAAAGACCCATTCCCGCTACCTAGAATAGACACCTCGCTTGATAAGGCCGCGGGATGCAAAAGATTCTCCCTCCCGGACTCGGGATATCATCGTCCGGCTCGGAAAGAAGACGAGGAAAAGACAAGTTTCACTATACCGACCGGAACCTACTTGTTTTGTGCGAATGCCTCGAAGGGCTCAAGAATGCGGTCAACCTTTGCAAGAATGGTACAAGCTGTACTACGGTCTCAGTTGCAGAGAAACATCATAGCCTATGTAGATGACATTGCCGTGGTAAGCAAAGAACCGGAGAACCATCTGGAAGATCTCAAGGAAACCTTTGCAAACCTTAGGGAGGCCGGATTGAAGCTAAACCCGAAAAATGTGTCTTTGGAGTCGGCGGGGAAAAATGTTGGGATATGTCGTCGGACCCGAAGGTCTCGGGGCCAATCCGAGACAAAACAAAAGCCGTCCCGGCCATGCCCGAGCCATCAAACAAAAAAGAGATCCAACGACTCACGGAAGAATCGCGGCGTTGAACAGGTTTATCTCCAAATCACCAACGCGGCCTCCCTTTCTTCAAAGCACTCAAGGCCAACGAAAAGTTTGAATGGGGATCAGAGCAATCAGAAGCTTTCAGGCAGCTCAAGAAATACATGGCTGAGGACCTAATGGTGGCAGCCCCGAATAGCGACGAGCCACTCCTGTTGTACGTGTCAGCATCGCCAGGGCGAAAGTGCGGTACTCGTGCAAGAGAGACAGATAAATGGTAAGCGTGTGCGCGGCCGATATACTATGTGTCCGAGGCATTGCAAGGAGCAAAGCCGAACTACACGTAGATTGAAAAGATAGCGTATGCAGAATCACGGCATCAAGGAAGCTAAAGCACTACTTTCGACCACACTATTCGATACCGACAAAGCAGCCCCACCGGCCGAGATCCCGAACAACAAAGAAGCCTCGGAAGAATTGGCAAGTGGGCTACGTAGAGCGTCTCGGTTCGAGATCAAGTTTGTTGCAAGAACAAGAATCAAGTCGCAAGCACTAGCGGATTTTCTCTCGGAATGGGTGCCAACAAATACCTCCGAATCAAAATCGGAGGTATCCCACTGGACGCTTTACACGATGGTGCCCGGGGAGTCCAGGGGGCCGGGGCCTCCGCAATCCCGTTTTCACCATCGAGTCGACAAAGTATGCGGCTAGACCGTGCTTCAAAGCCACAAACAATACAAGTATGAAGGTGTCATATTGGGGTTGACAAAAGCAAAGGCACTCGGGGCTACTCACGTGCTAGTAAACACGGACTCACGGTTGGTAGCAGTCAAGTGGAAAAAGAGTACACCGCGAGGGAACCCGAACTCGCAAGATACCTAGAGGTCATGAGAAGCCTTGAGAAGAGATTCAAAGGTTTCACCCTCGTGCACATACCGAGAGGAGAAAACATGGAGGCCGATGAGTTGGCAAAGGCAAAAAGAAACAAGCTTGACATGCCGGCAGGCACCTTTTACCAAGAGCTACAAAGAACCAGCCACGGCAAGGTTAAACAGAGCATTTGCGGAGGTACTACTAATTCACTCCGAAGACTGGAGGCGGGCAATCATAGATCAAATCAGTGGCAATCATGTAACCTCAGATGAAGCCAGCGCGGCAAGGCTGGCAGCTCGAGCAAGAAGCTACACCGTGATAGAGGGACAGCTATTCAAAAAAGGCATAGTGCAACCACTACTCAAATGCCTAAGCAATGAAGAAGGCCAGAACTCCTACGCAACATTCATGCGGGGGTTTGTGGATCCCACATAGGCCCAAGGGCATTATCCGCAAAGGCCATTCGTCAAGGTTTTTACCGGCCCACTCACATCAAAGATGCCCTACACATAGTGAAGACGTGCGGCGCCGCCAAAATTTCTCACCAAACCAAAACAAGCCGGGGAGTCACACTCATCCCACCAACGTGGCCTATGCAGAGATGGGGTATGGACCTCGTTGGGCCGCTCCCACCACCAAGGAGGTAGCAAGTATGCGGTTGTGGCAAGAGAATATTTTACAAGGTGGATTGAGGCCAAGCCACTATCAACCATCACTTCGAAAACAAGAAAAAAGTTTTTCGGCAAAACATAGTGTGCGATTCGGTGTTCCAAGAACCCTAACAAGTAGACAATGGAAAGCAATTCGATTCTGAAAAGTTCAAAGAGTACCGCGAAGCATTGGCACAAAGCCGGCCTTTGCCTCGCATACCACCCGGAGCAACGGGGCGGTTGAGAGGTCCAACGAATCATATTCTCAAGAATCTCAAAAACACCGCACGGCTGAAGAAAGGAAAGTGGGTTGAGGAGTTGCCTAAGGTCGTGTGGTCTCACAACACCAATATCTCACGGGCTACCGGCTTCACACCTTTCAAGTTGCTATATGGGGAAGAAGCTATGATGCCTAAAGAGTTAAGAAACCAAAGTCTCCGGGTCACAAAACAGCGCTAGCGTAAAATGAAGAGTACAAAGAAAGAGATGATAGAGGCGAGAGACTAGAAGCCGTGGACAACATAATCAAGTACCAAAACCAAACGAAGAAATGGAGGGATGCCAAAGTGGTAATCAAAGACATCAAAGAAGGAGACTGGGTCCTCCGCCGGAAACCAAATGCACCAAACGCAGGGAAACTGCAACCAAAGTGGGAAGGACCTTACCTAGCTCACCAAGCGGAAGGAAAGGATCGTTCTTCTTACAGATGAAAATGGGAAAGTATCAACCCACACCCGGAATGTGGACAACCTCGGGAAATACTACATCTAAAATGTAAGGAACCTCCGTAAATCTATAAGCGGAGGCATCCAAAAGTTCATTTTCATGTTTCTTTTCTTTCCCTTCAAACCGGATTGCACTCTTTTCCTCACGCGGGGACTCCTTATCGGAGGTGAGGTTTTTAACGAGGCAACTCCGTTGTAATCAACCTCTCGCAATATATAAAGAGGGCCCCGAGAAATGACAGAATGCAGCAAAGTCGAAAGCGGGCCGGCAACGCAGCCGCAATATTCGACGGTGCTTTAAGCATCGGAAGAGGTCACTTCAAACTTCGCCTTGACCGGCGGACCTCAAAAAGATTTGTAAGCGACCTCCAAAAAGGTTGAAAACCCTTGGAAAAAGACCCGATCGATCGCACTAAGGGGTACAAAATAAGCGACCTCCAAAAAGGTTGAAAACCCTTGAAAAAGACTCGAACTAAGGGGTACAAAATAAGCGACCTCCAAAAAGGTTGAAAACCCTTGGAAAAAGACCCGATCGATCAGCTAAGGGGTACAAAATAAGCCAAAAAGGTTGAATCACCAAAATCGGAAAAAGAAAAAAGGCATCATCAAAATCGGAAAAAGACCCAAAGCGGCTAGGGCACCGATATTAAAGCAAAGATCGCTTGATCGCCTGGCGGCTTCTCATGCCTCCGCAAGATCACCGGAGGCATGCCAAACACGAAAACCGAAAATTGAAGAAATCGGAGCAATCTAATCGTCATAAGCAAAAAAGGCAACCGAAAACAAAGAGAAGGTAACACGGCGGGCCGAGCAAGCCACTCCACCCATTAATTTGCATACAAATATGAAATTAAGGCTACAAGAATCACCAATGCCCTAGCTCCAACTAGTGTAGACTCTAGAGAAGGTATGCCACCTCTTACTATTACAATCGGCAAAAACGAGCCCGCAAAAGAGCAAAGAGCGCCGCAATTTTCCATCTCCGAGAAGGGAGGGAGCCTTAGTACCGGCGGACTTCGGCTCCCGGTACCCAAAACACAAACCGCCAACCGACACACCTCGGACTAGCCCGCCCCACTACACACCTCGAAGAATAAGCCAAGCGGAAGCACGCTTGTATTCGTAGCCGGATACCACCTGCACCTCTCGACGAAGAGCGACACACCATTGTGATATAGCCTTTACGAATTCTTACTCGCATCGCCTCAAAGCACATCTAACAAAGAACGCCATACGCTAACGAAAGTGAAGTGTTGGCAACACTACCCCAAATGACCAAGCATCACCGTAAAACATAAGCCTTATATAGCCCCTAGGGAGGAGAAAGGCAAATAAATGCCTCGATCTCGCAATCTAATGCATTAAACAAGCAAGATCTGTACCATAACCCATAGTAGCAATCAAGCTCATTCAAGCCGCAGTACCACCGGCCGATTGTTTTGGTCCTCGAGCAATCAAGAGAGCGTATCACGAGAAATCAAACACAAGATCCACAAGATTTACTAAGAAATGTACCAAAGAGGTCGAGACATTTAAGCCAATTAGCCATACCAAGGCCTATAAAAGGAAGGCGCTTCCAAAGATCCACCCCCAAGATCACACAAGGCACGTATCAAGAGTAGGGGGATGGAGGTTGATGTATATTTACAAGAGTTTCACAAAGAGCGGTAGAGAGACAACGCGTAAGAATTCGTAAAGAGGGGCCACATAGACCAAAATACACACCACCCTTTTCTTCAGAGCATGTACCAACGAGCATCACCTCAGGGAAGAAAACGGGCTAGGGGGGACACCGCGTAAGAATTCGTAACGTCCCCCCATCCCCGGTCAAAATCGCTCAACAAAAGCGTGGAATGTCACATGAAAGTGAGCCCAAGGACAGGTGGTACCTAGTCACAAGTTGAGAGTCCCCATTAGCAAGGGACCATGTCCAATTAGCTACAGTCGGAGAAAAGGCAGCACTAAGACCATAACCTCCATGCCTTAGCATGGAACCATGTAACCTAACAAGCTGACCATTCAAAATGATCAATAAAAGGTTCCCGACGTAAAGTCTCCTAATCCAACTAGTAACCTCCGCGCGCAATTCAAACGTAGTATGGACTAACGTTGCGGCGCGCGAAGACAAGATTACAAAAATACATGTAAGCAAAGACAATACCTCCGCTTTAATACCTTATCTCGAATCGGTAACATTAGCATATGACACAAGAAAAAACATGTATACGATAATCTAAGATTTCTTCCATAGCCTCCGCGTATGAAATGAATACATCTAAGTCCCATTACACAAAGACAAACCTCAGGCAAAAGGCCGCAAGTAAATACATACATAGCCTCCGAAAAGAAAAAGGCAACGAGGAAAAAGAAACATCTCATGTAAAAAACCGACGAGCAACAAATTCAAGGAGGACCCCTCCATGCTAGCGACCCAACGAAGGTGTCGCGCCTATCATCCAAATTTGAGCGCGAACAAATTCAAACATATCATCAACGCCGCGATGGGGAACACCGATCGCCAAAGAATCCTACGTAAAACCGCTAACGTAAACACCATCGCGCATAAGGGTTGCGGGTTCCACCTCCCGCACAGCCCAAAATCGGAGACTGCGCAGAGGATTGACCCATAAGTTTCATTACAATACGCGCACCACAGCGCCACAAAAAAAGTAACAAGTGTATTTACATCATAAGACATAGAAAAGTAAGACCCTAGTCTACCTCCTCCCCGCGGACGTCGTGGGCCTCAGCGGCTTTATCGGCATCTCCGTCTTGCCTCTCTTGTAACGTCTCCGCGGGAGGGCTGGCACGAGCATCAGAGTGTGCCTGGGTTTCCGTCGGAACCTCCGTCTCGGCCTTTGTCCTCGCCGGAGACGCGGTTGCCTGAGGAACTTGAGAGCCTCCGCCGTAGCCGGGTTTGGAAGTCTCACCAAGGACGGGGACACCTTTCATCACAAGCCGGACTGGTGTCCGGCCTCCGGCGGCAGCCTTAAAAACGCAAAAAACGTTAGCTCCATGAGGAAGCAAAAGAAAAGATAAACATAAAAGACAAAGGAAGAGAAATTTCACCTTCCGCATAGCGTGAGCAGCGGCAAAGAACGGCTTCCGCCCCGCCAAAAGGCACCCGTAAAGACTTCAAGAATTTTTGAACGGTCTTGCGGATTGGGCGGGAGGTCTCCCGAGCTCGAGGAATCGGAGATCTCGGGTAGACCAACGGCGCGATGTCCGACCTCCGCGAACCAAGCTCTTAAGTAAACCGGTGCGAGGCCTTTGCCGCAAAATCGGACACGCCTCCGACGAACGGGATAGCTTCGCCGATTGGACTTGATCCAAGACATCAACCCACCGGGCAAGATGGTTAGCGGGAAGAGGAGATGCAACACCGCCAAACTCTTCAAGAACAGACATATGTCTCCGCAATCTCGGTGCCGGCAACTCGATCTCCTCAATCTCCGCAGCCAATCCCTCCGCCTCCTTTCCGGAAGGTCTCCGCAGCTTTTCCATTGAGGCCGGTGGGTACGGAGGTTCTCAGACACCTCCGTTGCCTTGTTGGCACGCTCAGCAGCAACATCCTTGGCTTCATTGGTAGATT
The DNA here is from genome assembly GCA_018135685.1 of Themeda triandra. Taxonomy (NCBI): domain Eukaryota; kingdom Viridiplantae; phylum Streptophyta; class Magnoliopsida; order Poales; family Poaceae; genus Themeda; species Themeda triandra. The sequence continues at coordinate 33,660 of JAENPR010000628.1, read as the reverse complement.
TAAGCCTCGCCTCCAAATCCTCAACCTTTTTCTTCAGGGCCTCCGATTGCTGGAGCGCGTTTTCCAAGTTAGAAACCTTGGCCGCAAGCTCAGTCTTCTCACGGCCAAGGGTCTCCACTTCCCCTTCAGACCTCAATGGCCCGAGTCCGCCGGGCAAGCTCCGCAAAGACCCCGGTGCTCAATAGCGAAGGCCATGTGATGAGTCTATAGACAAGAATAAGAGTGAGAAAAAACAGCAAGGAAAAGATTAAAAGGTAAAAAGCCCAAAGTACACTCACCATGCGGTGGTGCTCCGGTTGAAGGCGCGAAGGCGTTCGTAGGGCAGCGCATCAAGGTAGTTATCAACTTGGGTCGGGTCAAAGCAAAAACCGAGAGGAAAAATGATTGTAAATACAAGCACGCAACGCGCAAAATCGCGGAGACAAAGAATAAAACTATAAGGCAAAAACCTCCGTAATGCTCAAAAATATCGTGAACATTCAAGCCCCACGCACCGAACGTAGCGGAGGCATCTGAAAGAAAAACGAAGACATATCTTAGCAAGTCAATCATGCAATCAAACGCGTGACCTAAAAATGAGACAAAAATAAGAAATCTTTACCTCCAGAAGCATGAGCGGCGGATGTAGAACCTCCGCCCGGAGGCATGGTCTGAGCACCCCGCGCCGGGAACACGCGCGCCAAATCAACACCAGGAGGAGGCCTCATGCTCCCAAAGAATACCGCCCCTCGGCCGCAAACAAAAAAAAAAAGGTTAAAGGTCTCCTCGAGACTCAATGTTACAAAGAAATGTTCAAGAAAAAAAAAAACCAGGGCGTAAATTAGCTTACGAAGAGAAAGCCCGCCCACCGGACCCTTGTCACCGGAGCGGAGGCCCGCCCTTCGCCGGAGGCTGCCCGGCGGCGCCTTATCAAGAACAAACTCGATCGATGTGCCTCTCGACGGCTTATGGCCGGGACTCCCAACAAAATCATCATCGAGACTTCGTCGGGAAGTCACGAACCCGATGGGTTGGCGAGAGTGATGCCTCGGATCCCGGCCTCCTCGTCTTCCCCGCCTCTTCCTCCTCTTCACCAGCCCTCGCCGTCGTCGAGCTAGACAAATTTCGGCAAAAGCACTAGGAAAGGGATGGACGGACACCTCCGGCGACGGAGCACGTGCGGAAGCGAGAAGGTTGTGAAGCCAACAGTGTGTCTCCGCCGTAGGCAAGGGCTTAGCAGACGCTCCCGCATCCTTGGCAACCTCTTCTCCCCGTCGTCGCCCGGTAGCCGGCCTCGACGCATCCGGAGATACGTACGCGGAAGCTTCAACAACCTCCGCCTCGGAGGTCTTCTCCTTCTTGGAAGGCCCGCGGCCAACGCACGAACGTTTCCTCTTTTTGACGCCTCCGCCTTGATCGTAGCAATAGCGGAGGCATTCTTCAGCCGCCCTTGACTCTATCTTCCGAGAACCTTGCCGTGGACAGCCGGGAGGAATAGGGGATTTGAAGTTCCTCAAAGACGCGGTTCAGCGCGGCATGAAACCAGCCTCCGCCTTCCGCGCAAGGTATTCACGTTCGGAGACCTCTCCGATCAGCTCCACAACTTTCCTTTCAATTCGATTGACGAAATTGGTCCCAGTCTCCCCTCGAGGTAAGCTGAGACCGAAGACAGGGCACGGTATGCCCGCAGCTTCTCCGAAAACCGGCAGTTCCTTCCGGACAATCTCAAACTTTGGCCTGTCCTTGGCCAAGGGCCAGCAGCCGGAGGCCACTATCTCCTCCAGAAGGTCGCGACCTCCGGAGTACTTGCAAGCCGCGCGAAGGCCTTGCGGCACGACTTCTCGCGAGCGGCGGCCGCAGCGGAAGGCGCCGGAAGAGGCTTCAAATTGGTGTGCGGCTTCATCGCCGTCATAGCGGAGGCCGGGGGTACCTCACAATCTTATTGCCATCGTCATCCTCCCCGGTGACACCGATGGTCCGCACATAGAACCAATACTCCATCCAATTGGCCGGCTCCCACTTGCCCTTCGACACCACGAGATCTCCAAACGTTCATCCCGAAACCTTTTCGCCATAAAGGTACGCCCCGAACCGTGCTTTCACCTTGTCCTCGCCAAACGACCGTGGTTGCTTCGAAGTTCATAGTGCCTCACAAAGGCATTGACATCGCCTCTCCGCCATAAGACTCCACCGCCCGACAAATTTGCTAAGGTTCAAGAAGGCATGAGGAGTAAGGTGGTGGATCCGAGCATTGAACTCCCCAAAACTCTCCTCGAAAAGGATGGGCCGGCGGCCGAAGGCCACAAGTGAAGAAATCCCCGAAAACGACCGCATACCCCCGCGGGGGTGGGCTCGCCGACCCCGGAGCTTGGCACGTCCGACCGGGATAACGCCCGTTGCTCAAGGTCTTCGATCATCGCCTTGGTCATTTTGCTAGGACCGAAATCGTAGGTAATAGCCGCCATACCTCCGGGCCGTGTGAAGGAATGAGGTCTTCAACGGAGGCTTCAACGTCGAAAGAGACTCCTCCAGTCCCTAGCCTCCGCCGCAACAAGCATACACTTCTCAAAGATGTCCAGCCAATCTCCGACCTTCACTCTCGAAACCGGGAATAAGGACCGGTGTAGTGGTGGCGGAGGCAAGCGCGCCGCAATGGAGGTGCCACGATGGAAATCGGAGGCAACCGTCGTGTGCGGAGGTGGCACGAGAGAGTGAATAGAAAACCACAGCTTGGGGTAAAAAACTATTACCGCCCCCTCCCCTTTTATAGTGGCCGGACGGCCGGTCGTGGGGGAGGACATCCCCCCACGCCAACGGTAAAAAATCCAACGGTCGAAAAACCGCAGACCCCGGATCCAACGGCCAGAAAGAGAGAGAGAAGGCAAAAGAGAGAAAACCTTTTTCGGACCCTGAAGTCTCCGTCCACCAAAGGCGAGCCAGGGGGGGCCATGGTCTCCGCTGATCTAGCCAAGAGTTGATGGCCAGGGCCCGCCTCCGCTGGACCTAACCCTCAAAGGGGAATGTTGGGAAAAGGCATCTCGGCCGCGGAGACATGGCATGAGCCTACGGTCAATTGACCCCCATTTATCTTGTTTACTACGATTGTCTTTGCTTGATTACGCAGTTTGGATCGGAGGTATTGGGACCGCCGGCGGAGACCATGCCGGCTGCGCCGAGAAGGTCTCCGGCCGCCATCCGGAGACAACAGCCGGCATCCCGACCTCGGGCCTCCGAGCGGAGGTAGCGAGCCGGAGGCGGAGACCCTTGGCCTCTGGCCACCGGCGGAGACCATGCCGGCCGCGCCGAGATGGTCTCCGGCCGCCATCCGGAGACAACAGCCGGCATCCCGACCTCGGGCCTCCGAGCGGAGGTAGCGAGCCGGAGGCGGAGTCCCTTGGCCTCGGCCACCGGCGGAGGCACCGGACGGAGGCGCAAGCCTCCGATCCCGCAGCGGAGACATCCGGTGGCCCAAGAGGCGGCCCGCCGAGCCCGCCGCCCGAGCGAGGAGGACATCACACGCCTAGGAGGCCCGGAAGGGTCCAGCGGCCCATCGCGCAACGGCGGACGATCTTGCCCCCGTCGACCCCACTTGCGAGTCTTAAAATTAGGGTTTCCCCGTCTCCCTTTGGGGTTGTAATGTCTTTTCATATTGGGGAGCCGGACCGGCTATAAAAGGAGCCCCCAGTCCCTGTTGTAAGTCAGGATCGGCTGGAGTGGAAGAGTTTCTGTTCTTCACACTCTAGCATTGTAATTGTAATTACGATTGAATACTAAACCTGCTGGAACTGTGTTCCAACATCGGGTACCTAGATTAGTGGGTCCTAAATCAGGTAGATTAGAGGAAAATAATCCAACCCACTTCACCTCTAATTCTCCCAAGAATTAACCAAGGATACCCCAATCCCCCTCGAGCTAGGCCGACCCGCTATCGGGCCCACAAAGCCTCGAGCCTCCTAAGCTCGAGCGGCGGCGCCGACCGCTCGACGTAAAAATACGGAAACCGCTCGAGCGAGCGACTCGCCGAGACGGTGACGTAAACCGCTCGAGCGAGCGACCGCTCGAGCGGGACGGAGAACGCCCGAGCGAGCGGCCGCTCGAGTCGGCCCGCAATAATTACCTACCGCACGCACATGGCTACGGTAGGTGTAATAGTGGGAAGTATGCCCGCCCCGCCTAACCCCATGGCTACGGTGCGCGACATAGTGAGAAGCACGCCGGTCACTTCTCCTATTCCACCGCCCATACCCGGGATTCGGGCGTGCCGAGCAACGCTACTACACCACGCCGAGTACCGTGACGCGTACGGCCTCTCTCCAAAACGCCATTGTCAACTCTCCGTACCACCAACTACGTCGTCCCGTCCCGTCGCTCGAATCATTGCCCCCTCGAAGTAACCCCCAACCACTCGAGGAGAAGTGACGGACGCGACTTGAGCATGGGGCGCGCCGTGCCCTGTCTTTCCCATCTCGACAACCATACCGCAAGGTTCCCGGACGCACGTACTCGTCCACGCCTGCACCATACCTCGACTACGTCAGCCCACGATCGAGAAGAACGAGCAGGCCCTCACCGACCATACCGCTACAGGCTCGAGCCCGACCAAAAGGGACGTCTACAGTCTCGACGACACGACACGACGCATATACCTCTACGTCACGCCCACGATAGCCCTATCTACTCTGTACTCCTGAGCCTCCTCTTAGCCTATAAAAGGGGACGCGGGGCCTAGTCCAGAGAGGGGTTTTTCGGACCTTCACTCACACGCATCCTCACACTCGTTCACCGCTAAGTCTCAGGACTCGCTTGTATTCACCCCTGTACAAGCACCCCGGTGCAAGATAACACGAAACTCACCCCTCTGCTGGACGTAGGGCATTCTTTGCCTGAACCAGGATAAACGCTTGTGTCCGTCTTGCATCACCATCCGGATTAGGGAGCACGCATAGAAATTTACTCGTTGGTGTTATACCCCCCGGGGTACGAAACACCGACAGTTGGCGCGCCAGGTAGGGGTACCACGTGTTTTTCGCCCGAATCCCGCCATTTTCCAGATGGCATCACCCACTCCATCGTTTCCGTTCGCCACGGTGATCTGGTTTGGGAGTCTAGAGTTCGTGTCGCTCGGCCCAGGCCACGACATGGCTCTACTCTCGATCGGTGAACCGGGAGGGGACGCTCGTCACCCCCGGCGGGGGGGGCCGCGCGCCGACCGCGCCACCATGGCTCGCCACCACGCCGCCGACGCCACCGATCGTCATCACGGCCGGCGGGCGCAGAGCCTTGAGCACCCCGCTCGTGTGCCCTCCCGGCCCGGACGCCACGACGCACCCGGCCGGGGTGCCAAGTGTGCGGCGGGAGGTGCCACATGGACGGGAGTCCTTGATGTGGACCCTAGCTTCACGTTTGCCATGCGCTCGCCGAGAGAGCCCGGCGTGGCGCCTCGAGCGCGCGCGCGGCCGACGCGTCGCCCAACTGGCGCCGCACGGGATCTACCGAGCTCATCGCAGCTCCGTTTGGGCTTACCAACGCCGCCACCACGTATGCCAATGAGATCCGGCCGCGATCATGGGACTAGCGGGAGGAGAGCCCCGGCCCCCCCGCGTGCCACCATAGACTTGGAGATTGTATGGCCGGCGTCGCAGACCGCGGGTTTGACAGCACTGGCTCACAACGCCGCAACACGGTCGGGGATATGCGCCGGCCGGGTCGAGGAGGAGAGCACGGGGAGGCCTTGGACGCCGTCCGGCCGCTAGCCCGGACTCCGATGACTCGGACTCGGGGGTGCTATGACCCGGCTCGCGAGTGTTTTCATCTCAACAACGACGCCCGTCGGATGACGAGACCCAGATGACGCCGCCATGGCCGTCCCCGCAGCCTAACCGGGCGAGATGTGACCCCGGCCGGTCGGAACATCGGCGGCCGCAGCCCCGCAGTGATCGAGCCGCGCGGACCACCGCCACAAGCGCAAGACAATCGACGACCGAAGACGATGCTCAAGCGGCACAATGGGCTCGGCTCGGGAAATCGAGGCCAAGATGAATGAGGAACGCGCAAATGCTGAGCTGCTCAAGCGCGTGCTCGAGCGAGAACCACCCGCTCCTCCTCGAGCTCTTGGCCCTCGAGGAAAGGCACGAGGCGTCTTCAACCGCATCGTCAACGACGGGCGACCGAGCGCCACCCGAGCCGGCCCCACTTCCTCGAGCAAGCCAAAATGTGCTAGCGGCGGCTATCTTCGCTGCGCGGAGACATGCCGCGCCCTCGAATCCGCATGCATTGCGGATGCGAGATGAGATCCAAGGGCTCCTCCAAGTCGCGGCCGTCCCGCGGGCCGAGAGCTCGGCCTCGAGACAGCGTGAAGCAGCCCCAGAACAACCACGGCACGAGCGGGAGGGTTCCGTCCACCAAGAGGCACCCCCTCGAGGTGGTAGGGCCCCTGCTCGAGAACGCATCCTAAGCAACCGTGCGCCTCAAGATGCGCGTCATGACATCAACGACAACCGACGACGCAAGGCTGCGGGTGCCGAGGACCGTGGCTACAAGGCCCATCGAGGGCCGCTACGACGGCGACGAAGACCGGCGATTCTCGAGCCACCGGGCCCTCGAGTCTTCGGTCGAGCAATCCGCAACACGCCGTTGCCAAACCCGTTTCGACCCCCACGAGCGTGGTCAAGTACAACGGGAGACCAAGCCGAGCTCGGGCGGCCGACTTCCGGCGGCCTCGCCCCGGGGGCTCGAGAGGATAAGGCGATCATACGCCGGCTCCCTCTGTTTCTCTCGACACCGCTCGACGGTGGCTCGAGGAGCTTCCCCCCCCCCATCGATCCACGATTGGGCCGACCTGGTCCAGATTTTCGAAGGGAACTTCAAGGGCACGTACATCCGACCCGGCAACTCGTGGGATCTCCGTAACTGCAAACAAAATGCCACGGAATCTCTCCGGGATTTTGCTCGACGTTTCTCCAAGCTGCGCACCGAGCTGCCGCACATCCCAGACCACGACGTCATCCTGGCGTTTGTCTCAGGCACCACGTGCAAAGAGCTCGTGCGAGAACTCGGGCGCAACCGCCCAAAGACGGTGAACGAGCTCATGGACGTCGTCGCCGACTACGCTGCCGGCGACGAGGCCGTGGGGGCCTTCTTTGGTGGGGCTGGGAACAAGCCCGCGCCGTCCCCAGGAGGCGGTGAGGGCTCGAGCAAGGCCCAGAAGAAGAACGGGAAGAAGAAGAAAGGCAACCAGCAAGGCAAGCGCGCGGTCGTGGAAGACGAGGTGGCCGCGGCCGAGCGCAAAAAGCCTAGGCCCTCCGGATGGGGCGTCTTCGACAAGATGCTTTGAAGCGCCCGCCCGTACCACAAGGAACCGGTCAAACATAACCTCGAGGACCGCCGTATGCTTCGAGGCTACTTCAAGAAGTTTGGCATTGACAAGGACGATGGCAAGAAGGATAAGGGTGGCGAGGATTGAGCCAACGACGATGACGACGGTGGGTATCCGCCCATCACTGAGTGCTACATGATCTACGGCGGCCCGGCCACCCAGATGACGCGTCGAGAGCGGAAGGCCGAGCGCAGGGAGGTTTTCGCCATGAAACCCGCCACGCCTCAATTCCTCGACTGGTCGGATGCTCCCATCACGTTCGACCGTGATGATCATCCAGACCACGTCACCAATCCCGGCTCGTACCCTCTCGTGGTCGCCCCGATCATCCTCAACGCCCGCTTCACCAAAGTTCTCATGGATGGAGGTAGCAGCCTCAACATCATCTACATGGAGACCCTCACGTTGCTCGGCCTCACGAGAGCCGACCTCCCGGCCGAGCGCCGGGGCTTCCACGGGGTGGTGCCCGGCAAGAAGGCGCTCACGATCGGCCGCATCGACCTCCCCCGTCGTCTTTGGGACACGCTCGAACTTTCGTCGAGAGGTCTTAACTTTCGACGTACCCGGTTTCGAGGGGACGTACCATGCCATCCCGGGGCGGCCGTGCTACACAAAATTCATGGCGATCCCCGGCTATGCCTACCTCAAGCTTAAGATGCCGGGGCCAAAGGAGTCATCACCGGCTCCACGTACGAGCACGCCTACCACCGCGATGTGGAGTGCGTCGAGAACGGGAATCACCGACAAACGTGTTTGGGAACATCTAAAGACCTAGCCATGATGCTCGATCACATGGCGGCTGAGGCCGCTGCTCCAACGCCCAAGCGACCGGCCGGCAATTTCGAGCCCGCTGAAGACACCAAGAAGATCCCGCTCGATCCAAGCTCCTCGGGGGAGAAGACGCTGATCATCAGCACCTCCCTCGACAGCAAATAGGAAGCAGTGCTCGTCGACTTTCTCCGCACGAACGCTGACATGTTTGCGTGGAGTCCCTCGGACATGCCTGACATACCGAGGGATGTCGCCGAGCACGCCTTGGAGATCCGTCCCGGTTCAAGACTGTCAAGCAACGCTGCGCCGCTTCGACGAGGAGAAGCGAAGGATCATCCGCGAGGAGGTCGAGAAGCTCGAGAAGGCCGGATTCATCAAGGAGGTACATCATCCCGAGTGGTTAGCTAATCCCGTGTTGGTAGAGAAAAAGAATGGAAAAATGAGGATGTGTGTAGATTACACTAGTTTAAATAAAGCATGTCCCAAAGTTCCATTTCCTTTGCCTCGAATAGATCAAATTGTTGATTCCACTGCGGGTTGTGAAGTACTTTCCTTTCTCGACGCCTACTCTGGCTACCACCAAATCAAAATGAAGGAGTCCGACCAGCGACTTCATTCATCACCCCTGGGCATGTATTGTTATGTCACAATGCCCTTTGGCCTTCGAAACGCCGGGCGACATATCAACGCCGCATGCTCCATGTTTTCGGGAAACACATAGGAGAGACCGTCGAGGCCTACGTCGATGACATCGTTGTCAAGACTCGAAAAGTAGAAAACCTTGTCGAGGACCTCAAGTTGACGTTTGGATGCCTCCGGGCTAAAAACATCAAGTTGAATCCCGAGAAGTGTGTCTTTGGCGTGCCTCGAGGCATGTTGTTAGGGTATATCGTCTCCCAGCGCGGTATCGAGGCCAATCCCGAGAAGATTGCGGCCATCATGAGAATAGGGCCGATTCGAGACCTGAAAGGGGTGCAAAAGATCACTGGATGCTTAGCTGCACTCAGTCGGTTCATTGCGCGCCTGGGAGAAAAAGCCTTGCCTCTGTACCGGCTCCTCGAAAATCCGAGCACTTTGCATGGACACTGGGCGGAGGAGGCCCTCTCGAAGCCGAAGAGCATGCTCGCATCTCCGCCGGTGCTCGTGCCGCCCGACCGGCTCGAGATGGCGTACCGCCGAATCCCTCCTCCTCTATGTTGCCGCAACCACTCGGGTGGTTAGCACGGTCATAGTAGTCGAGAGCGGGAAGAGGGCACGCGCTCCCCCCGGCGGCCGGTGTATTTCATCGGTGAGGTGCTCTCGACGCGCAAAGTTCGATACCCCCATATCCAAAAGCTGCTCTACGCAATCGTGCTCACCCGTCGAAAACTCCAAAGACTACTTTCTTAGCCACCCTAAGAACGGTAGTAACATCATTCCCACTTGGGGAAATTATCCAGAACCGGGAAGTCGTGGGTCGAATCGCCAAATGGTCGGTCGAGCTCATGGGCGAGACCATCACCTACGCCCCACGAAAGGCTATCAAATCCCAAGTACTGGCTGACTTTGTCGCTGAGTGGACCGACGTCCAACTCCCCCCTGTCCAGATCCAGGCCGAGCTGTGGACCATGTATTTCGACGGGTCACTTATGAAGACGGGAGCGGCGCGGGCTTGCTCTTCATCTCGCCTCGGAGTACACATGCGTTACGTAGTGCGCATCCACTTTGCCGCCTCGAACAACATGGCGGGAATATGAGGCGCTCGTTACGGGTTGCGCATTGCCATCGAGCTTGGGGTCCGGCGCCTCGATGCTCGAGGCGACTCGCAGCTCGTTATCGACCAAGTGATGAAAGCTTCAAGCTGCCACGATGAAAAAATGGAAGCGTACTGCAATGAGGTGCGCAAGTTGGAGGCCAGCTTCCATGGTCTCGAGCTCAACCACATCCCGAGGCGCTTCAATGAGGCCGCGGACGAGCCGGCCAAAATCGCTTCATCTCGAGCGCCGTTACCCCCGGACGTCTTCTCGAAAGATCTTCACGAGCCATCCGTGAAGTGGGACTCGGGGGCGGGGCAGACTGACCAAGCTGAGCTCGGCTCTCCTACGACCGCACCCCCGACGGGGGCCACGGTCATGGAGATCGACCGGGCTACGAGCCCACCAACCGATCGGCGTGCACCATTCCTCGAGTATCTTATTCGAGGGGAATTGCCAGAAGATCGAACGGAGGCAAGGCGACTAGCTCGTCGAGCCAAGACATACGTCATCTACGGAGACGACAGAGAGCTCTATCGCCGGAGCCCAACTGGCGTACTCCAACGGTGCATCTCGATCGAGGAAGGCAAGAAACTGCTCAGAGACATGCACTCGGGGGCTTGTGGCCACCACGCTGCGCCAAGAACCCTTGACGGGAACGCGTTCCGGCGAGGATTTTACTGGCCCACTGCAGTTGCTGATGCCATCAAGCTAGTTCGAGCGTGTGAGGGATGCCAATTCTACGCCAAGCAAACGCATCTTCCAAAGACACGCACTCCAGATGATCCCCCTCACGTGGCCATTTGCGGTCTGGGGGCTCGATCTGGTTGGACCCCTCAAAAAGACAACGGGAGGCCACACCCACTTGCTCGTGGCCATCGATAAGTTTACCAAGTGGATCGAGGCCAAACCCATCACTAACATCCGCTCGGAGCGAGCGGTCGAGTTCTTCACCGACATCATCCATCGCTTTGGAGTCCCTAACGTCATCATTACTGACAATGGCACCCGGTTCACGGGCAAAAAGTTCTTGGACTTCGCGATCGGTACCACATCCGTGTGAACCGGTCGGCGCCGCCTACCCTCGAACTAACGGCCAAGTCGAGCGCGCAAATGGCATGATCTTGCAAGGACTAAAGCCAAGAATTTTCAAACGCTTGAACAAACACGGCAACAAATGGGTAGTTGAACTCCCATCCGTCCCGTGGAGTCTCGCGCACGACCGAGAGTCGAGCCACCGGGTTCACCCCGTTCTTCTTGGTCTATGGGTCGAGGCCGTCCTCCCACCGACCTCGAATACGGGTCCCCGACTCAAGGCCTACGGTGAGCGGACTAATCGGGAAAGGCTAGCAAACGCCATCGACCAAGCGAAGAGGCTCGAGACACGGCGCTCCTACACTCTCGCGCGCTACCAACGAAGCTACGGCAGCGGTACCACGAGAAGAACGTGCGCAAGAGGGATTTCAACGTCGGCGATCTCGTGCTCCGTCGACGCCAAGATAACAAGGGGCGCCACAAGCTGACTCCTCCTTGGGAAGGTCCGTTTATCGTGGTCAAGGTGCTAAAACCGGGGACGTACAAGTTAGCCGACGAAAAGGCTCGACCCTCACCAACGCACGGAACATCGAACAGCTACGTCGCTTTTTCTCCTAGACCTCGATGCCTTGTACATATTTTCGCTTAAATTTTACCGCTTGTATGAATAAATAAATCAGTTTCTTACTTTTTGTTCATACACAAGGTGGGCTCGACTTTGTTTCCACAAAGTCAAGCCCCCGGGGCTAGACCGGGGGGAACCCCCGAAGTCCTCGAAAAACACACCTAGTTTTTTCGAAAACGAGGCTCGACATAATTTTCCCCTCCTCGCCTCGAAATTTTTCGTAAGACTAAATATTTGCGTCACCTCGAACTCATCGAGCCGGGCGACCGAGCACAAGGCTTCCCACGCTTCCGAGCTACGGCACCCTAACTCACCCCCTCTCAAAGCGGTTCGAGCGCGGCGCCAACACTTAGCCGAAACAAAGTAAAGGCGGGAAGTGGAAAATAATGTCGAGCGCAAAGAAAAAACTAGAGTATAACGGTTCAAATCACGGAGCCAAGATTTTAGGCCGCTTAGGCCACTTTCATAGCCAAAAATACTTGTTTTCTTACAAGGGCCTTGTTGCCCGGATTACGGCTCGCAGGCCGGTTGGAATCTACTCTACGCCCGGCGGGAGGACTTCATGCGCCAGATCGCCTCCAAGACGGGCGCCGGTTCTTCGGCCTCGGCCTTGAGTTGCTCGATCCGGGGGTTGACCCTCCTTCTTGCTCGCCCTCGACGTAGCGAAGCCGCTCGCCACGGCCTCCATCCCGGCCCGGCCTCCTCCTCGAGACGCCGAATCCCGAGTAGAAGATGGCCATCGTCCGGCGCGCGGCAAAACGAGGGCCTCCCGGATACGATCCCGCGAGGAAGCGCCGAACTCGAGGACCCGGCTAGCATAGCTCGGCCGCATCCGGCCCCCTCGACGTCCACCACCGGCGGAAGCCCCACTTGGCGCCGGGTGTCAATGGCGCCGGTGATGCGGGCCTTGGCCGAGATCACGCCTTCGGCCCGGCGCATGGGTGGACTTGGCATACTCACGCGCACCCGCCAGTCCGCCTCCAAACCCGAAAAGGACGACAAGGACCAAGTACTCCATCGTGCTCGAGCAACACGTACAAGCCACGCACAAAAAAGGACTAAAAGACTCGAGCACTTACCGGTGCGGCGGGTTGAGAGCCCTTGCTCGCGATCGAGCGCCCGTTGAAGCTCGCCTCTTTTCTCCGGAGGGTACGCTCGACGTCGTGTTTCTCCACGCGCGGCTCCTCATAAGCCTTGCCGGCACCTGGATGGCGAGGTCCTTCGTCGTCATCTCTAGGCGGAGATTGACCGCTTCCGTCTGGGAGACCGCCGGCCCGCTCTTTCTCCGCTTTAAGCGCGCTCGGGCAAGGGCTTCTTTTTCGGCGGCTTCCCGGGTGACTCGATGCACGGAGCTCCTTCACGTAGGCCTCGACGCCGGCCTTCTCCTTCCGGGCCGCTCCATGTCCCGGCCGCTTGGCCTTGTAGCCCGGCCGCGCGGTAGCCGCGTCCCCGCTTGAGCTGCTCGAAGGCCGCATGCGCTGCGCATAATTCGCGAGCGGTCTCGGCCTCGCAAGCGGCTTTCAAGCTTCTCACCCGCTCCCCGCTGCGCGCCCGCCTCCTGCGCCACTCGAGCGAGTTCGTCGTGGGTTTTCTTGGCATCCTCCTTGGCGGCGTCCGGGCGGCGTTGGCCTCTCGAAGAAGCCAGGGCGGGCCGGTGCGGCTCCGCCTCGGATCCCGCCCCCGCGCACATACCGCCGGATCTCGTCCTCACTCTCACGAGCGCGGATGTGAACCGACTTGGCGTATGAACAGCTTTGCGCCGTCTAAGCCACGAGAGAGGAAAAGTCAAATACAAGTAGCGATAAGTCAAATACAAATAAAAGGGGGTCGTGCTCAAAGGTACTCACAGAAGAAAGCCGGGGCAGGTCCTCGGAGACGAGCGACAGAGCGGCCTTCAGAGCATGTTCAAGCCACTGACGGCGCTCCTCGGCCTCCATATGCGCCTCGAGCTCCTTCCGATCGTTCATCACGATCGCAGGGCCTCGTGGTCGAGAGGTCGGGGAGCACCCGGCGGCGGCCTTTCCCATGAGGGAATTCCTCCCGCATCTCCTTGTCAACGGAGGAGTGGAGTCTCCTCACCGCCTCCAAATCGACGCCCGCCGTCACCACCCGCTCGCCCCAGGCGGTCGGGCGTTGCGGCGAGGCCCTGGGAAGAGGACGCCTCCTGAGCGAGCGCCCGCGCCTCGAGCCGCCTCCGTTCTTCAATAGAGGCATCGGAGGGCTCAACGGGTCCGAGACCAACCGACCGCATATGGCCGTCGACGATGGCTGACGCCGTCTGCCTCCTTCCGGGCCTCCTCCTCCTGGTCGGCCTCGGACATAACGGTGAACTCCACCTCGCCGTCGTCGAGTCGGGCACAAGGTGAGGCACCACGACCTCCCCAACCTCGGGCGTGCGGCGGCGGCGTCGATGTGGTGCCGTGCGGTGCTCCTCGAGTCGCTCCTCCCTTGACCGCCGCCCGGTGCTCATCGCCGCCGCTGCGGCGGGCGGCTCCGCCCGCTCGCCCCCCCACCTCCAACCGTCGCTCCTCTTGCTCGGCCTGGGCTCCACTTGCGACCGGCTCTCCTCGATGCCGGCCGGGCGGCGGGCGCACCACCGGTCCCACTCCGCGCACCACCGCGCTCTCCTCCGCCTTCTCCCCCTCCCCGTGTGGCGGCGGGTGCTCCTCGAGCGCATCCTCGAGCGGCGGCTGGGCCTCACCCTCCTCAACCCGTTGCCCGGGAGAGGACTCGACCTCCATGTCCCGAGGAGGGGTTGAGGCCCGGCTCGGCCGAGGCTCGGCCACCGGTCCCGCCTCCCCGCATCTCCACATCTCCCACGGGCCGGTCGGCGGCCGCGGCGTCTCCTCCCCCTCCTTCCCTCGCGCTCCTCCTCGGAGCGGCGCAGCCGACCGGCCAGAAGACCGGGCGCCCGAGCTCGGACTCTCCTCGAGCACGATGGGCTCGCCGCTCCGATCCGGCCCCCGCGCGCTCGGCACCATTGCCCTTGCTCGCCCCGCGCCGCGTCACCTGGGCGCGCGCCGACGATGTCGGGGTCTCGAGCGGGATGGCGGTCAAGGCCGTGGTGGTGGTGGCGTCCTTCTCCTCCGCTACCTTGGCCACGACCCCGGCACCTACACGGGATGCGGCGCCATCAGACTGCCGCGCTTGAGCGCATCCTTGGCCCGCTCTAACCAAATGGGAGTAGAGGAAGGGAGAGTCACTCCACCTCGGCATCGACGGGTGCCGCTCGACCCTCCCGTGGTCCTCGGCCTCTTAGTAGGCACCATGGAAGGGAGGGATGGCAAGGTCTCGGGCAGGAACGCTTAGTCCTAGAAGAAAGAGAAAAACAAAAATTCATTACAAAATACTCATACACGAACAAAACAAGTATGATAAGGGGTAGGTCGACCGAGAACTTACCCCGCGCCGGTGGCTCCGCTCGAGCCGCCGGCCGTCGCTCGAGCGCTCGGGGGCCGTCGAGCCTCGGTCGCCCCCTCGAGTCGCTCGAGGACTTGGGGGCCTCGAGCCCGCTACTTGCGCCGCTCGGGGCTTCAAGACCACGGCGGCCGCCCCCGCTCCAAATGCCCGACTCCCGGTCGGATCGGGCACGGATCCCGGGTCGGCGGGACGAGGTCCGCTCGGCCGGCGGTCGCCGGAAGGGGCCGGCGTTGCTCGCCGGCCGCGAAGAACTTGAAATGCGCACATTTGCGGCCTCATGCCGGGTGTGCGCGCCGTTGAAGATGGCTGGTGGCGGGAGGAAGATTCCCGCCGCGTCGAGACGGCGCCCGCCCGCCATGGCCCGGGGGACGGGGCGACTCCTCCCGCCGCCCGCTGGAGCCGGCGACGACGAGCGGGTGCGGCGGGCCGGAGTGTTGAGACGCCCCACCCCGTTGCCTTGCTTGGGCGGCGACGGTGCTCGAGCGCCTCGGCTCGACGACTCCTCCCCGCCGACCCGCTCGAACCGGCGACGAGTCGCCACGCGGACGGCTCCGCGCCAAAGCGCTCCTGCACGCGCGAGAGCGAGGGAGCGTCGGGGCTCGAGCGACGGTGGCGTCATCGGCGTCGGCCGCCTCCGTCCTTCTCGTCATCTTCCTCCTCGTCCTCATCGGACGACTCGAGACCGGGTCCGGTCGGTCGGATCCGCCGCCGGGCGTATTTCACGTTCCGGCGGCGCTAGCCTTGCGCTTCTCCTTCTCCTCTAGCGCACGGGCCTTCGCGCCTTCTCCTCCCTCCTCGAGACCACGGCGGTGTGTGCTCGTTCGCCCTCGACGTCTTACCTCACGGTCGGGCGCGTCCTCCTTCACCGGGGCCTCGACTCCGCGTGATCGTTGATATTCGGACAAAAGAACGGGCCTCGATAAGGATTGCTCGAGTAAAAGAAACGACGAAAAGAGGATCTCGAGAAAACTTACGTAGCCGAAGCGGGTTGTACTCCGGACGCATGCGGAAGAGGCCGACTTGGTTCTCGCCAAAGTTCCTCCCCCGTTGATCGCGTCACGCACCCGAGCCACGATCGTAGCGGCCGGGAGAGGCTCGTCGGACATCCCGGCGGCCGCAAGCGCCGCAGGGTCGGCGTTCTCCATCATCCGGGTCGAGCCGCGGCGGCGCTCGGCGAGCGGGAGCACCCGGCGGCCGTGGAACTCGGCAACCACATGCGCGATGTTGAGGAAAAAGTTGCCGAGACCTCCGGTTGCGGAGGCTCGAAATGGCGTCGAGCGGGGAGTTCATGCGGGGCGGACGCGTCGCCGGGCCGGTCGTGCGCCCGCTTGAAACCAGCGCGGTAAGCACGGCGCCGGTGTACTCCGGGAAGAGGCTTCCTCATTGCGGAGGTAGAACCACTCCCGGTCCCCAAATGGAGTTGTTCGACGACCACGTGCCGGAAAGCCGGCCTCTTCCTTTTCGGCCGAGCGAAAGCGAACCCGCTCGAACATAGCGGCGGATCTTCGGCCGCACCGCCCTTCTCCTTCTCCTCCTCCTCTTCCTCATTCTCCTCCTCGTTCTCCTCCTCCTCCTCCCGTCATCATCATCACCGTCGTCATCGGCGGCCTTCTTGCTCTTCACCGCCTTGGTAAAGAGCGTCGCCTTGAAGACGTGGGTAAACGGGTCCCATCAAGGGCGCCATCCCCAAATATCCCTCGCACACGGCGGCATAGGTAGCCGCGAGCGAGATGGAATTGGGGTTAAAATGCTTTGGAGCTCGACCCCGAAATGGTGGGGGCGCCGCATGAGCGGCTCGGCCGCGCACCAAGTCCCCGCCGGTGGAACCCGATGAAGCTCGGAATGTAGCCCCGCGGGGATTGGGCTCGAGGTCGCCGTCGTCCGCACCCTCCACTGGTAACCCTCCGCCGGATTAGGCGGAAGTAATCCGCCGTTCACCCGAGATTGAGCGGCATTCCCTCGGTCACCATAGACCGAGGCCACGGAGCGCGTCCGCCATCACCACCGCACGAAGGCTTGCGGCGCCACTTGCCCTTGCCCTGCCTTTGCCACTGCGCACGCCTGGCCGGAGCTCGGCCCGTCTTCTTGGATGTCCTCCCCATGACAAATGGACGGAACGGTAGAGCAAATGCGGCGAACGGCTGGAACGGTGGCACCGGAACGGTGGCGCGAAAAACAGCGCGATTACGGGCTAGAGCGGCGTCGGCGGTCACGGCAGCGTGGCGGCGGCGATTGCGGAGGACGGCGGTGGCGGATTGGATCTACAAGGCAGGCGCAACGCGCGGCAAAGAGCGACGGGGAAGGCAAGAATGCGGGGAAGAAGGACCGGAGCCTACCTCTCCATATTTATAGAGCCCAAGACGATCCGCGTGAACCACGTTCAACGGCCCGGACATTACGCCATCCAATGGCCGCGCGCACCCGGCGGACTCGACGAAAAACGGTAACGCATTAAATGCCCTGACAAACCGCCACCTACCTCCACTTTTCAGGGCGCACACGTCGCGAGACGGAGCGGAACCGTCGCCAAGCCACGATCGCCACGATGCGCCGGTTTCCGCCTAAAAAGGCGCGCCGTTTGCAACGGACGGATGCGTAATGACGGACGTCTCGACGGGCGGTCCCTTATACGGTAAGAAACCCGGGGACCCCGGGTCCCACAAGTAAGTCTCGAGGAGCGGAGGCGACCCACGGACGGGTTCGAACAGCCGCCCTCGAGCGCCCGAGTCGGGCGCCTACGGGAAGGAACCCTCGAAAGGTTCCGCTCGAGAACGAACCCTCGAACCCGACGGCGTGTCCAAGGCGGGCACTAAGTATCTAAGAGATCCCGCCGACGGGAGGCACTCGAGCCGCCGGCCCTCGAACGGGGCCGGTCCTCCGGAAACTAAGAGCCCGGCTTTAATGAGAGCGCCCGGGCCACGGCCGTCTCCCCTCGAAAGGAGACGAGCTCTCACTTGGACTACCCGCCATCAGCTCACAGAGGGGTATGGCGCTCGCTCGATCGCGAGTAGTGTCAGACCTCTCACCACTTGGATCTGATCCAAGAAATCCAGCGAGGAACTGGATCACGACTCCAGCCCAGCTATTCGGGGCACGGGGAAGAACTCCCACAACACGGGAGAGCGGGAAAACTCGGGGCTCGAACGGTTAACGAAATCTCCTACCTCGAGATGCCACAACTCCAGCTTAATAACATCCTTGCCCAAAACCATTCATCTCAAAGCCCCCGGAGGAATGCCTCGCTCCTCCGGGGCCTCGGGGCTACCCCAGACGCTCGCGCGCCCCCACGGAGAAAGAACGAAATGACTCCTCGAAACACCGACAATAATCCCAATTCTAGGTACTTCAACTCCATTTCATGATCTCTTGTTTGAAGTTTCACAATCAAACAAGGGCTCGGGGCTACTTGTCGGTACCTAGATTAGGGGTCCTAAATCGGGTAGATTAGAGGAAAATTATCCAACCCACTTCACCTCTAATTCTCCCAAGAATTAACCAAGGAAACCCCAACCCCCTCGAGCTAGGCCGACCCGCTATCGTGCCCACAAAGCCTCGAGCCTCCTAAGCTCGAGCGGCCGACGCTCGACCGCTCGACGAAAAATACGGAAACCGCTCGAGCGAGCGACCCGAGACGGTGACGTAAACCGCCGAGCGAGCGACCGCTCGAGCGGGACGGAGAACGCTCGAGCGAGCGGCCGCTCGAGTCGGCCCGCAATAATTACCTACCCGAGCACGCACATGGTTACGGTAGGTGTAATAGTGGGAAGTATGCCTGCCCCCGCCTAACCCCATGGCTACGGTGCGCGACATAGTGAGAAGCACGCCCACTTCTCCTATTCCACCGCCCATACCCGGATTCGGGCGTGCCGTGCAACGCTACTACACCACGCCGAGTACCGTGACGCGTACGGCCCTCTCTCCAAAACGCCATTGTCAACTCTCCGTACCACCAACTACGTCGTCCCGTCCCGTCGCTCGAATCATTGCCCCCCGAAGTAACCCCCAACCACTCGAGGAGAAGTGACGGACGCGACTTGAGCATGGGCGCGCCGTGCCCCGTCTTTCCCATCTCGACAACCATACCGCAAGGTTCCCGACGCACGTACTCGTCCACGCCCGCACCATACCTCGACTACGTCGGCCCACGATCGAGAAGAACGAGCGCCCTCACCGACCATACCGCTACGAGGCTCGAGCCCGACCAAAAGGGACGTCTACGGTCTCGACGACACGACACGACGCATATACCTCTACGTCACGCCCACGATAGCCCTATCTACTCGTACTCCCGAGCCTCCTCTTAGCCTATAAAAGGGGACGCGGGCCTAGTCCAGAGAGGGGTTTTTTCGGACCTTCACTCACACGCATCCTCACACTCGTTCACCGCTAAGTCTCGGGACTCGCTTGTATTCACCCACGTACAAAGCACCCCGGTGCAAGATAACACGAAACTCACCCCTCTCACCGGACGTAGGGCATTCTTTGCCCGAACCAGGATAAACGCTTGTGTCCGTCTTGCATCACCATCCTGATTACAGGAGCACGCATAGAAATTTACTCGTTGGTGTTATACCCGGATTTAAACACCGACAAGTATGATCTGAACTATATAACCTACATCACTATTTTACTTGTAATAGAGTGTAGACCACCATCTTATGCCATAAACTAGAGCAGCGTAATCTGCAGAATCAAGCAATCGTCACGGTGTTATACTGTTATTAAGATTCACCGGACCTGACCCATGTTTCATCAAAACATGAAACAGTTAGTGGGTTCCATTTTTCAGTTTTAGCAGCTAAACAGCCGGATTTGTACCGCAGGAACCACGTCTCCAATACCACTGAACGAAACCCAACCAATTCTCCACTTCCTGGTGCTCAATTGCACGGGAAATGCCCTAATTCGCACCCCAACCATCTGCAAAATCCGATCAAATTCACGATACAAACCCAGCCTTCGCCAAGCAAAACAGCTAAACTTGTTGGGATCTGAACTAAGCCCTTAGTTACACTCGGGACTCGGCTGCAAGTGCCGCCGCAGACCCCGAAGATTTCCTTACTTTCCCCCTGATTTCCAGGCCGAAAGCGAGCAAAGCAGAGAGAGCGGTATGAGAAACGGTTGGTGTTTGGGTGGGAGGACTTACGGGCAGTAGGTCTTGGAGAAGATGGTGATGCGGTTGGAGTAGATGGCGTTCTGGACGAAAGCCGACGGCGACCGCGTCGCCGCCGCGAGCTCCGCCGCGGCGAGGAGGAAGAAGACGGGAAACGCCAATCTGACCAGAGCCATGGCTGATCCGATTGATCGAACCGCGTTCCGTACTTTCCCCTCTCGGTTTTTTTCCTCTTTTCGCGATTTCTTCCTCTCTTCGTCTTTTTCCAGGAACGCCGAAGGGACTAGATCCAGCGTTGGCCCATTGGGCTTTTTTGTTTCTCGTAGCTTGGGGAATGAAATTTGCTCGACTTTGGGCCCATAACATGTAGTATGATGCAACTCTCAAGGTTTTGTTCCCCTCAAAAAAAAAAAAAAAAAAAACAATCTCAAGGTTTTGTTTTTTATATATAGTTGGAGAAGGAAATCAACTTTATAAAGTTTCAAAAGAATGTCTAGTTTGGTAAGAAGAAACCAAATGCTCTCCAAAGTCCAAAGTCATATGACTTAACTTACTGAACGAATTCATCTTCTTTTTTTAAAGTGGGAATTGCTAATTAACAGTCACCTGGAGTTTCTATTCTTCTCAAGCGACATGCAACAACCATACCATTACTAACGCATGTACAGTATTCATCTTCCTTCAATCCTCCTCCTTTGGTTAGTAAGCGAGGCATGCAGAGAAAAGCCAGTCGCTTGTAGTTTAGGAAGTATGTTTTTTTAATCAAGATTTTTATTACTCATTAGATGCAGCTAAATCGCTGGTCACCAAATATTCAATAAAATGTGGTACATCCTCCCAAGTGATTTGATCGTCACTGGAAAATTTATAACCAAACGCCGCTAGAGCGTCACCAACTTTATTACATGATCTAGGACTAATTAATTACTCAAACTGATTTAGTTTTACCAACTCTGTGAATATCATCAATATGTGCATTACACTACCCACTTGGTAGAGTGGTATTTCACATTTTAGATCTTCTATGGAGTTCATATAAGCACATTTATTTTTTTCCTTTTGGGGAAATGCATATGAAACATGAGATATGCCGATGTGATGTGTGAACATAAGCGCCGCCGCTAGCCCGCTAATGTCTAGGGCGTGCTGTTCGTATTCTGTTGCTCACTCGGCATTCCTCGACTTTGGTTTTGACAATAAGTTCGCACCAAACTCAAATCAAATCCGGCCCACCACCGGCCGTACGTAATTCCACGGCACGTTGAAGAATTCCAGAAATTGCGGCTTGTGCACGTGCTTCTTCAGTTCTTCGGAAAAGGTTGGAAAAATAAGACTGTTGCTGAAGATGATAGACAGCGATTGCTTTGAAAGTTCGAAGTTGCAGCGAGCAAAAAGAGAGAGAGATACAAAGGCGCTGAGGTACATTCATTCTCTAGCGCCCCGAAAAAAACGCGAACGCTCCCAGGCATACACGGATCACTGGATCACCATCATTCCACGTGAACGAGGACGCGCCCAGGAGCGAAAAAAATTTGCACTGCTGGCAATTGAGCACGGTCGAAACAACTTCAATTACAGTAGTCAACAAGTAGCGGTGATAATATAATACAGACGACTGACACGTCGTCTTCCGTTGAGTGGTTCACGGATCACCAGTAAGAATACGAGGACGCGGCGGACGTGGGTCGGGGTCTCTTGCTGCCGGCGACGGCCACGGGCAGCCCCGTGCTGCTGCTGTACATCGCCATCTGCGGCACCCACTGCTCCCTGATGCCCTTTGCGCCGCCGACGTCGACGGCGGAGTCCTCGCAGAAGAGATGCTCCTGCGCCATCCACGCGGAGTAGCCGGCGTCCTGGAGCCCTCCCTGCTCAAATGCAGCGGTAAATTAAACCAGGTTAATCTTCAGACATGCAGTCCGTGGAGTGGAACTAAGCAGATAG
This sequence comes from Themeda triandra, assembly GCA_018135685.1. NCBI lineage: Eukaryota > Viridiplantae > Streptophyta > Magnoliopsida > Poales > Poaceae > Themeda > Themeda triandra. Next base: position 11,668 of record JAENPR010000628.1, on the reverse strand, counting down.
CGGTAGATTTACTCTTTGTACAAACTGATCTATTCTACTACAGTATTAGTACTGCAACTACTGTGATTACAGTATTATTCTAGGCTCGGCGCCGTGGCTAAACTGGCCCCGCGTGATATTATTAAATAAAGATGTTCCTGGAGATATTATGGTGATATGGTCATACACACCCTGGACCAGCGAGAGAGAGCATAGCTAGTTAGCTAGCTACAAAGCCGTACAGCGCGCCCATAATGGATGGTTACTGGTTGGATTGGATTGGAAGCAGCGCACTAATGCCGACGCCGACGTGCTCGATCGGGATATGCCATGGCCATGCTTTCCTTGTGCTTGCTTGCTTGCTCACCAACGGTGTCAAATGGAGGGTTCACTCGTTCATGGATGAATCATCGCTGGCTAAACATTTACGGCGCACGCGCCAATGGCCAAAGCCAAACGGAAGAGTGGTCCAGCACCAACCTGATACGACGCGTCTGCGGAGGAGACGCCGAAGTTAGTCGCGGCGGCGGCGGCCTCGTCGACCAGGAAGTCCTCGACGTGCCACCCGGGCAGCGTCTTGATGAGGTACTCGGAGATGCTGCTGCCGTTATCGCTCCCATGGCTGGTGGCGGGGGCCGCTGACGACGGAGGTGCGGCGGCCGCGTCGCCGCCGCCGGCGCTGCAGCAGAAGCTGCCGCTGCCGCTGCTGTTCTGCTCGTCCTCTGACGCCGAGGGCGCCGGGCACGCGGCGGGCTCGGCGGAGAGGCGCACGCCCGTGAGCAGGTACCGCGTGTGGCGCATGGTCAGCTCGCTGGCCGTGTGCACGCACACGTCGCAGTCGCGACACAGGATGGCGCGGTCCTCCTTGCAGAACAGGAGCCCCGCTTCTCCTGCATATGAATGAACACACATCGTCGTCTCATCAGCTTCGCAGTCGTCAAAATTAACCAAAACAGAACACCCCGCATCCAAAGATTTTGTTGCATGGACGGCGCCGTCGATCGAACCTGGCAGATGTCGCAAAGCGGAGGCTGTGTCGTATGCTGCGCCGACGACCCCGACCCCGACGAGGACGACGGAGGCGCCGGGTTGAGCAGCGAGAACCGGCGGTGCTTGCCGGCGAGCTTGTTGGCGCGGTGCACGCGGCGGTCGCACGCGTCGCACAGCGCGGCCTCGTCGGCGCAGCAGAACACCGACGCCGCCTCGGCCGCGCACACGTCGCACTGCACCTTCATCTTGCCCACTCTCTGCTTTTCCCCTGCACCGATCGCGCTCTCTCTCTCTCGATGGGAAGCGGCTCAGCTCAGGGTTTCTTGGGGAGGAAAGCGAAGCTAACTGTAGGAACCACACGGAGGGCGGATCGGAGGATGATGCTGTGCTAGTGTTACTTACTACTAGTCCTAGCTAGACGAGACCGGGCTTAGCTTAGCGCGGAAAGATATGTGGGGGCTATTGCACTTTTATATGCCGCGACGCGACGAGATGGCACGAGCTAGGCGATTTGTGGTTAAGCCTAAGCACGAGCGATTAGGTGCCGCTGTTGCTTGTAAAGCGAGGTGGTGGTGGGGATCAGCATTGAAACATGGCCAAGTCATGGCCGGGAGATCCGACGACGGAGAGGCAGGACGCAGGAGGCGTCCTCTGCAGCTCAGCGCATCTGCATGGAGGGTTCCAGCCGTCGGCGACTGTGCCGACCTGACGTGGTAGGTCTGGTGTTACGTCCGGGCCATCTCAGGCCTCCTTGTCCATGTCTTCTCCGTGTCCCGGGTTTGGGTATTTGGCTTATTAACTTCGTGACGTTTTTGGCGGTACGGACACGGACTTTTATAAAGTGCAATGTCAACTTACTCCTACAGAGGAAAGGATCGGTTCACCATTTCTTGATGGTCGTCTATTCGTTCGTCTGCGGAGGTAGCGTCACGCTTGTTTCTTGTTTTGACCACCGGGATTCTAAGGTGGCTAATGTGTCTATGTTACTATTCCTGTCTATAGGAGTGCAAGAATGAAGAAAGTGCTAGCTCTAGCTGGCTGTCCTCACGGAATAGATTATCAAGGAAGTGAGATTCTGGTAATCTGGAACAGGGTTATGGCATTATGGCTGGTCAATGGAAGTGCATCGTGTATTGACTTTACAGATTAAAGACAGCAAATCGCACAATTCAAGTTCTAAAGACTAGGCCAAACAATTTAGCTGTGGTATTCTATGAGTATTGAGACTTTTGAAAAGTTATTAGCGGGGTAGGGCAACATCTATTTATTTAGTAGTTTTATATGGAACCCTTCAATCAATTAAATTAGTTATGCATAACGTTCAAAATTAATTATGCATAATATGGGGCTATAAGAGCATTTCATGAGTACAAACACTAAAATACATGTTCGCTTAATCAGGTGGGTACTACATCCATCGGTGCGTTCGCATGCACTATCTGAAAACTAAGGCATAGTTTAGTAGACCGCGAGAATGCTCACTCTAAAAGAAATCACGCCACGCAAGCTAGAAGACAACAAGGACCTGAAGGCTAGAGAGAAAACCTAGGAAAATCTCATAAACTATATGACTAGTACTTTTATTGGCCTGCGGTACATAAGGCACTAAGGCGGGACATGGGCTCCAATAGACGTGATCGAACCCAACCACATCAAGAAGGATCGGTCGATCCCCGTAGATCAAGCTCTATACTAGCGTAGGCGTAGCACATCACTTCTCCCTACATCTCTAGTTAACCATGGTAAGAACTTGATTGAGCATTCTTAAAACGAATGGCATTACTCTGGGTCTAGGGCTTAGACCCCGAACCAAGATAAACCCCCTTTTGTTTTTAGTGCTATGACGTCGGAGGTACACACATTGATCCATGGCCACAGAAACGAACCCACGACACCATCTTTGGCCATGCTTTTCATTTTCGCTCCATGTTTTTTTAGTCAAATAGGCGCAACTCCAAAAATTCTGCTCCGGGTTAGGAGGAGTTGTGAGGGCACCTAAAAGCAAGCTCTATAAACTCTGTTTTTTTTAGTTGCTTTATAGAAGAGTATGTGGAGTTTAGTTGCTTCATAGAATAGTCCGTGGAGTAGTTCCAAACAATCCCAAAATATCGAAGGAGAAGGTGTGATGCCTAAACATGAAAAATGTAGGGATTACGTTTAGGGTTATGCTCCGATGGTCTTCTTTTTTCCACCTGCACGAATCTCAAATCACCTAAATAATTAATTAATATTAATTATATTTGGATCTAGACTCAACTGTACCCTATCCGTATCCCAACCCGGTGGCCCAACCCAAGCGATTATTGTATTAGTTAGAGGACTCCAATGTAAAAAAAAGGAGCAGCTGGGGATCAAGAACTGTCGAGTTGGAGTCTATAACTTTTTCTTTCCTTTTTTCATTACAGTCCTCTAACTAATATTTAATTAATTATCTAGGTGCTTTGAGATTCGTGCAAGAGGAGAAAACTGAACCACCGGAGCATAACCCTTATGTTTAAGGAGAAAAACGTGCTAGATGCATCGGAAATTCTAAATCCGTGCCAGGTATTATTCACTATAATGGACAGGATGTGCACGTCCACAAATCTCAAGAAAAAGTGCGACTGATAAATCGTTTTCTCTCCAATCCAGAAAGTGCTAGTCCTAAACATGCCTTGGCTACACCTTTTGAAGATACCCATCTTTTTTGCAACGTTTTAATCTCTGATGTGGCATTAAAAAAATCTTTGCTTTCTGCGCCGCTTTTCTATCGACTCATATAAGCAACGTTATATATAGTCAGAACAATGGACAAATTCCTCAGCACCGTACCTTGTGGATTTATGCTTATCTGATCTTTCTCATTATTCCTCTGAAGAAACTCATGCTGGATCGGGGACTTGATGGGCACGAAATGGGCGGGTCATGGGGTCTTGCAGGTCGGGCATGGCAGCATGGGCGCTACGAGCTTTTTGGATCATAAAGCCAGCCAGCCAGCCTTCTTCAACTTGGCGCCCGTTCCTCTTATCCTGTCGCTCGCTCACCCACCCGGCCACTTGCACTCCGTTCGGAAACGCAGCTCTCATCGTCGTCGAGCATCCGAATTCCGAAGTTCATCAGTGGTCCAGGAGCAAGCGGCCAACGGCTGAAACCAACACAATTCAGGGCTGTTTGCCTGGTTTCTTCCGCAAAGGTTTCTGCGTTTTATGTGTGTTTTCTTACAGCAAATGGACGGGCAACTTGGGATTTGATTCTATCGGAGTATCGTCCGTCAGCAAGTGCTAGGCGACGAAAGATCGCTTTTTTGCCAATAGCAGGATCCCGTATGGATGAGGAACCAACAACCAACGGGTGGGTATAAGCTGACAATCCATACAAGAGACGCTGGACAATGTACGTGCAGGCACTACAGCGATGGGATGCTCTTGTAGTGAAATCTTGTTGCATGTGAAAATCTGGCATGGAAAGGGAGGATCCATTTCGATTATGCGTCCATCCGGTCTGTTGATCCACTGACAGCTAGAATCAAGCTAGTTGTGTGGGAGCATTTCCCGTCTTGGCATAATACCGCTAGAACTGAATAAAGACTATTCCTTCTTCTGAAAAAAACATACCACAGCTCTTTTTCGAAAAGAAAGATGGTCACATACTAGTAGTACAACTTTGAGTCTTCGATGACTGAAGTGAACATTATTACAAAGGAAAATTCGTACGTGTGCTATGCGTGAGCCGTCAGGAGCAAAAGCGACGTGTTTGAGAACGATGGAAAGTTCATTTTTGTCATCAGTCAAATCTAATCAAACGGAGAGAATAATTCTCATTGATTAATTCCACCTCGTCTGGACATCTCGATTCGGTTGAGTTCACAAGCAAACCGTAACGAGCGAGAGGCTGATTTGAGTCATTTGGCCCAAATAAATGGCCACTGTCCTCCATAAACAACGCGCGGTTTTGCAATCATGCAAGCCAATTGGACGGAGAAGTGGAGATGCGGCAGCAGGTTCAGAGTGGGAAGGGGGGATCCACCGAATCGGCGGCCGCGGATTTGCGTGCGGGCGAGATCGAGGAGAGTACGGGGGAAAGTGGACCAAAAAGGCCAGTTTTGGACGCATCCGCGCACCCGCTTTTTGCCCCGCTGGCGGCGGCATGGGCACCGCGGTTCCGATCCCAGCAGTCGCCAGTCGGGCACGGACAGCAGCACCGCGTGGGACTGCGGACGCGGGACCGAAGCAAGCGGACGCGCACGCGGGGCAGAGCGTGGGCATGTTTCTCTTCTCGTTCCGATCGCGCCCGCCACCAGCCCCAGCGGAGGCTGCGGAGTGCTCGCGTGTCGCCCGCGGTGCAGGACGCCGTCGAGCTCGCGTCCGCGGGCCGCGTGGCCCCTCCTCGGCTGCAGCCAGCGACTCGGGGAGCCTTTGATTGGACCGTGGGCTGGCCAACCGCTCCGCTGCTTGTGTTGAGGAAAGGTCGGAGTTCCGACGTCCAAGCAATCTGCTCGTCTGGTTTGATAGCCAGCCCTAAGCTAGGAGCATTTATTGCGTGCTTAGTGTGCACCAGGTCACATTAGCAGAGGAATTGATCATGCCCACGTTCCTATTAGGGGCGGGGTTGGATCACTTCTGTAGACAGTAGACTTGCTTGCTCGGGATTACATACATTGATCGATTGTTGGTGGTGTTCTGAATTTTTGTACTCACTCTATTCTAAATTACTCCATCTGTATTCCACCTACTAAAAACAATTTAATCTAGCTTTGTATTCTTTGGATAGTGGAGCCGTTAATAACTGCATGTAGCTAATGAAGGAGAAGCTGGCCAATGGGATTATGCACGCATGGATGGAGTGGAAAAGGTGAAAAACGCTTGGTAACTTTTTTTAGGAAGGACTGACAAAAGATTTCTTTGCGATTTACATTAGATGAAGAAAAAAAAAAAGGCGGATGGCCGCCCGTTTTTGATGGGCGGGCCCAAAAACCATACAATTTGAAGAGAGTTTACGCTCATCCTATCACGACTTTGGTACAACCACTGGACGACTAACACAACTCACGCCACTACTAGCTCCAACTTTTGAAACAACCCAACTAAAACATCTCAAACACCATAACCTGTCGGACTGACACAAACCCATAACTTGGGGCATCACCATGGACAACCAATTGGAGGAATTGCAGAACAGGAATGCCTAGCCAAGCCTTCAAGGAGAAAACGACGCCAAAAGCGCCGACAAGGTAGACCGCCATGGGAAGGTTTTCACCTGCAATATCTAGTACGGCCGGAGGAGAGGTAGGAAGGACGACTTCAAGAAGGGAAGGACGTCCGTACGCGCTAGTCGTTCAAGCTTTCGCCCCAACCTCAAGAAACTTCCAAAACTGTCGTCGCCGGAGACCAAGCCCTAACTGGAAGGTAGGGTGCGGCGATAGATCAACAGCAGCCCCGCTGGCGGCGATAGATCAGTAGCAGCCCCGCGGCCTCTGCGGACACTCGTTAACTACTACATACCATTTGATAGGAGCGTATGTTATGGTGCTACACCAGATAAAAATGGTCATTCATCATTCTCAGAAACAGACAAGAGGGAGTATAAGCCATTTTCAAAAATCTTAGAGAGACAAATTATCTTAAGTTTAACCAAAATTATGGAAAAGAACAAAGTTTTATGACATAATTATATACTACGATAATAATTAGAAATGTAACCATATCATTGTAATAACTAATATTGTTAGCCAAATTACTTGTTACATATTTTAAATTTTGAATTTTGATATGCAATTATGCATATGTGCATCTTATAAAAAAATGGAGACAATAATAGGATCAGAAACAATGAAGCAATTATCGGGTCTAATCCAATTAGCTCTAGAACACACATTCAACACGATCTTGATTAGTGTGAGAGAGGATCGATCAAGGTTATATTCTCTCGTTTTAAGAGGAACCACTCTACTGTTGGTGTCCGACTGTTCCTAGAAAACTAGTAAAGCACTCGCGGAATAAAAATAAAAATCAGTATTCCAAGAGTTAATTTGTCGTATCATAGCCATCATGAGGGGAAAAAGTTCATACAGTCCAGTCCTACCATACAATCTAAATTATCATTTCATGATTTCTGTGGTCATCTTTTCTAAAAAATGATTTCTGTGGTCATGGTTCAAAGCGTGAGACGGCTGCTATCCACCAACAGGGCTTTCAAAGCTTGCACACAACCATAAAACTTCTTCAACCGTACAGCTGCGTCCAAGATACTTGGGGAAATGGCGAAATGCTGCTTATTTTCATGTACGTTTATCCACAGGCAACATGAGCAAGAAGAGAGAACAGGGCGTGCCCTTTTGGTTTTGGATGTCCGGATGCTGTTGATGGAATGGGACTGTTTCGAAGACAGGTACGGGAAGAACAAACCCAGCCACACATGGTATGAACAGCAATTGAGAGACGAAAGCCACCGATCGATCAAGTCAAAGCCAAAAGTTAGGCTTTAGATAATTTGGTTGCTTTCCTGCGCACTTTTCTGCCACAGCATGGGCGCACATTGCGCTTTTCCGCCATTATAGAAGATCAGGGTCAGGGGCAGCGCGATGTGGCTCGCACAATCGGCCATGCTGGCTCCATCATCATTGGCTCTATCGTCTCTGGAAGCTCCTGAGATGTTAGCAGCGCCTGAGCAAGTATTACAATCGACGCAAATGGCCCAAAATCCGCTTGTTGGCGGGGAGAGTAATTAAGAAGCGAAGTATTACGATCAGCAGTTCCCATGCGTAAATCGCTTGTTGGCGGGGAGAGTAATTAAGAGAGAGTGGAGCGGGCGGCTCACAAAACGCCGGCCTGAAGCGGGCGTTATGCGTGCGCGTGCGCTCTCATTCGCTGATGCATGCTGCACTAGCTCCCGTACTGGCTGCATGTGCGGCTGCATGAAGCTGCGGCATTAAATGAATGCCATCGTGGACTCTATTTCGCCGACGAGCCGGCTGTACCACTACTCTTGCTCTGAAGAAGTTCTGGGCTCCTGTTAACAGGCTACAGTGACAGAACTCATAGCCATAGACTCATAGCTAACAGCATCATTGTTGAAGCTGAAAAGCTAAAAGCTACTCAAGCATGCATATCCTCCTTAGGCGAGCTGCAGCGGCGTCCGGCAAAGGTCCCTGAAGGAGACCTTTACAGGAAATCGAGCTGCAGCGGGCTCCTGCAAAGGCTCCTCAAGCGTTGCGGAGGATGTCAGATCCGGTGTATTCCGGGGAGACGCAAAGGCTCCGCAACCGGACGTGTCCGCTTCGGCCCCAGATCCGCCGCCGGCGAGTCTGGATCAGCAAGCCGGCGAGGTGGAGGACGAGGCACCGCCCGCTCGCTGGAGACGCCGCTAGCTCGCCTCGAGCTGCTCCGCAGCGGCACGCACGAGGTCCGCTCCTCCTCGCCGCCGTGCCAGGCGGGGCCGCCGGCTGCGGCTCCTGCTTCTCGGCCGGTGGAGGTCGGGCGGCGGTGGAGCTCCGGGCGCGAGATGGAGGAGGGAGCTCGCGAGAGGAGAGAGAGGGAGGGACGCCATGGGAGTTCCGCGGGGAGGACCGAGTCGCGAACCGCCGCCGCCGAGGAGGGGGCCCAGGCCGCCCGCCGTCGCCCCCCGCCGTCCGCGCGCTCCGCTCGTCGCCGTGGGGCCGCGCGCCGCCATGGCTCGCCCGAGCTCCCCACCATGGCCGGCCACGCGAGGAGGGGGAGGAGGGCGGCGTGGCGTGGAGATGGGGGCGGGCGCCCGGCGGAGCCCGCGGCCGCGTCGCGGCCGAGGCCGCCGCGCCCGCGGCCGCCGGCCGGCGGTGCGCGGGGCCGGCCTTCCTGCTCCGCCATGGCCGCCGAGGCCGGGGGCGCTCGAGAGGATAAGGAAGAGAGAAAAGGAAAGGGAGGAGAAAAAAAAAAAAATTAATATGTGGGCCATGGTGGTATTGAGTAAACGCCAAAGGATTCGTGAGTGCGGGAGAAACGAGGGGATAGAGGAGAGAATCGCGATGGCTCAGGACGGAATATTAAAACTTGAGAACATATTGAGGATGTATGAGTGCGGGTAGCCTTACAACCATTGGATTGGATTTGCCAAACAGTTAGTTACCCTCGAAACTCCAAAACCCATGTTAGCCTAGCCTAGAATGCTTTAGGCATCCTGTTAACTAGTGTACTCCAGTACAGGTACATCAATTGTTGTAGGCGTCCCATCGTCGTCAGGGCGTCAGGCTAAACCAAGTTCCCAAGCGCCTGACTGACCTCTAATTTTTCGGTCATGTGCATCTCCTGTGCTGCACCTTCGTACTAAACTGCTGAAACTGTTGCCTAGTCATACTTGAGAGGGATCAATTTCCGATAGCATCGTCCATGCATGCAGGGCTAATAGCTGTTAGTCCATGCAGATGCAGGATCATCCGTCCTAATTGTTTTTTAGGGGAAATCTTCAATCCTGCGTCCCATTCGTAGCATGTGCTCCATTTCCCGCTATCGGACGCCAAAAGTTAAGCTTTGTCCTGTTCCTCTCATTTGCATGGTTTTGTTTAAGATATCCTGCGATTTCCCTGTCCACTAGGAGAGATACGTATTGTGCTGCTGCCTGCTGCCTGCTGCGGCATGTCCTTGCAACAGTTGTTCTCAGATCACTAACAAATTAAGCTGACGAGATGCCCTCGTCTGTTAAAAAAAAGCTTTCATCAGCAGGCATTATTAGTTATGGGTTCATGGCTGTTGCTGGCTTGCCGCTTGCAGCGTGGACGGATGCGATCAAATAAGCGATCAAGCCATTGACAAGAACACTGTCCTGGAGAAAGATTTGACAAGAAAATAAGTGCGGTTAGAGAAAAATAAACGCAAAAGGGGGGACCTTTTGAACTTTAGACGACGAAGCTCCTCCAATTATTTGGGCGGTTGGACCAGTTTGAAGGTACGCAGTAAGTACAGCTCCAGCCTTGCTCAACATTGCTGGCCGTACCGAGTTGGTGAAGACCACCCTGTCTGCGATTCCGGTGCACACTGCTATTGCTCTCGTGCTCTCGCCTTGGGCGATTGAGGCGATTGACAAATTGAGACGAGGCTTCATTTGGGCTGGTGAGGACAAAGTGGCTGGTGGGAAGTGTAAGGTTAATTGGATTACAGTCTCTTTGCCCAAGGAGTTGGGTGGTGCAGGCATCGCCGATTGCGCGGGGTTGGTGTCGCCTACTTGGCGAGTGGAGTGCAGCGTGACGGGCGAGGGCCGCCCGGCCTAGAACGACGAGGAGGGCGGTGGTGGCTCTCGCTAATGCGGCGATGTCGTTTCAACTTGGTGATGGAAGATCAATTTTCTTACGGGACGGACCCATGGCTAAATGGTACGTCGTCAACATCTAGCGCCAACTGTCTTCGCGGTGAGGCCCGAAAGCGGAGGGCAACAGTGGCCGGCGCTGCCGCGGCATGCTTGGACGGAGCACTTTGCGGTACCGTGACCATGCGTGCTCGTTGAGGTATCTCGCTCTCTATGATTTGTTGGAATAGGTGCGGTAGGTGACGGACGCGCGGACTCTTTCCTGACGGGCTGTCCATTTGGACAACAGTTACTCATCCGCCCTTATGGCGCCATGTTCCTTGGCGCAACCATCCCTGGTATGGCGCCAAGCAAATGCGGAAGACGGCGGCGCCGCCCGGAGTGCGTTTCTTCTTTTGGCTTATCTTGCATGGTCGGCTAGGACGGCGGAGCGCGGTTCGAGGCATGGACTTCAGAACTCGGCTTCGTGCGTGTTACGTGACCAAGAAATCGAAACCACGGACCATATCCTTGTGGGCTGCGTTTTTCGGCGGGGAGGTATGGCATCTTTGTTCCGAGATGGATCTCTGGGTGTGGGTTTGCTTTTGACCCGCGGGGTGAGCCCATCCCTTGGTGGCTGGACACTAGGCGTATCTTTGCCTTGAGATCGACGAGGGTTTCGACTCTTTGTTGTTCCTTGTTGGCTGGAGGCTGGAAGGAGAGAAACGGCGTACGTTTGATGGGGTGCGGACGGACGCGAGCGGCTGCGCGGTCGGGATCAGGGAAGGCGGAGATGTGGTGCTTGGCGAGGCAATAGGAGGTTAGGCTGCGTTCCTTCTTGCCGGTTCGAAAGCCCATGGTGTACCAATGTAGTACTTCATTTGTTTTGAGTGGAGGGGTGAGGATTGCTTTGCGGTAACCTTGGTTAACGCAAACTCTTAATCTTGTGGGTTGGACTCTATTCTTCTTAATGAAATACACGTCCCGCGGGGCGGGCGTGGCTGCAAAAAAGTACAGCTCCAGCCTTGGGTGCGTCGATGTTGATTCTCAAAAGGCAATTCCTCACGTCGTGTTGCGTGGAGAATAACAATTTGCCGTGATCTCTCCAGATATGTGAGCGTGCATGATGTCAAACACTTAACCTAAAACTAGATGGTTTCTATGACAATTAATTGGGATATCACTAAGCAAAAATGGTGTACGTGACATAGAAATCAAGAGAGAGAAGGAAATAATCTCTTGTGCAAAGGAGGACTATGCTTAGGTTAAAATTGTTCAAATAAATAGCTAACCCTATATATTAGTTGTCGCTGACATGTGGTGGACCAATTTATGACACGACGAGTTACACGGACTACAGGATCATGAACTTTTGTGATGTCTAGTAGTAGAAAACCTAATCAACATCTAGGCTTAAATTTCACGTGCACACGTATTGCTGCGCTGCCTGATTCTCCAACCTGGAAAC